>CM062372.1:43787056-44197409 GCA_031216125.1 Dalbergia cochinchinensis
AATATCTTTTGGGATATTATTTTTCCCAAACCTTGCTTTTCTTCACTCTCTGTATTCTTGAGAAGAGGTTAGTCTCTTGTGGTTTTGTTTGAGTCCAATGAAGTTGTCTCAGCACCAATGCAGGTGTATAGGAAATACATCCCCTTGGACCTATTAAAAGAACGTTGTGAAAATCACTACAACTATATATAATGTTTTCTCCATGGTACCAAGGGCAAACCCACTTGAAAGAATTTGACTGGATCTCTGAGAACTCCTTTTTCCATGCCGATGCCTCTTGATGGCTTAACTGCATGTGATGGAAGCTTCCAAATGGATCAGGAAAGAGGCGTATGTAGTTATTGGTATATGCATGAGTCATAAACAAAACATATAACATTGGGAAACAACACCGTAACCTACCACCATTTTTCTTAAGACAAACCCTAAGGAAAGAAAGGTATTTGCCAATATTGCCAGAATAGGATTCATGCATTATGTCTCAAATTTGAAAAACACATCCATGGCAGCCTGATCAACAATGTCTAGTGTGAATGGGAATAGGACTAATCCATAAATAGTCAGTGCCAATGTTTGATTTAAGAAGTCCCAATCTCCTTGTCGGACCAACATTTGCAGATGGGCTTCAAGAAACCCTCTCTTGATTCCCTGAGTGGATCCCCTTACTTCCATTTCCACCCGATTTGCTTCAACTCCAATTATTTTGGCAATCTTTTCTTTACTGACATAATGCCCCTGATAGAGATACACATCAAATCTTTCTCGAACTGGTAGCCTTAAAGTATTTTATATAATATTCTTCTCGTTCTTTTATCATCAACAAAAAAAAAGAGTGCGCTGGAAACCAGTAGTGCCATCATCAACCTTGACACCTTACTTGACAAAGTATTTCTAGGAGCAACTCTTTATGCCTTCAAGACATGTCTTCTAAATTGTTCAAATGGTTGTTGGTGAGGTCTTGTTCACACAATATCAATTGAACTTTGTGCAGTTTGGTTGTACTGCTGGTGGTGGTTGGCTTGATGAAGGGTCAACTTCTTGAACAGAAGGATCAGGTAAAGGCGAAGCAAAAGGTTGTTTTGCCCTTAGAGAAGAAGTAGTAGTAGTAGAGTCATTTTCTGAAAATGTTTCTATCTTGGAAGAGGATTCTTGTTCAGATTCTGAGATCATGCTATGATCACAGGGTGAACCCCTATATCTGATGATTATTTCAAGCCTCTTGCTGTCATCGAAACTATCTTCAGGAATGATTATTTTCCTTTTTCTTTGGCTGCCTTTTCAATAGCTACATCTCTGATTATCAAACTCTGTCTTTTGACACTAGAGGAAACAACACCAGTTGGTCTCCTTTGGGTTTTGGAAGAGTTGAAGGTGTAATATGTACCCTCCGCATATTCATACCACTCATTGGCAAGAGGGTAATGCATGTGTTCAAAGACTTTGATTAGCAGAATCCCGTAAGGAACAATAGCAGCTTTTCTTTTCTCAGGAGAGATAATACTCAGCATATGATCAAAATTAGTCTGGGCAAGTTAACTCTTCTTTTTGTTAACAAATAGAAGTGTAACATATAGTTCATCCCAACCAAAAGGTGGTTGCTACCTAAATGAGGAAGCTGGAGAACTGAATGATTATAAGAACTTGCTTTGCCTTTGAATTTAGCAATGCTGTAGTGGTTTTACCCGGATGATATCTTGAAGAACTGGTGAGACATCTGGAAACTTCTTCTGCTGAAACACTAAAAGTTGTGAACCACTCTATTTTAGAGGAATATCTAAGTCCTTTGTCAAGAGCATGGATGATGTTTAGAGAGATCCATGATGCTTAGTTCTGTGTCAACTCCTTTGATATATGAAGTTAGCACAAAGTCGATCACTTGAACCAGTTGGGAGTAAAAGGCGGTGACCATCCTAGTGAAGTCTTAGTTACTAAGGTCGAGAAACCCTTCCCATCCCTAAAAGGAAATGACTTCTAGAAGGATAAGAACCTAAGCCATCAGCACCTGCATTAATCTTTTTCCTGGAGCTATAGGTCGACGAAAGAATTTTTCTTCATAGTGGTATTGATGCATTAGTTCTATGAACATTTGAAGTGTTCCCATTAGAGCAATGTGACCGGAACAATGCTTTCCTCCAGGCATGATTGGATAAGGAGAGTGATGGAATAACAACGCTTGAAGCTTTGAAGAAAGAAGAAGTTAAACAGTGTGTAATGCCCCAATTTTTCCCGTGTACAAATGACCAAAATGCTCCTGAGGTCATTTTTACCCGAGAATCGAGGAAAGCTGGTCTAGGCAAACCTTGAGTGGATCTTTTAATGTTTGAAAGGGAGTAATTGCAATATGCATAATGTTAGAGATGAAAATCTCAATTTTTGGTTTTTTCCCATGCAAAATTACCAAAATACCCTTGTGGCAAATTAACACAGAATTAATTATCGATTGGATCCAGGCTTTACCCAGAAGTTTGGGATGGTGTTTTTAAAGGATGTATTATGTCTGTTTAAGCCCTAAGTGGTCCCCAGGAGTTTTGTATAAAATTACCATTTTGCCCCTAACTAGTGTATAATGGGCCTAATGGTGTAATTAAAGAAACCTAAGCAATGTTAGACTCTAATTAAAGATTAATTAATTCTAATAATTAATCTAGAGTCAAAATAATTAATTGAGATTAATTAGGGCCTAAGATTATTTAAAGAAACTCAAAATCCCTTTCTTAATTCAAGACTTTGTATCATATCAAATGAAATAGTGTTTTCTTTCTCCAATTCCTTAAATTAAGGAAACCAAAGATGTGATTGAATATCTTGTTAAATGGGGTTTGACTCCACTAAGTGAACAATGTAACACCCTAATTCTCTTTAGAAATTAAATGAGGTTTTTTTAATGAGAATATTAAGATTTTAACAGACGTAGAAATGATGAGAATGATTCAACAAAAAAAAGTGAAGCCGAAACCTTAGAATTGGGCCCTCGAGATGCCTGAAATTGAGAAACTATAAGAATATGTTTAGAAATATGTAGGAATAAAGATTTTATACCCGAAATTATTTTTTAGGCAATGTTTGATTACTCTAGTACATTGTTTCATCTGTTCGGTGAAATTTCGGTGTGTGAATTCTAACACTGAAAACTAATTGGATCTCTACAAAACAAATGAACCTATCTCTTCAAATCAAATGAATGGCTAAGATTCAATCTTGAATTACAAGATTGAATCACAACCATCCATTTTCCTTTATGGATTAGTAATTATCTAAACATATTATATAAAATTCATGTCATTAAATAGATGATAAGTTCACCTTTTAGCTTCTTTAAGAAGCTAAAAATTCGGCCAGCCAAGGTAAGAGAAGCAACTGAAATTCCTTCAGAGCCAAGAGCTCCATCTTGATTTCAATTTCCCTATATACTAGCCTAAAGTTACCAAAATCAAAATCTTCCTTCATCAAAATTGTTCTATACCTTAAACTCTACAATTCTAATTGATCAAAATTTTAATTCTTCATCAATTTTCACATTAGTTCCTCACTCCTTCACTGCTTAGGGGAGGTTTGGTGTGTGATTAGGAGTTCTCAAAGTCAAGAGAAGTCAAGTAGAGTATCCTTGGAGTAAAGAACTCAAAAGCTTTCAAAGTAGGGTTTATTTGTTCTCTTTTGTTTCAAAATTTGTTTTGAAAATTTTGATTGGGTTTGTCCAAAATTTTCTGATTTTATTGGTTGATAACATGTTGATATTGATGTATAAATTTTGGTGGAGTGTTTGGTGTTGTGAAAAAATCATTTTTATCAAGAGAGATTTTGAATTGGTTTGCTGGATTTTTGGGTTTCAATAGGGCAGGATTTGTTCATGAATTTTATGGTTCAATTATAGTCATATTTATAATCTATAAAAATTATATGTTGAATAACATCCTAAGAAAACTTTGAGAAATTTCGTGGTGCATTATATAGACTTTTACTGCCTGAGAAAAATCAAGAACTGAAGTTGTGACTATGCTACTTGAAATGTTGAAGCTGAAGCAGTAAAATTGTGTGATTTTATTATCATAGTAAATGATAGATTTATTTTTTGAAATTTTTATAGGAAGTTTATAACACATTGAATTGAAACTGTGAATTTTATTTTGAGTTAATTCAATCATTTGTTTAGGTTAAAAATTATGAGAATCTTGGTCTGAGCTATGTATATGTGGTCTCTAACCACCAAACTTGTACAATTTATTTAACATGGTTAGAGAACTTCGTTTTCAGTGAAATTTTTACAAGACCCTTTAGACATATTGAGGTGTCATTGAGAATTTTCGTGGCTTTTGAAATTGCCATGTGATATGGAAATTAAATGTTGTTATGGGAATGGTAAATCTACCAGGGTGCTGGAATGGTGAGAATGTCTTAAATTCATGATAGAATGACATTTAGTCCAAGTATATGTCATATGAATGCATGTTAATTGTTTCAAATAATTGCTTAGGGGACATGAATGAGACTCCAATGTAATTGAATGTTTACATGTGATGGAAGCATGCCTTAAAAAGAAAAGTACATGATACATGTGTTTTGACAAAAGAGAATATGTGGATCTGGGTTGTGAAATTCTTAACATATGGGGAAAACAGAGACAAGGCTTATATGGGATAAAGAGGGAAGGAAAGAAAGAAAATAAATAAATAAGGATTTTCCTAGGAATTTTATGAATCGGTAGATGTATCGGCTAGGAATAGAACTGCTTGAAATTCGGAAATGGAAAAAAATGAAGTCCGATGATCATGAATAGGAATGACCTCATGTCCTGGCAGTCTATTGTCCTTCTGGAGTAATCCACTATAGATATCACTTGATATGAAATTAAGCCTTCCGTATGTTAATTGGAAAAAAAAAATGCACAGAATTGAATACTATGGTTACAAAAGAACAATGCATGAATCATTACTATATTTGCACTTGATTTTATATGATGTATATACTTTGATATGGATACACATAGTTTTGCATGAATATTCCCACATGAATGAGTTTATCATTTATATTTTACATTATACCTGAGGGAATACCCTACTGAGGATTTTATAATATTCTCATCCCTACGGTTGCATTTATTTTGTGTTAATCAGATTCAGCAGATGCCGTCGCTAATGTTCTTCCTTGACTCACCAGAATGGGTCTGGCACTATAACCTAGTACTTGACTCTTTATATGCAGTAGGGTATTTGCAAATCCATGTGTACATATTTTTTTGGTCATTCCTTCAGTATGTCAGTATTTTCAGCTGAGTTTGACCCTGCTTTTCTTTACAAGGGTGTGCCTCTCTATATGGCGCATCTAATTATATTTGACATCCCTCTTGCACCACCTATATTCCCTCCAGCAGATGACTCCTTTTCATCGTTGTCCTCAGACTCGAATCCACTAGAGGGTCCTGATGCACCTAGCGGCGGTAAGGCCATCATCCCGATGGCTAACGGTTTCATCAAGTAGGACACAGATCGTCAGGGACTTCTGACCTGTTTATAGTTGTAGCTTAGTGTTAGAACTTTACTAGCCTACAGACTTATGACTGTTAGATGCTTTTAGGTCCATTCCTATGTATATCCGATTTTGTAGGAACTTGATATTGGAGCAGGCTAGACTTAGGCACTTGATTCGTCTTTTGATAGGAGTCCCTGAGTAGTCTTATAAGTGAAATGGCTTAACTTCTAGTATGGTATGTATTAAGAAAAGTTATGTATAAAGTACATATTTCATTTCATGCAACTAGTATGTATTACATAATGGAAGTGATACTCTTCTAATTACGATGATAATACTTGAGTAATACATGGCAGTTAGGAGGGTGTTACAAACAAGAGCACTCTTTAACCATGTCTTAAATGACCTTAATCACTCACTTTCTTACCTAAACACTTAATTACAAACTCCTAATCAAAGGCCTAATCAAATTTACTCCTAAACACACTTCTAATCCACATTAAAATGAGATATTTTCTTCCCTTTTGATGCTTAAGAAACTGGCGCCTTTCCCCTCCATTCAACCTATCATATTTTGATTTAATCACTTACACACTCAAAGAAAACCATACCCAAACCCATACCTAGCCATTCCTACACTAGTCCATGTAATGATACATACAAATGAGATATTTTCCCTCCTTATCTCCTTGATGAATTCTGCGGCTTTCCTCCCCCTCTCATCCTCTCATGTTGCAATTTTTCTATAAATACACACTCAAGGAAACTCACAATACCATTTTTGCTCATTCTTGCAATTTTAGTTCAAAGATCATTCAAGTTTTCTCTCTTTTCTCTCATCTTAAGAGTTCTTCTTCTTCTTTCTCATTTTTCAAAGAACCACCACTTAGAACCACTTCTCAACCTCAAACCACCACACAACCACCATAGACCTTTCCAAAAACACTTAACCTTTCCACTTCCAAGATCAAGCACTTTTCATTTCAATAAGAAAAATAAGTTCTTTTACTTTTTCTTTGAATCATTTCGGTTGGAATGTTGGATTGATTGGAAATATTTTCTTTTTCTATGTTCTCTTTATTTTTGGTTTGATGATGAAATAATGAATGAGTTTTACTCTTGACATTTGCGGTTTTTGGACTTCCTTTTTTTTCCTTTTTCATTTCAGCCTTAAAGCCTTTCGTGTTCAAAAATATTGGCTTAATGATGAGGGTTCCTAGGTGATGATAATGAGATCATCACATTTGTAACCTCTAAAGCTTGAACTTTGCTTTTCAATTTTCAAAGAACCATAATGAGTAAGGTGTTAGAATCTTTATATTTCATTTCTTTGAGCTTGATAATGAGTCCAAACAAGATAAAGGTTCTTGGAACCATAGTATTAAGCGACTCTAAAGCTCATGTCCATTTTATAAGATTGATCGGTGTTTTAGAGTCGTTACTCTAAATAGGAGTCTTGAGCTTCGGACTTAAAGAAATAACAAATAAAAATGTATTCATATTTATCTTCCAAGTCCTTGTATTTCATATTTATATTTGATCCTAGCATATCATGTTTATTTCCAAGATAATAAAATGAACTTGCATCTCATGTTTATATTTCTCATCTAGCATATTTATGTTTCAAGCCATCACCTAAATCTCAAAAATTAAAAATGAGCTTGCATTCTCATGTTTATATTCAAGCTTTGCATATCATATTTATATTTCTATTGCCATCACCTTATAATATCAAAGATTAAAATGAGGTTTGCATTAACATGTTTATGTTAATGTCATCACCTAAATATCTAAAACTCAAGACTTACCCCTTTCAACTTACATAAGAATTTTGGTTCTATGGGCATTTGTCTTCACAAATATATTTTGATTTCAAAGGAATGAAGTTTTAAAATTTGATGTATTATTACATTAAGGTTTCAAAACTTGTGTTTTGCAAATTTCCTTTGAGAAAATGGAACTCCTAACATGTTAAATATGTTTTACATGGTTAAAATCTTATTGATAAAAACTTTGAATATTGCTGCTGGCCTAAGAGTTTTCATTTACTAGGAATGCTTATTATTGCAACTTTGCATGCTTTTGGAAATTTAAATTTTGGATTCTGTCTTAGTATTTCCAGATCTGATATATGCTATTTGGAGTGGTTTAGATGTGTGAAAATTACTATTAATTGTTGTGATAATCATTCTTGGCACCTTAGGTAAGACTAGTAACTACAACGAATAAAAAATATGATTTCTAAAGCCTTTAAAATCTAAAATATTAGATTCTATTCCAGCCTGCTTATAATTGGTAAAAATGTGTTTTATTATGTGTGTATGTGTTAGAACTTCTAATAAATGGTTTAGAAATTAATTTTAGCATCTTAGGAAAAACCGGTAATGAGAAAGGGTCAAAAACGTAACTTCTATAACACCAAAATTGTTTCATTTCAAACACTGTCCAATCTGTCCAGCATTGTTTAATTATGCTCATGAGGTTAAAAACTAGTGGAAATCATTGTAATTAATCCCTTAGATGCATAAAAGAATAATCTCAAAAGTTAGGTTTACCTGATTTGTAGTTTGACACGTTTAAGGGCTAATGAGCGTGTTTATTTTATGAGATGATTGGTTCATGACATACTTGAGGATATATGTGATGAATATGTTGCATACTTGGCTATCAATTACATAGTTTATTGTGGCATGTTATGATTACACTTAGAATATTTGGCATGCATATGATAAGTGAAATGTAAGCATGTGATATTATGTGATATGATTGAGCTTTTGCATCTCAAAACAACGTGCTGAGTTTAAGGTGACATAATGTAACACCCTGATTTTTCTGTCCGAAGGAAATGACCAAAATGCCCCTGAGGTCATTTCCTGACCTGAATTCGAGGGTAACCAACTCGGTCATCCTTGAAGGGTCAACTCAATGTTTGAGGGGGATTGGATGGCCTTTGAATGCTTTCGGAAAGTGAAAATTTAGTTTTCCGCAGTTTCGGGTCAAAATGACCAAAATACCCCTATAGCGTTTTACGCGGGTAAAGGTGCCGTTTGAGGCCGAAACTTTCCCCCGAGGTTTAAAAACATGTTTTCATGTGTCTAGAGGTCTCTGTTCAAGTCCCGGTGGTCCCGGGCAGTTTTAGTGCAAAATTACGATTTTGCCCCTAGAATAGTGTTTTTGAGCTTAATGACGTAATTAAGCAAACCTAAGCAATATTAGGCTCTAAACGAAGATTAATTAATTTCCCTAATTAATCTAGAGTTAAAATAATTTATTAAAGTTAATCAGAACCTAAAATTGCTTAGATTAAACTTAAATCTCTTTTTAGAACTCAAGATTCCTAGTCTTGGAATCTTGAATAGTGTTTTCTCTCTCCAATTCCTTACATCAAGGAAATGTGTCTAGAGTTGTTTAGACTCTAAATTGAGGATTTAACTCACTAATGGTGCAAGACCACTCCTTAATTATGTCTAGACCACCTTAATTATCCATTTTTCCTTACCTAAACACCTTCTTACAAATTCCTAATCTTAAGCATAATCAAAGATACACCTAAACACAACTCTAAACCACAATTAAAATGCAAGAAACTCTCCTCCCTTGGCTGCAACATGGCCGAACAGCCATGCCCCCATTGACCACATGTTTAATTATTTTCTCACTCAAAGAACCATGCTTGAGGCCATACCTTGAACCATACCTCACCATGCCTCAAGAACACATTATCTCACCTCATGGAACTCATGGATGCCTCCAATTCTGCACCTCATGGCCGAAAATCCCTTCAGCCCTCACCCCCTCCATTTGTTTCATTTCTCTATAAATACAATTCCTTGAGGAGCTTGCACCACTTTTAGATCATTTGCTAAGTTTAGGAGCACTCAAAGCTTTTCTTTTCTCTCAAAGTTCTAGTGTTCTTCAAGTTCTTCAAGTTCTTCAAAGTTCTTCATCATCTTCATCTTCTTCTTCCATCTTCAAGTTCATCACATCAAGTAGGGATTTTTCTTTCAAGTATTTCTTTCCTTAAAGTTCTTGTTCTAAGCTTTATGTTTATAGTTTCTCTTGATTCTTTTTAGAACTTCTCTTCCATTCCTTTTTCCTTTCCATTTTCGGCCATGGGCCTTTGGGAATGAAGAAATGAGAGCTTGATGATGAGAGTTTCATGATGATGTTCATCACTTGAAACAAACTCTAGAGCTTGATCTTTGTTCTTGAACAAAAATGTTTCTAGTTCTTCCTTTCTTGAACTCTTGAGAACTTTAGCTTTGATGATGTTTTAAAATGGCTCTATGAACTCAATGATGAGGACTCATGATGTTGGTGTTAATATATCATCAAGATCATGAACTCTAGAGTTTTAAAATGTTCCTTTTTCTTCTTGAAGATTTCGGCCATTTCCTTAATTTTTTCTAAGCTTCATGGTTTGATTTCCTAAAAATATTATGTTGAGTTTTAAGAACTCTAAGCTTGACTTTACCTTGTTGGATGAGTTTGGGTTAAGGTTTAAGTTCCTTTAAAGTCTTGTTAAGAGCTCTAGAGAGATAAAATGAACTTGCATAATTTATCTTATGCTTGCACTCATGTTTACATTCTTGTGATGCACCTTTACTTTCAAGCTATCACCTAAGAACATAAAGATTAAAATGGAACTTGCATCTTCACTTAATTTAATTCTCAAAGCCTTTCTATTTCGGCCTTAAAGTCGATTGTTGTTGGGCCTAGAGCACTAAAATAAAGAATTGAACTTGCATTATCACCTAATTAATTTCTCGAATGCCTTTCTATTTCGGCCTGAAAGTCGTTTGTTGTTGGGCCAAGAGCACTAAAATAAAGAATTGAACCTTGCATTTTACTTTCAAGCTTGCACGTTTAAGTTTATGCCTCGCATATTTACTTTCAAGCTTGCACGTTTAAGTTTATGCCTTGCATATTTAACTTATGTCATCACTTTATTTTGTAAGCAAGATTAAAAATGAAAAGCATGAGCACGTTTATGTTATGTCGTAACTTAAGAACCTAGAGCTCAAAGACTTGCCCATTTCATTCCAAGTTAAAGTTTAATGTGAATGCATTCCTTGAATGCATAATTTCGGCCAAGTAGTGATGATGGACTTGCAATGAGTTTTCATCTAGCTACTAAGACCAATGGTCTATGTTTTAAGTTTTCCTTAAAGCTTTACAAATCTTTATAAGGTTATGTCATCACAAGTTGTGACTTTATTCTCTTTTAGGGGATGGAATATGTTTTGGTCACTAACCTAAGGCTTCTCTTAGCCTCTTGATGAATTAAAATGATTTGCAAAGAGTTTTAGAAATTCTAAATTGATTCCAAGAGAAACTAGTTAACTTATGTACCTAGAAACGTCAATTTAACTCTCTTATTAAAGTTAAATGTTTTCGGTTCTGATATGATGAGTGTGATGTTGTATGATGATGTTTTGATGTGTTGGAATGTGTGAAAATATCATATGATGATGTAGAAGCGATCCTATGCATGATAGGTAAGAAACTAGCTAACTAGAAATACCGTAAAGTTGGAATTTGACATAGTTTTAACCCATTTGCTTTTGGAACTTTTCCAAACTGTTTTAATGGGAACATAATCAGATTTAGATTGTTTAGACATGAAAAACTTGGTAACATTTGGATTAGAATTGAATTCTAGCACCTATGGGGAAACTAGTAACTAGAAAACCGTAAAAATGCAAATGTAGAACTCTTAGAACATTTAATTTTCTGGATTCTGTCCAGCACCCTTACAACATGATAAACATGATTAATAATTAGTCCTTAAGCATAGGAATGTCTCATAATTGATTTAGATTTAATATATAGCGCCTTCGGCGAAGACGGAACCGAGAAAGGGTCTAAAACGTAAGTTCTAAAACCCCGTAAATACAAGTTAGAGATTCTGCCCTATGATTTTCAGATTTAAGTGTGAACATGAGGATTAGGAATGATGATTAATTATGAGCCCTTAGGTGCATAAAGATGTGAGCGACGGATGTAGAGAACTATATCTCAAGATTAAGACCCGTAAGGGTCAAAGCATAAGCTACCGTAAGGGTGAGCGTTTGGATGTTTTATGATGGTGCATGTAGTATGCAAATGATGATGATGTTATTCATATGAGGAATTCATGAGGTTATATGTTTATGTGGCATAAAGCAAATTTGGAAGGAAATTCGGTGTAATGCCGTTGTGCCGAATTTCCAACAAATTTGGGGACTTAAAGAGATTTTGAAAATTAAGGTACTAAGATGGGTTCTAAGATGACACCGGTTCGGCCGAGCACCTCCATAGAACTCATGTGACATCGGTACCATTTTATACTCTTAGGTGACACCGGTTCGGCCGAGCACCCCTAAGAGTTTTGCCCCCTAACCCGTACTCAGATAGTCGGGATTTATGATTTATGATACGCTTATCGTTAAGTGGTAAGTAAGAACTAGTGACGACTAGTTAAGGTATGAGCTCATAACCTAGATGTATGACACGTTCTGGGTGACACCGGTTCGGCCGAGCACCCCGAATTCGATTGTCTTTAGGGTGGCCCATGAGGAAGAGATGTTTCATGATTATGATTATGTCACTAAGTTTGTCCCATATGAATGTTACTATTGCCACTTTATGCCACTAAGTATGATGATGCTTGATGTTATGTTTTATGTATGTGCATTAGGTAGTGCCATGCATACATCTTCTATTATGTTGCATTCATGACATTAAGATCATCCTAAAATGAATGGACCTTGGCTAAAGTATATCTTAAAGTTTAAAATGAACTTAATACATGCCCAGTCATTTTGCATAATTAAACCCATGGTTCCTGAGGACGTAGATGATGACACCTAGGTAGTAGGAGGCCCTACTGAGATTCTTTAGCAAGATTCTCACTCCCTCTATCTCTTTCTTTCTGTCACGTCTTCAGATGGCGACGTTCGTAGTGTTCGTGGACACGCCGACATGGGAGGTGCACCATGACCCGGACCACGGGTCATTCCATTTTGTGGGTCGATGCACGGTTAGAGTATTCATGTTCATGGGTCGACCCTTCACTCCCCCTGTACATTCCCAACGTTTCTCCCCCGTCTCACCTTTTGGCGATGACCTGGTGTTCGAGCGCGCACGTCCCCTAGAGGAGAGGCTTCGCCGTACCCCACCATCCACATCCGTCGCTGGAGACTACCCCCAGTATGTGCCCCGTTGCCCGTCATCTCTTTCGGAGACGGATCCTTCCGAGGATTCGGCAACCCAGGCACCCTCCGAGGGATCCTCCCCCACCATACCCATGGACTTTGGGGAGGATTGTGAGCCTTCCGTGACTCAGCCAAGGCTTGCACGACGACCGGAGATGAAGCCACGCCGTGGAGGTCACTTCCGAACCCCGACCCGTCTATTCACGCCGGAGGAGCTCACTCAGTTTCCTGGTTACGTACTACGTTCGAGGGATAGCCGCCAGTAGGAGGCAGTGGATGGCCCCGGTTAGAGCACACACCACTTAGATGGGGATAAACCTTCTTTTGTTTAGAGGTTATCCCATTAGATGCACTCGGGTAGGGGAGTAGATCATGTTTAAGTTTATGTTGTATTTCCTTTCCTGTATTTCCCTTGTACTAAATTAAGTCCCACACTTATAAGTGGGCAAGTTATATATAAATATGAGATGATATTCAGTGTTATTCATGTTGTGCCTTATGCTATGATGTTATGAGATGTATGATTTGATCGTTACATGATACATCGCATCACGCGGCTCTCACTTTTTATTTCAAAAAAAATTACCCGTATTTTCTGCTAAGTATTTCAAGGTAAAAATGAGAACTATGAAGTAACAGACTAATGATTAACCTAAATATGTTCTAGAGTATTGGGTTAAAAATTAGGATGTTACACATAAAACACATGGTGTAACGCCTCGATTTTTCCCATCTGCAAATAACCAAAATGCCCCTGAGGTCATTTTACCGGGAGAATAAGGATAACCGTCCGACCATCCTCAAGTGGACTGTTGTGATATTGAATGGGGATTATGTGTGTTAATAAAGTGGAAGAATATCATTTTTGGGTTTCTGCGCGTGAAATTACCGGAGTACCCTTGCGGTAATTTAACATGAGATTAGTTACCTACTGAACCTGGGAGTTTAGGACATTATTTTCGCGGGTATTCAGCATCTAAACATAGTTAGGTCGAATGTATATATCTCCGCTACCCCATAGCCGAGCTCTGTTGCCTCATAGCCGAGCTCTGCCATCTCATGGCCGAGCTCATCCTTCACACTTCGGTCAAGCTCTGTTTTTTCTCAGTCGAGCTCCGTTCCCCTCTTGGCCAAGCTCCACTGAGATCCCTTTTCCGTTAACAGTAATTAGCTCTATTTGTTTTAGATAAGAGAGTGTTTGTGTGATTTACTCGTACAAATACTGTGATTTAGTCACTTACACACTCAAAGGGAACCATACCTTGAGCCATACCTAGCCATACCTTGAACTATGCCTATACCATACCATGAAAAGAGATATTTTTCTCTTCCTTCTTCCCCTCATGGCTAGCCATACACTCCTCTTTCATACCTCCTATATGTTTCATTTTTCTATAAATAGGTATCAAGGAATGCTTGCAAGAAACTTTGAGCATTCTTACAACCTCAAGCCTTTTTCCTTTGATCTCTAAGAATCCTTCTCTTCTTCTTCTTCTTCATTCTTTAAGAGCCACCACCTTCCACCACTCCTCAACCTCAAACCACCACTCAACCACTATAGATCTTCCTTTCAACACTTAACCTCTCCACTCCCATGATCAAAAACCAAAGGCAAACCTCTCTTCCTTCTTTTCCCTCCTTGGCCGAAAATCACCTTAAAGCTCCAAGGAAAATTTGTTCTTCTCATCTCATTTCCAAGACCAAGCTTTTCTCTTTGCAAGAAACACATCCTTGGTAGGGATTTTATGTTGAGTTCTTTTCTTTCTCTTGTTCCTTTTTTTTTTATTCTAAGCTTCTTTTTCTCCTGCATTTGTTTTGTTGTTGTTGTTGTTAGAAACCATGGCTTGATAATGAGGATCTTTGGTGTTGGTTGAAAAACCATCATTTGTTTGACCTCTAAAGCTCAAGGTTTCATTATTTTGGTTTTAAGAGTTTTCTAGTAATGAAAGATTATAATTTTATTACCACTTGATTTTATGGGTTCAAGACTTACCCCTTTCAACATAAGGTTGATCAGTGTTTTAGAGTTTGTACTCTAAATAGGAGTCTTGAACTCAAACCTTAAAGAACTAACTGAAAATATGTTGTGTTGTCTTTTGAGCTTGATGATGAGTCTAGGGAGACAAGGTTCTTGGAAACACAATGATAAGAGACTCTAATGCTCATGCTTATTTAGTAATATTGATCGATGTTTTAGAGTTATCACTCTAAATAGGAGTCTTGAGCCTAGAACCTAAAGAACTAATAAAAGGAAATGCATTCATATTTATATTTCAAGCCCTTGCATTTCATATTTACATTCAAGTCTTGCACCTCATATTTATTTTCACGTTATCGCCTAAAGCTTGAAGATAAGAAATGAACTTGCATTCCATATTTATATTTCTTGTCTAGCACGTTTATGTTTCAAGCCATCACCTAAACTCAAAGATTAAAAATGAACCTGCATTATCATATTTAAATTCGAGCCTTGCATATCATGTTTATATTTCCATTGCCATCACCTTGTTATGCCAAGATTAAAATGAGACTTCCATTTGCATATTTAAATTTATGTCATCACCTATAAATCTAAAGGTAAAGGCTTACCCCTTTCAATTTATTTAGGAATTTTGGTTCCATGGGCATTTACCTTTGTAAAGGTGTTTTGATTTCAAAGAGAAAGTGGAATTGATAAGAAAGGAACTTGAGAGTTCAGTCATGAGAAAGTAAAATACCATGGGTTCTCCTGCCTTCCCATGCATGTTACATGATGTATAACTCATCACATTGCCCTACCATGCATCCATTTACTTGCCACTATTTTAGTTATTTAGCTTATCTCATATTTATGTGCTTAGTCTTATCTTATGCTTGAACTTACATATTGTTGATTTATGCACTGAGGCATTGCCATGCATACATGAGATACCTGTTGCATTCATGCTAAAAGATATGGGTCTCAGTTAATGGTATTTGGAAAACTTGACGAATGAATCTTATTTATGCCCACTACTTTCATGATTAAACCCGAGGTTCTTAAGGATGATGATGATGACGACGACAAGTGTGCGGAGAGGGAAACCCTACTAAAATTCTTGTATAAGTTTCTTACTCCCTCTATCTTTCCTTTCCATCTTCGTCTTCAGACAAGGTTGACGACGACGCTCGTGGACCATCCTGAGGTGCCGGCATAGAAGTTGCATGATAGTCGAGATTAGAGTAGTGCAGCGGAATCGGGGATATAGTCTTTCATTTTCACCACCTTAGGAGTTATCTCGCCTTCGTATAAGTTCATAACTTAGTCACGAAGAGCTTAGCTACATCATAGTTATGTTTAGTTTTGTATTGTTGTATGCTCAACCTCTATAGGTGGGCTCAATATGTTTGATGTGGTATTATTGTGGAATATTCCTATATCATCACTACTAGTAATATTGTTTGACTTGATACTTGAAGTTAATGTTATATGATGATGTGTGCAGTTTATGCTAGATTCTGTTGTGATTTGTGTATACATTATATGATGAATAGTTATATGCTACAGCTTAAATGTGAACGGCTCATAGTTTGATTTTTTAGAAACAAAAATGGGTCGTATTTTCCATAGGCTTATTTTCAAAGTCCAAAATTAAGTAAAATTCTAAGACGAAAGAGTAACAACTAACAATTAACCATTATGCGTCCTAGACGTATTATGTTGAAAGTTAGAGTGTTACATTTTGGTATCAGATCCTGCACCTCTCCCAATATGGTGTGGTTTGGGGATGAACTAAGTGGAAGCTGGTGGACATGTAACGCCCGGTGATAAAGGCGGGGAGTGATCACCGGTGCAAGAAGGCACGAATAAGGAGCGGCTTCTGTAACATCCTAATTTTTAACCCAATACTCCTAGAACGTATTTAGATTAACCATTAGTCTATTACTCTTTTAGTCTCATTCTTCAAAATGTTTCTTTAAAATACTTAGCGGAAAGTATGGGTAAATTTTTTTTGAAACATAAATGCAAAGTAAGAGCCGCGCATAACTTAACGAGCGTTATCATGAAACGTATCTCATACAAAAGAAGGCGCAAGGTAAGAACATCAAATAACTACATAACATTAGACAATTATGGGCATACCAACATTAATGTTACATTAATATAGTAAACTGCCCGCCCATGAAAGGTGAGATGAGTTTGATACATCACAAATGCAAATACAATTGAAAGAAAATACAAGGAAAGCATAAAGGAAATCACCCTACCCTAGTGCACCTAAAATGGATAACCTCTAGAACAAAAGAAGGCTATCCCAGTCTATATGTGGTGTGTGCACTAACACCCCCAAAAAGCCTCTACTACTATGGTCCCGGAAAGAGTGGGACATAACCAACGCACTAGCGTATCTCGGCAGGAGTGACCAAGTAAAGTGGCTGGACTTGAGCTCCGCAATAGGGGTGCATGGCCAGCCTCTGGGCCAATCTCGATTGAGTCACGGTCTCCTCGCTACCCTCTCTCATGAGCGGGGGAGAAGGGGTAGAGCTCTCACTGTACGGATGGGTCGGTGGGTCCTCCGAGGGCTCCGAAGACTATGAGCAGGGCACATAGTCTAGAAAGTCACATACAGCTGACGCAGTGGTGTGGGTATAGAGAATCCTCTCGTTGCGCGTCTGAGCACGCTCAAAAACCATGTTGTCTTCGTAAGGGGATGTAGGGGAAAAACGATAACTGGGTACCAGGTATGCAAAGGCGCATCCTATGAACATAAAATCTCTGACGGCGCAACGCCCCTCAGAATGGTAAGACTGGTGCTCTGGGTCAAAGTGGACCTCCCACACCAGGGTGTCGATGAAGACCACAAACGTCGCCATCAGAATCTGAAGATGTGATGGGAAGGGAAGAGAGAAAGAAAAGAGAGTGAGAATCTTACTAGAGAATCTCAGTAGGGAATCTCCTATCTAAGTGACATCGTCAACACCCTCAGGAACCTTGGGTTTATTGTAAAAAGGTGTGCATGCATAAAGTTTGTTGTTAGGTTTTAAACATAATTATCCAAGACCCATTTATTTTAGAATGAATCTTAATGTCATGTATGCAACATAGCAAAGTGTGAATGCATGATACTACGTTATGCAAGAAGGAAATAGAACATAATATCACGAAACATCATATAAGTGGCATAAATGGCATGTAACTTTTCATGTGAAACTTTCTCTTTCCCTAATTATGTGACATTAAACATTATACTTTGCATCATGGGGGCCATCCTAAAAACATTTCTAGGTTATGAGCTCATACCTAACTAGTCGTCACTAGTTCTTACTTATCCTATGATAAGCGTAACATAATAATCCCGACTTCTAGAGTACGGGCTAGGGGACATAAGGATCACCTATCATAACCTTTAATTCGGGGAGTCCATAGGAATATTTCCTTCTTTGAAATGCTCTACTGGTTCTCTAGTACGCAGCGAATTGTCCGCTTTGGCAAGCTCAATGTCAATACCCTCACAGATTTGCCTTCTCTCCACCAGAGTGGGAGAAATGCGTCTCAGTACTGTGTCACATTTAAAATCTCATGGAGTTTTCAAAAACTTTCTTAAGTCTTCAAATTTGATGGAAATTCGGCAGCGTAATGGTCGTACACCGAATTTCCTTCAAATTTGCTCTATGCCACAAGAACTAATGGTGCATGTACCTTCTCATTCAAATTCCAAGGTCATATCAAATCATCAATGTCATCCAACATAACCGTTCATGGTACATACATCAACACATTATAACTTGAATCAATGAGTTCATTAAATTGTTCATGCTATGGTACCTTGAACCTTTAATCCCTTTGGATCTTAAACTTAAAATCTAATTAATTAAATATCCATTTTTAACCTCTGATGTACCTATAGGTTCTCAACTAATAATTCCCCCTAATGCTTAGCAATAATTCTAATTAACATTATGCGGTTTTGATTTTCATGTGATTATGGGGTTCTAAAAACTACATCTTTGACCCTTTCTAAATTCCGTCTTTGCCTATGATACTATAGTTCATTCCTAAACCAATTATGAGGATTTCCTACACATATACACTAATTATAAATCACTTTAACTATGATTAATTATGCTGGAACAGAATCTGAAAATTTTATTTTCCAAGTGCTCTAGAATTCTCATTTCTAATTCTTTCTAGTTACTTATTCTTCCTAATATTTGCAAATCAACTATAGCATCACTTAATCAAAGTTTTCGCATATTCTAACGTGTTAAAATTATCATCAAACAGTAAGCAAAACATCAAGGCAGAATCTGAAAATATACATCATCACATCAAACATAGGATTTCATTTTCAATACACATAAGTTACTAATTTCTCTTGGAACCATTTTAAGACTTCTAAATCTCTTTTGAAACTAACTTATTCCATTAAAACCATCATAAAATAAATAAGGGCAGTAGCTACTTTAAATTGTTCATGGTTGGAATTTAAAACATAAAATCATGCTTGGAACATTCTTTGAGCTCACCTATGCTTAGGAAAATCCTAAGACATAGATTATTGGCACTTCTGACTAAATGAAACTCACACCAAGTTCATCATTATCATATGGCCAAATTGTGCATTCAAGAGAATCCTTCCATATCCAACTTTTCCTTGAGGTAAAGGGACAAGTCTTTGAGCTCTAGAATCTTTAAGTGGTAACAAGAATATAGACATGCTATGCACTTCATTTTATTCTTCATTAGAAAAGTAAAGTGAGGGCTTAAAATAAATATGAGATGCAACTTCATTTTTGTCTTTAAGGTTTACGTGATGACTTGAAAAGTAAATATGCTAAACAAGGAAATGTAAACATGAATGCAAGTCCAATTCTTTTATTTTAGTGCTCTAGGCCCCTTAGAGTATTCACTCTAAATCAACAATCAACTTTAAGGTTGAAATAGGTAGGCTTTGAGTTAATTATTTAGGTGATATGAGAATGCAACCTCTTGTTTTAATCTTTAAGTTTTAGGTGTTGTCTTGAAAAGTAAATATGAAATGCAAGGCATAAATTTAAACATGAGTGCAAGTTCATTTTTATATAATTACTAGAGCCCATACAAGACTTTAAAGAACCAACATCTTAATTCCAAACTTAATCTTATCAAGACAAAGTAAGCTCTAGAGTTCTAAGTACCAAGGTTTCGAAGAAACCTTTTGGGTGTGAACATCATCATCAAGCTCTAGGAAATGGATTCAAAAGATCAAAATAAAAAGCAACCTTTCTTGAGAATCAAAAGCAAAGTAAGGAAAAAGGAGCCGAAATCTATTCAAAGGGAAAAGAAAGGAAACCAAAACCATGATCAAAGAAAAGGACAGGAAAAACCGAAATATGTCAAGATCAAAACTAAGTTTCAAGCTTTAGAGATTTCTCAAATGATGACCATAAGACCATTATCTTGAAACCTCATCATCAAGCAAACAAATTTCCTTTCAAACCAAGCTTCATAGCCAAAAGAAAATAAAAAGAGAGAAAAAGAGTTTGAATCAAGAGAAACTAGAACTTTTCATATAAAAACCTCAACATAAAAGTTTAAGCTTTTGTAAAACCCCCTACCAAGTAGTGAAGAGGAAAGCTTGGCTTTTGAAGTGAAGATGAGAAGAAAAATTCCTTCCAAGATGAGCTTGTGGTTTCGGCCAAGGTGAGGAGAAAGGAAAGGAAGTGCTTTTGTGTGAGCTTGGTTTTTGGGGATGAAAGGTTATATGTTTGATGATTGATCTTTGGTGTTTGTGAGGTGGTTTGATGCTATGAGGAGGTAGCTCTTTAATGTAGATGAAGAAGTTAAGAAGAAGAACTCTTGAACTTTTGAGAGGAAAAGGAAGAACTTGAAGTTGCTCTCGAAAACTCAAAGCTTAGCAAATGATCTAAAGGTTCTTGCAAGTTCATTTTCATGTGTATTTATAAGGAAATGAAACAAATGGAGGATGAATGGAGGGAGGAAGTACCGCAGCCATCCTCATGTTCTATGAGGTGAGAGGTTTGTTCTTTGAAGCATGGTTGGAGGTATGGGTGGAGGTAAGGTGGGTATGGCTCAAAGCATGGCTATTTGTGTGTAAGAATTCAAACATGTGATGGATAATGGAGGGGAAATGGCACCGGTTCTTCATGTAATGGGGGAGGAAAATCTTTCACTTAATTGTGATTTAGAAATGTGTTTAGGTGTATCTTTAATTAGGCTTATGATTAGGAGTTACTAGGTAAGCTTCTAGGTAACTAATTAGGTAGTTAAGGGTATCAAGACATGATTTAGGGAATGTTCTTGCTTCATTAGTGAGATTAAAACTCATTTTAAAGTGTAAACAATTGTAGACACAATTCCTTAATTCAAGGAATTGGAGAGAGAAAACGCTATTCAAGATTCCATGACTTGGAATCTTGATCTTTAAAAAGAGATTTAAGTTTAATCTAAGCAATTTTAGTTTCTAATTAACTTTAATAAATTATTTTGGCTCTAGCCAATTAGAGCCTAATATTGCTTAGGTTTGTTTAATTATGTCATTAAGCCTAAAATCACTATTTTAGGGGTAAAATCGTAATTTTACACAAAAACTGCCCGGACGACCAAGACTTAAATAGACATGCCCAGACTCATAAAAACATTATTTTAAACCTTTCAGGAAATTTTCGGGTTCAAACGGCATGTATACCCCTGTAAAAATGCCATAGGGGTATTTTGGTCATTTTGACCTGAAAAATCAGAAAAAGAGATTTTTCTGTTCAATTAACATTCATTCACATACAATCCCTTCAAACATTGAGTTGACCCTTCGAGGACTGCCGGGTCGGCCATCCTCAAATTTCGGGTGAGAAATGACCTCAGGGGTATTTTGGTCATTTCGCTTAGACAGAAAAATCGGGGTGTTATAGCTCCTAGCGGATTTCTAAGTGGAGGGGTATATGAATGAACCGATTACACACCCGAATGAGAGGGATCATGAGACTGTGTAGGTATAGGACTATACAGTTAAGGAAGGCTTATATGAATTGATTTGTACTACCTATACTAACAAGATGCATCTTCTTTTCAGTAGCCCATCACTAAAGAACTCCATAGTTAAGCATGCTTGACTTGGAGCAATTTTGGTATAGGTGACCTCCTGGGAAGTTTTCCCAGGAAGCGTGTGAGTGAGGACAAAACATGCTGAAAAGACTTGTGTTGGTTTGTGGGGACAGTCGTCAATCCATAAAGTAGTAGGGGATGTTACACATGAAAATGATCCTCTAGATTTCCTGAATTAAAGGTTATGAGAGGTGATCCAAGTAAGTTGCATATTCATAATAAGAAAGGTAAGGAAGTGATGTGTTTCTCCCCCTCTATTACCCTGTGTTAAATCTAGCGACGGCTAGTTTGGTTGAGCTCATCCTAGGCGATCGGTATGTTGGTTGGTTCTGGTGTTAATTTTAAAAATCGCTGAGGAAGGCGTATGGGTTGGATACGTAAGAGGGTAGATTGATAAAAAAGGAACTCGAGAATTCATTCATGAGAAAGTAAATTGTCCTGGGTTCTCTTGCCTTCCCATGCATGTTAAATGACGTTTGACTCATTACATTTGCCCTATCATGCCTTCATTGCCACTGCTTTAGTTCCTTAGATTATCTTGTGTTTTGGATTTACACATTATTAATTCATGTTGTGAGAAGGGCTATGTTATTTGCATGTGTTACTAATACACTGGAGGCATTGCCATGCATACTTGAGATACCTGTTGTATTCAGGCATTAAGATTCATGCTAAAAGATACAAGCCTCGATTAATGGCATTTGGAACTTAATAAATAAATCTTATTTATGCCTACTACTTTCATAATGAAACTCGAGATTCCTGGGGACGATGATGATGTCATGTGTATGGAGATGGAAACCCTACTGAGGTTCTTGTATAAGTTTCTCACTCCCTCTCTTTCTTTCCATCTTTATCTTCAGATAAGGTTGATGGTGATGCGGTGGACTTCCCGGAGATGCCGACATAGGAGTTGCACTATGGTCTGGATTAGAGTGGCATAGCAGAAGTGGAGATATAGTCTTTCATTTTCACAACACTTTGAAGTTGCATCGTCTTCGTACAAGTTCGTAACTTAGTCGCGAGGGATTTAGCTACATCACAGTTATGATTAGCTTTTGAATTGTTGTATGCTCAACCTCTATAGGTGGGCTTAGTATTATTGTTATAGTATGTTTGTGGAATATTCCTATATTATCACTATTATTATTATTTGACTTCATATTTGAAGTTAATGTTATGATATGACAATGTTCTCAATTTATGCTAGACTCTGTTGTAATCTGTATGTATACTATGTGATGAATAGTATATGCTATAACTCATATGCGAAGAGATCATAGTTTGGTCTTTCAAAAAAAAAAAGGGTCATATTTTTCATAGACTTATTTTTAAAAGCTTTAAAAGTGAAGTTCTGAGACAAAAGAGTAATGATGTGAGCTATCGCGACTCACAAACAAATTACAATTTATAAAGTGCTAGGTTGCACCAAAAATGTAGTGAAGGGCACAACCTAGGTTGTCTCTCAAGGAAGCTTCAACAATTAGTTGGAAAATTGGGGGTTTTAAAGAATTAAAGCAATAACTTAAATTGAAAGATAATAGCAATAATAGATAAGGCACTAGTGCAAGGTATTCCTAGGATTGGAAATCAATTATCATTGACTAAGTATTAAACCTATTGATGGCTATTAGTAATAAATTATTGGCAACTCTACTAGTGATCAATCGACCTCTATAATTTGACCAATACAAATAACTAATAAATGACAATCGCCAATCTATTTAGAAATCACGTTGACTTAATGAACCAATTGTTATAGCCTAACTGCCAATCAGAAAGTTAATTCTAATATTCTCTCTCAAACATAAACCAATAGATCTACCAATTTATGCCTAAAAGGTTTTCCTAAACGACAATCACCAATTTAGTTATTCCAATAAAAATTATGGCAATCACCATAATAATTAAATAAATGGAAACTAAAAAATATTAAGAAAACCAATGCATTCAATATAAATAAAGGGTCTCAAATGTCATCCCAATCCATCCAGAAATCTCTACACTAGTAAAGAAATCTACTCCTCCATCTCTAGAGGATTATAACAATGAAGATAAAAGAACCTGAAAATAATAGTAATGATCCTTGCCACAATCTCCAAGAGAGAGTACCTTAACCAATGGAACCCTTAGAGAGAGTGTGTTTTAGAGGGAGAATGAAAAATCTCAAAGTGGCGTCCATGATTCTCCATTCGCGTGCGTTTCTTTCTTTTTCTTTTTCTTCAAATCACTTCACATAGAGATGCAAAATCAAGCCCAGCTAATGCAGCCCATAAGCTAATGATCGCCTAGGGACTGCCTAGGCGGTCCTGTGAAGCATTTCAAAGAAACGTGACCCTCTGTTCATCGCCTGGGCAATTATTGACCGCCTGGGCAGTTAATAGTATGCTTCCAAACCTATTTTGAGGTCCAAAATGTTTGAATTAGCTCTTCGACCTAGAAATACAAGTTGTATCTATTTGAATATGCTTTCCAATGCCATAAGAATCACCTCAATCGGATATCTGTAGCTCCAAATATTACCAAAATACTAACTCGAGGTCAAGTTGGACAGCATCAGAACATCATTAACCTTTAATCTTGCAACCCGATTTTCACCAAGATACTCTTAGAACTGGGTTTTGGGCTAAACATAAAAGTTGTAGAGGACTTCTTGAGCTTTCCAAAACATATTTATTTGTCTTAATCTAATCCCTTGTTCTTGGCAATTGCATTTGATTCAAAGCTGCTGTACTTAAGACCATACACAAAGAGATAAGTCAAACTCAACAGGATGTAATTACAAATTATCCCATAATCAATGCAAAAGCCATCAATTCTATGAAAATTACACAATCAGGGATAAATCAAAATCCTTATTAATTATGTCAACAATACAGTAAAACTCATGTAAAAAGCTAAAGTTTAGAAGTAAGATAAGTGGCACAAATACCCCTTATCAAGTAATAACTAGCGATTAACCATTATGCATCCTAGACGTATTGTGTTGAAAGTTAGGATGTTACATTTTGGTATCAGAGCAATTTGGCTTTCATGGAGCCTGAGGATTGGATTGACTATGCTTCTTAAGCATGATACGATAGTTATGTCATGTATAGTGCTTTATTGATAGGATAAGCTATAGGATAAATATGCATGACTCCTGTATATGTGTGTATGCCATGGTAACTAGCTCACTTTGCATAAAGTATTGAGCCTGGTCACCTCAGTATTTTTTGCTTTGTGTGCTTAGGAACCAATGGAATGACCACGACAGACTAGGGCTTCAAGTGTAAGTGATCAGGGTAATAAGATTGCTGAAGCCCTCCGAGACATAGCAAGGGCCATGCAGATGATGTTCGAGAGGATGGACCGCCAGTGTGATACAGGCCGTAGTCCCAATGCTGCTAAGAACCCTAAGCATGCCTGGTTTGGAGAATTTCACAAGGTGAACCCAACATTCTTTAAGGGGACTTTGAACCCGAGCCATGCAGATGAGTAGATTAAGAGTATGGAGAAGATCTTCATAGTAATCACATGCACGGAAGTACAGAAGGTGACCTTCGCCACCTACATGCTAGAAGTAGATATTGAGTTCTGGTGGACCGGTACCCGGAGACTGCTGGAGGCAGCTGGCACTCAAATCGATTGGGAGCTATTCAAGGATCATTTCTATGAGAAATACTTCCTTGAGTCCGTGAGGAATGCAAAAGACATCGAGTTCATGCAATTGACTCAAAGAGGTATGAACATTGCTCAGTATACCGCCAAATTCGAGGAGCTCATCATGTTCTTGAGAATGTATCAAGGAAACCTCGACGAGTACTAGAAATGTGTGAAGTACGAGTCCGGGCTGAAGGCTGAAATAAATATTGCTATAGCTCATTTGGAGATTAGGGACTTTCCCACCCTAGTCAACAAATATCGCATTATTGAGGAGAGTAATAAGAAGTTGAGTTCAGTAAAGGTGGAGGACTATAAGAAGAAGCTGGCACCACAAGCCCTGAGATTTAAGCCTCGAGTATAGAACAAGATCTTTCAACATAAGGGAGTGAATGTTCCGAGAGAGTAGGCACCTCGGATGGACCCTACCATTGATTGTCCAAAGTGCGGAAAGAACCATGGTGGCTGTCCCTGTCTAGTTGGCTAAGGAGTATGCTTTAGGTGTGGCAAGCCCGGCCACATGATTAGAGATTGCAATGTGACACCTGTACGTTTAAATGCCATTTTTAGACCTCAACACCAAGGGCGAAGTTCACAATCAATGCTAAAGATACGTCCTATTCTAACACCTGAGGTAAGCATAAGATAAATAGTAGGATGTTGGATATGCTTCTTAGTTTTGGAGGAATCTTTGCGACTCCTTGATTTATGTCCCTTTAACCTTTGGTGGCCTTCTTGCATTTGCTCATATTCGAGTCTCCTTGTGAATGGCTTGATCATGTCTCTTTTAGTAAAACTTGTTATGCATGCCATGATTTCTTAAGTTTCCATCATCATAGGTGTTGTATACCCTTTCCTCCCCATTTCAAGTTGTCTACTTAGAGATAGTTTTAGCAATGATCGTGTGAATATTTGCCTTTGACCTTTCCATTGGAGCTAATGTAACCCCTTTTCGAACCCTCAAACCTAGCTACATTTATTGCTCCTTTTCAAAATAATTAAAGTTAAATATGAGTTGTCCTACCCTTTGAGTTCCTTGTACGGGTCATGAGAATTGATTTTACCTAACATAATCACCTGCACCCCAATCGAGACATATTCTTCAAGAGTGCTTGGAGTATTGGCCAACCCTCATATTGCCCTGTTTTTCATAATTGCTTTCATTTCTTCTATTTTGAGCCATCATAACCATGTAATGTGACGAATTTCGAGGGCAAAATTCTTTTTAAGGAAAAGAGTAATGTAACGCCCCAATTTTTCCCCTGTGTTCAAATGACTAAAATGCCCCTGAGGTCATTTTTACCCGGGAATTGAGGAAAGCCGGTCTAGGCAAACCTCGAGTAGATGTTTTAATGTTTCAAGGGGATTAATTATGTTATGCATAATGTTAGAGATGAAAATCTCAATTTTTGGTTTTTCCACCCAAAATTACCAAAATACCCCTACGGCAAATTAATGCGGAATTAATTACCGATTAGACCCAAACTTTATTCGAAAGTTTGGGATAGTGTTTCTAAGGGATGTATTATGTCTGTTTAAATCCAGGTGGTCTCGGGGAGTTTTTATGCAAAATTACTATTTTGTCCCTAACTAGTGCATTATGGGCCTAATGGTGTAATTAAAGAAACCTAAGCAATATTAGACTCTAATTAAACATTAATTAATTCTAATAATTAATTGAGGTTAATTAGGGCCTAAGATTGCTTAAAGAAACTCAAAATCCCTTTCTCAATTCAAGACTTTGTGTCATATCAAATGAAATAGTATTTTCTTTCTCCAGTTCCTTAAATTAAGGAAACATAAAATATGATTGAATATCTTATTAAATGGGATTTGACTCTACTAAATGAACAAGAGCACTCTTTAAGCATGTCTTGAATAGCCTTAATCATTCACTTTCTTACCTAAACACTTAATTACAAACTTCTAATCAAAGGTCTAATCAAATCTACTTTTAAACACACTTCTAATCCACATTAAAATGAGATATTTTCATCCCCTTTGATCCTTAAGAAACCAGCGCCTTTCCCCTCCATTCAACCTATCACATTTTGATTTAATCACTTACATACTCAAAGAAAACCATACCCAAACCCATACCTAGTCATTCCTGCACCATTCCATGTAATTATATACACAAATGAGATATTTTCCCTCCTCCTCTCCTTGATGAATGCTGCAGCTTTCCTCCCCCTCTCATCCTCTCATTTTTCAATTTTCTATAAATACACACTCAAGGAAACTCACAATACCATTTTTGATCATTCTTGCAATTTTAGTTCAAAGATCATTCAAGTTTTCTCTTTTCTTTCTCATCTTAAGAGTTCTTCTTCTTCTTCCTTATTCTTCAAAGAACCACTACTTTCCACCACTTCTCAACCTCAAACCACTACACAACCACCATAGACCTTTCCTAAAACACTTAACCTTTTCACTTCCAAGATCAAGCTCATCTCATTTCAATAAGAAAAACACCTTTGGTAGGAATTTTGCTTCAAAGTTCTTTTTCTTTTTCTTTGAATCATTTTCGATTGGAATGTTGGATTGATTAGAAATATTTTCTTGCTTTATGTATTTATGCTAGACTCTATTGTGATCTATATGTATACTATGTGATGAATAATTATACTCTATAACTCATGTGTAAACGGTTCATAGTTGGTCTTTCAAAAAAAAAATGAGTCGTATTTTCCATAGATTTATTCTTAAAAGCTGTAAAACTAAGTAAAGTTCTGAGACGAAAGAGTAACAAGTAGTGATTAACCATCATGCATCATAGGCATATTGTGTTGAAAGTTAGGGTGTTACACGGTAGTTTGTGAGAAGATGAAGTGGTTAGAAGTTTAGGGTTTTAGAAAAGAAGAGAATAGTAAACAGAGTGGCAATGTGTGAAAAGTGGGGTTTATTTAAGTGATGCGGTGTAAATGATTGAAGGTGAAGTGATGTGGGAGAAAGAAGCTTAAAAAGAAAGGGAATTATCCCGCCTCATCATCTTTCTTTCAGAAAGAAGGTTTCTGACTCTTGAGTACACTTTCTGAAGGCTTTCTTTCTGAGCTTTACTTTTCTCTTTCTGGCCCATTGATAAGCTCATCTTCTTATACTAAAATCTTTTTCCAACATAAATCTCAAGTTTTATAACCTTATATCTTCTTTTTGATCAATCTATATATATTGCCTGAGATACCCAACTTCTTTCTGATATACTTTCTAATCTTCAATGAATATTCCTGGTCTTGCAAACTGAGATGTTTCCTTTTTGGGCTTCAATTTGGGAGTGAAGAAGAGAGAGAAAATACCTAGAGATGGTTTATGTGTGAATGATTATGTAGTTTTGAAAATAGTTAAGTATAAATTTTTTTTCAAAACATGAAACCGATCTTCAGCTAATGGCTTTGTGAATATATCTGACACTTGGTCTTCAGCATTCACAAACATGAACTCAACATCTCTCTTTTGAACATGGTCACGTATAAAATGATGTTTAATATCAATATGCTTGGACCTAGAGTGCTGAATAGGATTCTTTGCAAGATTTATAGCACTTGTACTATCACAAAAGATAGGAATTTTAGAATACCTCAAGTGGTAATCCTTTAGCTGATTCCTTATCCATAACATCTGGGTGTAGCAGTTTGCAGCAGCTACATATTCAGCTTCTATGAAAGAGCAATCGTGGTTTCCTTTTTACATGACCATGTGATTAACCTTTCTTCGAAGAAGCAGTAGCAACTGCTTGTGCTTTTCCTTCCAACTCTATTTCCAACAAAGTCAGTATCACAAAATCCTCTCTTAAACCCATTCTCAAGGAAAAAAGTGCTCAGTCTATCATACCAAGCTCGAGGGGCTTGCTTTAGACCATAAAGAATCTTCATTAGCTTAAAGACATGGTTAGGAAGGTTTTCACATTCAAAACCATAAAGCTCGAAGGGCTTGCCCAGTCTATCATACTAGGAGGCTACTTCACATATACTTCCTCAGAAAGGAATCCATTTAGAAACACGGGCTTGATATCCATTTGGTAGAGAGTGAATCCCTTGTAGGCAGCAAAGGCAAGTAGCATTCTAATGGCTTCAAGCCGAGCTATTGGAGCAAAGGTTTCATTATAACCAATTCTCCCTTGTTGATTATAACCTTGTGCAACCAACCTTGCTTTGTTTCTGATGACTTTGCTTGCTTCATCTAGCTTATTTCTGAACACCCATTTTTGTGTCGATGATGGTTTTTCCCTTTGATTTTTCAACAAGAGTCCAAACTTTGCTTTTCTCGAACTGGTCCAATTTTTCTTGCATAGCATTCACCTAAATTTAATCACACAAAGCTTCTTCAATTCACTCGGGTTCAATAGTGGAGATGAAAGCACAGTTTGATGTATTTCTAAGAGAAGATCAGGATCTTACTCCTTTAGAAATATCTCCAAGAACTTTGTTTTGAGAAACTACCTTTAAATTAGATACTCCCTTGTAGTTTCTATGACTTTGAATTTCTTCAGCCCCTTCTTCATCTTCAAATTGCTCTTCTTGATGATTGGAAATGTCATTTTCTGATAATTTGGCAGATTTGAGCAAATTTTCTGAAAAACTTATGTTTTGGAGCTTACTTTATGAAGTTTTGCTTTCATCATCTTGCTATCAGAAGTTCCCTTTAGATTCATCTTTACAAAGCTTTCTTCTAGATCTTTAAGATCATCAACAAAATTTTTTCTGAGCTCTTTATGCTTGATATGAATAGTTTCTTCTATGCATGATGTTCTCTTGTTGTATATCCTATAGGCCCTAGACACAAAAGAATATCCTAGGAAGACACCATCATCAGATTTTGGATCAAACTTGGTGAGTTTGTCCTTAGTGTTAAGAATAAAACATGATGAACCAAAGATATGAAAGTATGATATGTTAGGCTTTCTACCCTTCCATAGCTCATAAGGAGTTTTCTTGAGAATTGGCCTATGAAAGATTTTGTTCTATATGTAGCAAAGGGTATTTACTACCTCCGCCCAAAAACCTTTTGATAAACCACTTTCTAAAAGCATTGTTCTGGCCATTTTCTACAAGCTTCTGTTTTTTTTTAGTTATCCCATTTTGTTGAGGAGTTCTAGGTGCAGAAAACTCATGGTGAATGCTATGATTTCACAAAACTCATCAAATTCTCCACTGTGATCAGATCTGATAACACTGATTTGACAATCTTTTTCAATACAAACATGTTTTGCAGAAACTTTGAATCTTTCAAATATCTCATCCTTAGAACCTAGAAAGATAATCCATGTAAATCTAGAGTAATCATCTACTATAACAAGGCAATATCTCTTTCCAGCTGGACGTGCAGTCTTGGTAGGACCAAAGAGATCCATACATAAAAGCTCAAGTGGTTTAGTGGTTGAAGCCACATGCTTGTTATGGAAAGAAGCTTTGGTTTGCTTACCTTTTTCATAGAAGTCACAAGTTGATTTTTTATCAAACATTATCTTTGGAAGGCTTTTAACAAGCTCTTCTAAGAGAGCTTAGAAATAAGTTTTATATGAGCATATCCAAGCTTCTTATGCCATAACCACTTATCGTCTATGAAAGATGCGAGACATTTTATATTTTTGATTTTTCAGATCATCCAAGGATAACACATATGTGTTATTATGCCTCTTTCTAGATAGAATTACTTGTTCTGAAGTGGGACTTACTACTTTGCATGAATGCGCATTAAATATGACATTAAAGCCTTGGTCACAAAATTGACTAATACTTAGTAAGTTGTAAGCCAAACCATCAACTAGCAAGACATCAGAAATTTGATGAGAATAATCCTTACTAATATTTCCTATGCCTGTAACCTTTGCTTTACCTCCATCTGTGAATCTTACTAATGTTGAGTTCTTGAGTCACAAATTTCTGAACCATTTTCTTGATCCGGACATGTGCCTTGAACAGCCACTGTCCATGTACCTTGAACAGCCACTGTCCATGTACCATTTGTTTTCAGGTTCAACATGCGTCCTTAGGCAGACCTACAATGACCATATTTTTCACTTTAGGTACCCATATCTTCTTCGGTTCTCTTAAGTTAGTTTGAGAGAAAAGTTGTCCAACCATTTTGACATACTTCCTTTTCATTAAGCATTTGTCAGGTAGGTGTCATTTCTTAAAATAGATAATACATGAAGCTTTTCTTTTAACAAGTTGATTTTCCTTTTTCATTAAACTCTTCTTCATATACCAGTCTAGTCTTTTGAAAATATGGCCTCTGACCACCAAGCATTAGATCAAGATTCCTTGGTCCATTTACCATTTTTCCAAGGTTAGTTTTAAGAAGCTTTGAAGTTCTTTCAAGCTCAGAAATGACTTTTTGAGTGTGTTCTTTTTTATTTTCAACTTCAAATTCTAAGGCTATGAGTTTTGTGAACACCATATTTTATCCAATCCTTTTCTGATTTTTATTTATTTTCATGTTTATTTTTATTTGCATAAAAAAAAATCCAGCAATCAGCCCATTTTATTTTTGTTGTAGCCCATTTCATGTTCTTTTTTTAGCCCACTTTGTTTCATTTTCGTTTTGGTCCATCCCATTTGTCTAGCCCGTTTTATTCCTTTGAAGCCCCCATTTTTTGTCCATTAATAAAAAATAAAAAAAATGAAATAATGAAAAGGGATGTTGGATCCCCAATTTTTCAAAGAAAAGTTGGAGAAGTAGCAAACATCATCATAGCCGTTCCTCCCCCAAAGTATTCCTTTTCTTTTTCTTGTTTTTCACTTTTATGATTATCATGTTCCCACCAGTCAAACGGTAAGATAAAATTAGCAATAATTTCATTTGACCAAATATGATATATACATTCAGTAAAGACGGGAATCAGGATGGGGGCAATTTTTTAGATCAATAAGAATTACAACTCATCAGCAAAAAAAATTTAAACACCAAAAAAAAAATCAAAGAGTGAATCCTAATACATCAAGAATCCTGCTCAATCTACCTACAATAAAATTTCAAACAGATCCTAGTACTACAGTTCAATAACAATAGAAAGGAAGTAATAAGGTAATTCCAGCAACAATAGTTTCATCATCATTTGAAATTTACAGAAAAAGAGAACAAAAGAGAAAAATAGGGAGGACACCGCGGCGGCCTCCACCCCCAGCTGCGGCCTTGATGCCACTTTGATCATCATCAAACTCCACCACCACATCCCTTGAAACCACCATCGACCTCCGCCCTCTACCCCGAAGCCACCACCCACGGCCTCTCCTCCCTTCAACCGCCAAACATTCCCCTAGCCGCCATGACTCACCTCCGCAAAGCCCTTCCACTAGCGACCAAACCCGCAACCTCACCTCCACCTCGGATCTGTCACGAGGATACCCTACCGCCATGGATCCACCATGAACCCTTTTCCTCGTGCTCTAATCCACGCCGGCCATCAATCACCGCTTCCTTCTCTTTGCCACACGCCGCCACTATCAGCTACCCATAAGCACCGCGAGTTCGGCCACCGCAAGCCAAGCTCCGCTTGAACTCAGCCGGTGAGAACCTCCGCTGCACCGCCATGCTCTTCCTCTCTCTTCACTGTCCGCGTTGCCTCCATCCTCACTGCCTCGCGAAGGCTGTTACAGAGCTCGATGCAAGTCGCAGTAGTAACCTCCCTTTGGCCGGCGCTCTATCCGTGGCGATGACCCTTTTTGGCCGGTGCTCACCCCATCCTCTCTTTCCCTTGCAGCGATCTCTCTCTCTTACTCTCATTCCTTCTCCTTCTTTTTTCCTTTTCTCTTTGTCTCTGTGTCTATCTCTCATTTTTGGTTATGTGACCGTGTGTGTGTGTGCTTTGTGTTGTGTGAGCATGTGAATGTGTGTGTGAGTGAAGAGAGATTTGTGTTTGTGTGTGGCTGAGCAAGAGATTGGTGTACGCGCCTGTGTGTGTGTGAGGGTAATCAGGGAGTATTTATTTTAGTATTATTATTAGTATTATTTTTTTTTTATAATAAGATTCTTTTATTTTGTGGAATCAAATTCTCGGACCTATTTGTTTGAATTAGGATTTACTTGTTTGGTTTAGTATTTTTTTCTTTAGTTTTTGGACTTGTTTGTTTGAAGTTCGGGTTCTTTGGAGTTAAATAAAAAAAAAAGCTTTTATTTAATTTGATTCGAAATAAATATTTAAGCATTCTGATTTATCAAAAAAAAAGTTTATGATATGTCTTTCTTAAGCTTTCTTTTTAAATCATTTGTGTGAAATTAAATAAATTAGTTTCAAAATGATGTAATTATGTAAAACAAAGTAAAAAAAAGAGCGATTTAATTACTTCTTTGATTTTGAGTGAATTTGGTTTTATTTGTTAAAAAGGATAAAAAAAAAGGAAAATAGTAATTAGGATTTTTTTATTATTATATTTTGTTTAATTATGTAATTGTGTTTATTTTATTTTCTTTAGTTTAATTATTTTATGTTTATGTGTCTTACTTAAATTAATTATTTATTTGTGTTCATAAATTATTTCTCCTTTTTTTAGTTAAATTATTTTTTATGTTTATATATATTTTGTTTAAGTTGATTGTGATTGTTATAGTTATGAATTATTTTTGTCAATTCCAGTTAAAATTAGTGCTTGTTAAAAAATATTTTCCTTCCATTTAATAATAAAAAATTTACTTTCAAAAATTAAAATCAATCAACACATTTCTATTTTGAAATTCTTGTTTCAATAATAAAATCCACACAACAACTTGCGATATTGATGTATGGCTTGCTATCCTCAAGTTTCACAAGAATGTAAGGGTTTATTGTATAGTTTATGCTATCCTAAATCATATGCAAATGTCGGTTTTACTTTCTTAAAAATCATTTCTTTAATAAAATCAATTCAACACAGAATCATTTTTTTACAAAACTACGTGGCTTTGAGTTCCTCATTGCACCAGAGGATACGTAGGCATAGCCAACAACTATCAAGCCAAAATCCTTTTTCATAAAATTTGTTCTTTATTTCTTTGTAAATATGTAATTAATGTAATTGTTTGGGGAAAATAAATATTATAAAATTATAATCAATTTGTATAATAAGCTCTAGGGTAACCGTATTTATACAAATATATTAGGGGTGCAGTGGGATTAAGTTTCCACTCTTCCCTAATCATAATCAGACTCCCGAACCACAAATCTCTTTTAATTAGTTTGCAAATCAAAAGGTTTTCCAGTTTTAACTAGAATTAAAATTGGTGGCAACTCCTGTTTTATTTTAAAATCGGTTGTCATCCTCGTCGCGGTGCCCTCCGGGTACGTTGTGACAGTTTGGCGACTCCACTGGGGATATTTTGAGAGTCAAGCCTATTAGAGTGAATTATGCAAAAAATTATAACTTTATAATATTTATCTTCCCTTTCATAACACCTTTGTTTTATTTTTGTAAATAATTGTCTTCTTATTTCATTCTGTACATAATTGTCTTCTTATTTCTTTCTGTATATGATTGTCTATCTTATTTGTGATTATCTGTTACTCAAACTTTAGGGTAGATGACTTTTATATATATATGCTGTTTTGGTTTTGTTTTGCAGGGATGTTTACTATACTTAGGGACAAGGGTTGGTATGCTCCTCACACACTTTCACTATCACTATCCTCACATACTATTTGGGCTCTATACCCGAGTCTTGGAAAACCATAGGACAAGAATGGGTTTTGACATTGTTATTGTGAGGCTTATGCTTCCCTGACAGTTGTTGACTTACCTACTCAGATTGTTACTAGAATGATGGGTTGTCACATTGTGATTCTCAAATCCCTGTGGATTAACTCATAGAACTAGGTCTTTATCTGATTGGTAAAGGCAATCTGGGGACCATAATCTTTTAAGGGTTTAGATCCATCCAAAAGCCGTACACTATTAGAATGACCTTAGTTGGCTACTTTAAATAGAACTGACCATAGAGCCATCAAGCATTAGATCTCACCCTTTAGGACACAAAGGAACATCCATTTCTCTGATATCTCCTTCATTTATTGTATATATCTTAACATACATGCATGCTCGTTCTTCCTTTTCTCAAAAAACAATTAAAACATTTCATTCATAAGCATTCAAAAGGGCATCCATTGTACAAAAAAAAAATTCTCATATGTGCCTCTTCCTATGCATTCATAACATGCATAATACCCATCTTTAGGATAGAAATGCCATGCATAGTGCAAAAAAAAAATCATTTCATTGCGTGTATTCCGAAAAAAATTTGTGCATAACTCATTCATTGCATAAAAAGCTTACATGGTTTGAATATAAAAAAATCATCTTGCATATTACATTCATTGCATTAAAAATAAACTCATCTTGCACAACTCATTCATTGCATTAAAAATCCATGGCTTTCATTCAGCATTCATGCATATTTTTTTTCTTAAGCATAGGACATAGAAAAAAATTAGCATGTATTCATACATATATTTTCTTTCATGCATAGTTCACATTCATAAACATAAAAATCATGCATAACACTTTCTTTAGTCACTCAACATAAATTCATGCATTCATGTTATTCATTTTTTCTTACTCATAATAAAAAGGGAAAGCACTAAACAAACATTCTCATTTTTCATCCATCATTGCAACATGTATAGTATGCGTTCTCATGATATTATAAAAAATGGATATCTCTTGTCTTAAATCATTCATTTCATGCATCAAGACATAGTATATATCAATAAAAAAAATTTGACATGCATTTTCCTTTCAAATTATTTGGCATTTTTTCAAACACTCATGACATGACATTTTATATTTTTTTTCTTTGTGGTTAATTTATTTCTTTTTCTAAATACAATTCGAAGGTTTGCTGTCTTCAAGCATCGCTCTCTCCCAAGAAAACTTTGTCTGATCTTAGCAAAAAAAAAAAAGAGCGATCATGGCTACTGAAGGAAGAAACCTGAGTCAAGAGATTGATGATTTGAAGACCATGATGCTTGAACAGGGGATCATGTTCAAAGAAGCCCTCAAGACCATAAAGAAATCCAAAGGAGGTGCTGGGAATGACGATGATGATGCAAACAATAGCAATGGAACCCCGCACAATGAAGAAAGGAACAGGGCCCATATGACAAGAAAGATGGAGCGATTGAAGCTTAGGGAAGAATTGGAAAAAAGCATGCTAAAGCAATTTCGAATGTTGCGAGGGCCTAATCCTTATGGCCCAATGAGCATCAACAACTTATGCCTGGCTCCAAACGTCACCATTCCCAAAGATTTCAAGATGCCTAAATTTATCAAATTCAATGGTAGTACTAATCCTATCATGCACCTCCAGATGTATTGCACGAAAATGGGAATGTTGTCTAAAGATGAGAATTTCCTAATCAGCTTTTTCTCTGAGAGTTTGGACAGGGCTGCATAAGAATGGTACATGCAGATGGATCAAACACAAATCAAATGTTAGGAAGACTTGGCTCAAGCTTTCACTAATCAATACCAGTTCAATTTGAACGTCACACCCATTAGAGATCAGCTGAAAGGGTTGAGAAAGAAAGAGAGTGAAGGTTTCAAAGATTATGCCCAAAAGTGGAGAGCTATGGCTGCTAAAGTTGTCCCACCAATGTTAGAGCAAGAGATGTGTTCCTACATCATCCACACACTAGAGGGTCCATTCTTCAAGAATATGCTGGGAACCCATATCAAGGAGTTTGTGGACTTAGTGGAAATTGGAGAAAGAATTGAGGCGAATATCCAAGAGGGGAAGGTGGAGTTAATAGAAGATGAGTCACAATCCAAGCAAGGGTCGTTCTACAAAAAGAAAGAAAACACTGTGAACTCTGTACAATCACAACACTCATCCCAATTCTACAAGCCAATCTTCCAGCCAAATCATTACCCATCCTACCAACAACTGGACTACCCATCTTTTGCACCTCATCCATGTCAAGTCAATCAAATTTCCTCCCCTCAACCATATGCATCCTTCAAACCCATGTCTTACCAGACCATGATTCCAAATCACCAAAGAATGCCTTTCAACACTACCAACCATACACCCTCAACAAGCAAACGACCTTTGCCCAACTTCAATATGAGCAACTCTGATTTGTTTAGAAGCTTGTGCAAAGCAAACCTCCTAACTCTATCTTCGGTGAAGGTTGCTACACCACCATATCCCCATTGGTACAATTCAAATCATGCGTGCGAATATCATTGTGAACACCCGATTTTGTCCGGCCCATAAAACAAATATTTTGGCATATTTTCTGGATTTAGCCCATAACGATTGTGTTGTTTTATTGAGTGAAGTTGCGAATTGTTTCAAATTTGGTCGATAATTATTCGTTGTGCTTTTAGACCTTTTTAATTTGGGTTCATTTATTATTTTGAGGTGCATAACAAAAAGAGAGGCCCAATCACTTTAACCCATTTTCGTTATTAAAAAAAAAATTCAATTCAACCCATTTCAAAAAAAAAAAACATGTTCAGCCCATTATAAAAAAATGTGTTCAGCCTATTCTAATAAAAAATGTATCAGCCCATTTCCTTTTCTATAATTAAAAACATAATAAAAAAAAGTAAAAAAATAAAGAAAAGAATCAACAACAATGGCAGACAGGATGATTTCTCCATTCCTTACACAATGATAATATTCCCTGTGCCATTATGGAATTTTTCTTTACAGATGAGGGATGACCCTTGGATCCATGCTGCCAGCCTAAAGGTGGGATGACCAATGATTTTGGTCAATAGAAGAATGGCTATATGAATCCATCAGAAAAAATCGAAGGAGGACACTCTCGGAGACCCTTACCTCTAAACACAAAAACTTCACCATTCTGAAAAAAAATAAAAACAAACACTCACAGAAGAGAGCTCCAAGTTTCCAGCAAAATCACAACTAGAAAAATCCCTGTCCCCCACCATTCTCAGCAAAACACGGAGCAAACCAACAAGAAGAATTTTGAAGCACATCAAAGACACTCCAGGAAAAGAATCAGCAATTCAGTCCAGCAACAATCCAGCAATAACAGGAGAAACAACAGAAGCATCAGCAGTAATAGGTATTTATTCTCAAAAAAAAATAAAAAATAAGAAAAATGGAGGAAGGTCGCAGCCTTCCCCCATGCCACTACCGCAGCCTCCCTTTGTGCTGTCATCATCATCACTGATTCCACTCTTCCTCCCAACTCCACCATCATCATCATTACTTCAAACATCCACTGTAACTTCACACCTGAAACCACAAATCAAACATTAATTTGTTCTGGAAAGTGAGTAATTAAGAAAAGAAAGAGAGACCCCTTTGTCACCACCGTGGCCCCATCTCCGCTTGCTCACCGCCGCAACCTCCTCTTCCTTAGCCGCGAACCAGTCATCGCCAGAAACCCAACACCACCACTAGTAGCTTCCCCTCGGCCTTTGCCTTGCTCGCGAAGACCCGATCACGGCCAAAGACCGTGGACAAAGCTCCAAAGATCGCCACCTCTCCCGCCGCGTTCGACGAGCCCCCCACCGCAACCTCCACTCCTTACCACTATCATCACCCCTTCAAACCACCACCACCACTACCGTGAACTTCCCCTTCTCTCTCACGCACCACCGCACCGCGAATGACCACTCATCCTCACCTTGGCCGCACTGCGCGTTGAACTCCAGCTGCTCCGCCTCCGTTCTTCCCCTCAAACCCGCTGCCTTGGCCTAGGATCCGCGGTTCCCCGCAGTGTGAGCCGCCAGCCTCCCGATCTGCAACCTCCATGCTCGTACCGCCGCGCCTCCACTTTTCCCCTGCTCCCAGATCGCCACGGTCGCACCTCCCTTTTCAACTTGGCCGCAGTGGTCACAGCCATGGCTTCCATCCTCGCCGCGGCTCTCCTTCTCTCTCTTGGCCGTGCCGGTTTCTATCTCCCTATGGCCCTCTCTCACTCTTTCATCTCTCCATCTCCCCCTCAGCTTATCTTTCTCACTCTCTTTCTCTTACTCAATCTTTCTTTCACTATGTCTGTGTGTGTGTGAACATATGGAGAGGGAAGGAGCGAAATTATTTTTCTTTTTCATGTGTGTATCCGTGTGAAATGTGTAAGTGCTGTATGTGTTATGTGTGGGTATGGGCATGTACGTGTGAGAGTGAGTGGGTGTGCGTGTGAGTCAGTGAGGGTGTATGAGAGTGCCGCGTGTGTGCATGTGTGTGTGAGTGTGTGAGCGTGTGAGTGTGTGTAGAGAGTGGGTAGAGTTAATTTAGGGGTAGATTTAAATTAATAAAAGAAAAAGGAGTTTTAAGATTTATTTTAGTTTGGGTTAGTATTATTTTTAGAATAAATTTTCAAATTATGTGTTTAAACCCGAGTTTATTTGCTTGTTTAATTTTTCGCTTTTAGATTTGTCTATTTAGGAATTAGTTTAGTTTGAGTTTAAAATAAAAAAAAAGAGAGTTGTGTGTGTGTGTTCGTAATGGTAGATTAATTAGGAAATATTTATTTTCAGTATTATTATTGTTACTATTACGTCGTCAGTGTTATTTTATTTTATTGGATCAAAATTTGGACTTATTGGTTTAGATTTGGGTTTGATCGTTTGGTTTAGTGTTTATTTTTATTTATTTTAATTTTTGGACTTACTTGTTTGGAATTCGGGTTATTTTGAAATCAACAATAAAAAAAAGTTTTTATTTAATTTGATTCAAAATAAATATTTGGTAAAAGTTTATGATTTCTTTTTTGTAACCATTTTAAATCATTTGAGTGAAATTAAATAATTTAGTTTCAAAAATATTTAATTATGCAAAACAAAATGAAAAAGGGTGATTTAATTATTTCTTTGTTTTTCAAGTAAATTTAATGTTCAAAGTTTTATTAATTAAAAGGAACAAAAAAAGATAGTAGTTAGGACCTTTTTTTATATTTTATTTAATTGTGTACTTGCGTTTGTGAATCAATTTTCCTTTTTATTATTATTTTATATGTTTATGTACTTTGCTTAAATTAATTATGTAATTGTGTTTAATTTTGCTTTTAGTTTATTTATTTCATATGTTCATGTGTTTTGCTCAAATTAATTGTGTTTGCATTTATGAATTAACTTTGTCAATTCCTGTTAAAATTAGAATTTTGTTTTAAAAATATGAAATAAAGCAAAAAACTTTTTTTTATTTAATAACCCTTTTTTTAAAAAATCTTTTACATTTGTGCAATGTTCAATAATGGTGGTTGAATAGAAAATTTTATCTTCACTATTATTGAATCATAAGGATTCATTGAGTAGCCTAGTGCTAACTTATATTCTGTGCACAAATGGATTTTCATTGATCTGACAAGATTTGTTCTAATCCGCGCAATGATCAATGATGATAATTGAGTAACAAATGTTATCTTTATTCTTATTGAATCATGAGGGTTTATTGAGTAGCTAAATGCTAACTTAAATCTTGTGTGAGATTGGATTCTGTTTTCTAAATGAATCATCCCTTCACAAAAGTCATTTTAATCCGTGTAATGATCAATAACGATGATTAAGTAGCAAATGTTACCTTCATTGTTATTTAAATCATGGGAATTCATTGAGTGGCGCAATACTAACTTGGATTTTGTGCAATAACGGATTTTCTTGTTATAAATTCTTTTTTCATAAATAAAATTTATCAACCCATAATCTTTTTTACAGAACTACGTGACTTTGAGTTTCCCATTGTACCAGGGGATACGTAGGAGCAGGCGACCCCTGTCAAGCTAAAATTAATTTTCCTTAATTTGTTTTATTTAAATTTGTAAATATATTTTGTCTCTTTTCTTGTTTTTTCTTTTTTAAGGGGATATTAATCAATTTGCACAATTTTCTAAGGTACCGTCTAAGGACGGGTGTATTAGGGGTGCGTAGGGTTAAACTCCTACCCTTCCCTATGCATAACCGACTCCTGAACTCAAAATTGGTTTCAAAGATCATTCTTTAAAACAAATGGGTTTTTCAAATGTTTTTTCCAATTTTAATAAACTTGGTGGCGACTCCATTAATCTTCAAAATGAAAATTCCTTTTTTACCGTTCCCGTCGCAATCCTGGTTGCGACAATCATTCAAATACCCGTGGGCACTCAATCGATTATTGTAATGGTTTCAAAGATGTTGTATGGCGTTTAATCAATGCAAAGGCTATTGAAGTGCCAGGGGCAACGAAAGAAAATGACCAGGCCGAAAATGGTCATCATTGAACTCATCAATAATCTTCATTTGACTTTGTATGATCTAAATTTGCTTACGTCTTGAGACTTGTTCATGATTATGCATATTTATAATCATTACATTACTCATTTCCTTTCTTTCTTAACATCACTATTCTTTCACTTCATTCTCTTTTCTTTTCCTTTCACTAAAGACCTATGCAGTAAATAATCGAAAAAACTCATTAATTGATTCTTTTGTTACAATGAGCTTGAATAATCATGATTATGATGAAGACCCTAACTGTGCAAATAATTTAAATATCGAGAATGTCAAATCAAAGATCAAAATGTCATCACCCCATCACGTGGTTTGCAAGAACACTTGGTCTCAAACGTTTTGGTCGAATGACTCAGTATTGAAGTAGATCAAGCAAACAACCCAGGCAGATATGCAGCACTTTGCAAGAAAGCAATGTAAAGAAGTTGCGCAGAACACTCAATCAAAGCACACATTTTGAGAAAGAAAAAAACTCGCTAGATTGGAAATTGAAAAATCCATACAAAAAAAGAGAAAAAGAAAAAAGAGAGCTTGCTAGATTGAAACCTCAAAAGCACAATCTAGGAAAAAGTTAGAGCAGAAAAGAAAAGAAAAAATACCAGTATGTTGAAAACCCAAAAGGGCGACCTAGAAAATGCATCAACTGGAAACTTACCAACAAGGACTACGAAAAATGTGAGCTCAAATTGGGGCAATTTGTATTGGTGGTGAGGTATCAATGAAAAGGCATTTGACAGAAGACAAAATATCAACTTTCATGTACAAATTATTTTGTTGCATAGCAAAAGATTCTCGTCTTAATCATGGCTTCAAGCTCAATGTAACTGAATAATTAATTAAATGGGTCAATTGGATTAAATCTGCATTTCTTCCCATCTTTCATATCTCACCCTCATCTTTTTCATCCATTTTCATTCTTTTCTTGAATTATGCATAATCATGAGATTGTACAAGGTCATGGGACATCAGAGTTCAGGAAAAGTTTGTTCAATAAAAAAAAGGGGGCCCACTAGATCGAAAACCAGAAAAGGCGGTCTAGGCAAAAGTTAGGGCAAACAAAAAAAAAAGAGAAAAAGGCTCGCTAAATCAAAAGCTGGAATAACGATCTAAGCAAAAATAAGAGCTGAATCAAGTCAAACCCCAACAACAGACAGGGACAAAAGCTTAAATAAAATCCAAAGGGGATAAAAGTGGATTATCTACAAAAGAAATCAATGACAGCGGCTCTTTGAACAAAATGGCTCATTTAGAATTAGAATAATGTTTTTTCAAAGAAAGCGATGTTTGTATACAACAAACTGGGGCAATTGTTTTTTCTCCTTCCATTTTTTTTTAAATTGTTTTACCATATTGGGTTTCATTATTCCATCATCAAAATATCAAAGATATGTCATCGTTTTAAAAAACAAAAATGTAGTCTGCTTTCCCGCTTTGTGAATTTTTCTATTGCTTATTCATCCAAGTTCCATCGTATCATTCATCATGTTCAATCTTCTAAGTTTTATCCATATTACAAGTTAGGGCAATATTTGTGAGGCATCCTCATCTCATTCAATCTTCATCACATTCATCATCACATCATCATGTATGAAGTTTTCTTAAGGCATTCACATTCCCAATTATTAAATCATCTAAAACATTCATCATGATTATATTATCACCATTTTTCATGCCACAAACTGGGGCAAATTTGTTTCCTTTGTGAGGTTATCTCATCATGTTAAGGCATTTATCATTTATATCATCCAATCATCTAGGTATAGTAGTCATAAGTCATTTCATTCATCATATCATTATTATATTATTCAATCATCCCTAGGTATCTACTGTTCTACAACATGAATCCTTGCATTGTTTTGTAAATATCATCTTAAAGCAATCACATTCTTAATCATCAATTTAATTACGATATTCATCATGCTCATGCCATTAACATTATCATGCCCTAAACTGGAGCAAACTTTTCATTTTGTGTGGAGTTATCTCATCATCATTAAATCACCTAGGCACAATTATCATAGTCATTGCATCATTTATCATAATCATCATCGCGCATTGTTTTTTATAAATATCATATATCACAGACATACGTCATATATCACATCATGCACAGATCATTCATCTCCATCCATCATGCCTTTTTCAATGTCTATGCAAGGCATTTCATTTATTCACACAGCTAAGCATTTGATTTTCCATACTTTCACAGACATTCAGCATCGTATAGCATCAATCACAGGCCTTTACTTTTCTATCTCGATCTTGATTATTGACTTCTCTATCTATATCCCGATCATTTACTTTTCAGTCCTGATCATTTACTTTCAGTCTCGATCATTTACTTTTCAGTCTCGATCCCGATCATTTACTTTTCAGTCTCGATCCCGATCATTTACTTTTCAGTCTCGATCCCGATCATTTACTTTCCCAGTCTCGATCCCGATCATTTACTTTCATTTACTTTTCAGTTTCGATCATTTACTTTTCAATCTCGGTTCCGATCATTTACTTTTCAGTCTCGATCTCGATCATTTACTTTCCCAGTCTCAATCCCGATCATTTACTCTTAGTCTCGATCATTTACATTTTAGTCTCGATCATTTGTCTTTCAGTCTTGATCCCGATCATTTATTTTTCAGTCTCGATCATTTACTTTTCAGTCTTGATTCCAATCATTTACTTTCAGTCTCGATCATTTATCTTTTAGTCTCGATTCCGATCATTTACTTTCAGTTTCGATCATTTACTTTCTAGTCTCGATCCTGATCATTTATCTTTCAGTCTCGATCATTTACTTTCGATCGCGATCATTTACCTTTCAATCTCAAGCTCAATCATTTACCTTTCAGTCTCGATCATTTGTCTTTCAGTCTCCATCCGAATCATTTACTTCTCAACCTCGATCACAATCATTTATTGCTTTCACAATTTACCTGCTTTCACAATTATTTATTGCTTTCACAATCATTTACAGCTTTCACATTTACTTTTACAATCATTTACCAGCTTTCACAATTTATCAGCTTTCACAGTTTACTGCTTTCATAATCATTTACCTACTTTCACAATCATTTACCAGTTTTCACAATAATTTACCAAAGCTTTCACAATTTATCAACTTTCACAATTTACCAGCTTTCACAATTTACAGCTTTCATAAGTTAAAGTATTCACAATCTTTACATGCTTTCACAGATATTTACTCTGCTTTCACATGCATTTACTGTTTTTGTATTTACTTTCACACTTTGCTTTCACCAATTTTAAAATTCACATGTTTTACTTTTCTTTTATATGCACATACTTTAAATTTCACATGCATTTGCTTCCACAGTTTCACATTCACATTCCACATGTATTTACTTCTGCAGATTTTACATTCACATTTCACATGTTTTTCCTTTAGCAGATTCCATTTTTGTATGTTTTACATTTCACATGCTTTGCTACATACTTTTAAATTTCAAATGCATCTAGTCTTCACATACATTTCATTCCCCACTTGATATTTTCAGTGTGCACTCATATATGGGTCATCTAGCATCATTCATCAAGATATTTTGCATTATTACCATGCATGTGCATGCATACATCATTATCTTATTATCATAAAAAAAAATCATCAGCAACCATCAGCTCTTCCATCATAATCATCATTCTTCACCCATCATCATATTGTCACATTTCAATAGTTGAGTTATTTATTGTCATCATCATGTCATTTATCCCCCATGTCATCTGTCTTTCTACCTCGATCACGACATCCTTATCATACATTCATCGTCATTGTGTCTTTATGCACTCATCATCAACATGTATTTGGACAAAATATGTGTTCATATCTTTACTTGTCTCTTACAGGAAAATGTTAAAGCCACAGTCTTTCTATTTTTTCAGTAAGAAACAAGTAAAGAGGGGCAACTGTGAACACCATATTTTGTCCAATCCTTTTCTGATTTTTATTTATTTTCATGTTTATTTTTATTTGCATAAAAAAAAATTCCAGCAATCAGCCCATTTTATTTTTGTTGTAGCCCATTTCATGTTCTTTTTTTAGCCCACTTTGTTTCATTTTCATTTTGGTCCATCCCATTTGTCCAGCCCGTTTTATTCCTTTGAAGCCCACGTTTTTGGTCCATTAATAAAAAATAAAAAAATGAAATAATGAAAAGGGATGTTGGATCCCCGATTTTTCAAAGAGAAGTGGGACGAGTGGCGGACATCATCATAGCTGCTCCTCCCCCAAATATTCCTTTTCCTTTTCTTTTATTCGCTTTTATGATTATCATGTTCCCACCAGTCAAACGGTAAGATAAAATCAGCAGTAATTTCATTTGACCAAATATGATATATACATTCAGCAAAGATGGGAATCAGGAGGGGGGCAATTTTTTAGATTAACAAGAATTACAACCCATCAGCAAAAAAATTTCAAACACCAAAAAAAAAATCAAAGAGTAAATCCTGATACATCAAGAATCCTACTCAATCTACCTGCAATAAAATTTCAAACAAATCCTAGTACTACGGTTCAGTAGCAATAGAAAGGAAGTAACAAGGTAATTCCAGCAACAATAGTTTCATCATCATTTGAAATTTACAGAAAAAGATAACAAAAGAGAAAAATAGGGAGGAGGCCACAGTGGCCTCCACCCCCAGCCGCGACCTCCATGCCACTTTCATCATCATCAAACTCCACCACCACATCCCCTGAAACAACCATCGACCTCCGGCCTCTACCACAAAGCCACCACCCGTGGCCTCTCCTCCCTTCGACCGCCAAACATGCCCCTAGCCGTCATGATCTCACCTCCGCAAAGCCCTTCCACCGGCGACCAAACCCGCAACCTCACCTCCACCTCTGATTTGTCATGAGGATACCCAACCGCCATGGATCCACCGTGAACCCCTTTCCTCGTGCTCCGATCCGCGCCGACCATCAATCACTGCTTCCTTCTCTCTGCCACACGCCGCCACTATTAGCTACCTATAAGCACCGCGAGTTCGGCCACCACAAGCCAAGCTCCGCTTGAACTCAGCCGACGAAAAGCTCCGCTGCCTCGCCGCGCTCTTCCTCTCTCTTCACTGTTCGCGTCGCCTCCATCTTCGCTGCCTCGCAAAGACTGCTACGGAGCTCGATGCAAGTCGCGGTGGTAACCTCTCTTTGGTTGGTACTCTATCCGCGACAGTGACCCCCTTTGGCCAGCACTCACCTCATCCTCTCTTTCCCTTGCAGCGATCTCTCACTCTCACTCTCACTCCTTCTCCTTCTTTTTTCCTTTTCTCTTTGTCTCTGTGTCTATCTCTCTTTTTTGGTTGTGCGACCGTGTGTGTGTGCGCTTTGTGTTGTGTGAGCGTGTGAACGTGTGTGAGAGTGAAGAGAGATTTGTGTTTGTGTGTGGCTGAGCAAGAGATTGGTGTACGCACGTGTGTGTGTGAGGGTAATTAGGGAGTATTTGTTTTAGTATTATTATTAGTATTATTAGTATTATTTTTTTTTATTTTTTTATTTTTGATAATAAGATTCTTTTATTTTGTTGAATCAAATTCTCGGACCTATTTGTTTGAATTAGGATTTACTTGTTTGGTTTAGTATTTTTTCTTTAGTTTTCGGACTTGTTTGTTTGAAGTTCAGGTTCTTTGGAGTTAAATAAAAAAAAGCTTTATTTAATTTGATTCAAAATAAATATTTAAGCATTTTGATTTATCAAAAAAAAAGAGTTTATGATATGTCTTTCTTAAGCTTTCTTTTTAAATCATTTGCACGAAATTAAATAAATTAGTTTCAAAATGATGTAATTATGTAAAACAAAGTAAAAAAAAGCGCGATTTAGTTACTTCTTTGATTTTGAGTGAATTTGGTTTTATTGGTTAAAAAGGATAAAAAAAAAGGAAAATAGTAATTAGGATTTTTTTATTATTATATTTTGTTTAATTATGTAATTGTGTTTATTTTATTTTCTTTAGTTTAATTATTTTATGTTTATGTGTCGTATTTAAATTAATTATTTATTTGTGTTTATAAATTATTTCTCCTTTTTTTAGTTAAATTATTTTATATGTTTATATATATTTTGTTTAAGTTAATTGTGATTGTTATAGTTATGAATTATTTTTGTCAATTCCAGTTAAAATTAGTGCTTGTTAAAAAATATTTTCCTTCCATTTAATAATGAAAAATTTACTTTCAAAAATTAAAATCAATCAACACATTTCTGTTTTGAAATTCTTGTTTCAATAATAAAATCCACACAACAACTTGCGATATTGATGTATGGCTTGCTATCCTCAAGTTTCACAAGAATGTAAGGATTTATTGTATAGTTTATGCTATCCTAAATCCTGTGCAAATGTGGGTTTTAGTTTCTTAAAAATTATTCATTTAATAAAATCAACTCAACACAGAATCATTTTCTATAGAACTACGTGGCTTTGAGTTCCTCATTGCACCAGAGGATACATAGGCGTAGTCAACAACTATCAAGCCAAAATCCTTTTTCATAAAATTTGTTCTTTATTTCTTTGTAAATATGTAATTAATGTAATTGTTTGGGGGAAATAAATATTATAAAATTATAATCAATTTGCAGAATAAGCTCTAGGGTAACCGTATTTATACGAATGTATTAGGAGTACAGTGGGATTAAGTTTCCACCCTTCCCTAATCATGATCAGACTCCCGAACCACAAATCTCTTTTAATTAGTTTGCAAATCAAAAAGTTTTCCAGTTTTAACCAGAATTAAAATTGGTGGCGACTCCTGTTTTATTTTAAAATCGGTTGTCATCCTCGTCGCGGCGCCCTCCAGGTACATTGTGACAAGTTTTACATTTAAAGCATTATTTTTTTTCTTTCACCACTTCCTTTTCAAACCTTAGATTCTCAACTTCTGACTCGACCATTTTGAGTTATAAAATAGTTTTCTTGTGTTTGTTTTTTAGACTGAGATAATGCAAGGAAAAAGTTTAAGAGTCTTCAAGCAACTCTTCATAAAATGATAATGTTATACCCCAGGTTTTAAATAAAAGAGCTACAAAAACTTTTGATCCAGAAAGAATGCCAGTCACCCTTACTGGTCATTTCGAATCTTGAATTTCACTAAGTTTAGACCCTACACGTCCTTGGAGGGCTCTATGATAGAGCCAAAGTTTTGGAATCAAAAGTCCCGGTAATAGTTGCCTAGAGGAAAATGAGTTGAAGAGTGATTTTTAATGAATTTTATGAAACTCTTAAACATTTCATTTTTAGCTTATGAGTTTATAAAATCGTAAGAATTTCCGAATTTGAACTAAAATCCAAATTTTGGATTTTGATTTGTTGGGATTTTGATTTTTCTGATATTTTATTTGGATCTAAATAGGGGGTATTTCCTTATTTACATTTATGTTTTAACTTAAAATTAATAAATGTAAATAAGTACATTTTGAAGAGCGTTGGAGTGCTCATGAGCGTTGTAGTGGTCAGGAAACAGTAAGGCGGTGCGACAGCAAAATTCATGCTCTCTGGTGAGCGCTGCAACAGTGAACAGAATTATAAAAACCTCCATTTCAAGGTCCAAACCATTCTAGACACATCCTAAACCCCTGCAAATGTAACATCCCTAAATTCATAAATAAGATAAATATCGATTAATGCTAATTAGCAATTAGATAAAATAGGGCAAAAACCAAGAGAACCTGGACCAGCTTTATGAAACATAACAAATATTATTAGAATATTCAAGTATTTCTAGAGAAAAATGCAAAGAATTACAAAAATGCCATCATTTAATAGAAATAATGAAAATACCCTTGCTATGTAAAGGAAATTACCAAACTACCCTTGCTTTATTAGTAAATGACAAAGATACCCTTACTCTGTAAATAGAATTACAAAAATACCATTGTCATTGTATAATTACAAAAGTATCCTTGTCTTAGTTAAAGAAATTACTACAATGCCAATTACAACAATGCCATTGCACAAATCCCTAGATTTGCCTTTAGGCAAGAATGAATCTAAGCCATTGAATTAAGATGACAATACAATAATTCAACCACATACATCATACCCATTCTTAATCACATACATGCACATAGATAATCTCATGCTAAAAAAATAAATAAATTAAAAACACTTATTAAAGCATAAGATCACATGATGTAAATCTATGATGCATACATACATTAAAGGTTAGAAATTTTCCACTAACAACATTTTTGCATAAAACATGGAACATGTTTGCATAAAACATGGAACATGTTTGCATAAAACATGGAGCATTTTCATCCCAAAATTAAGCTAACATGTTTGCATAAAACATGGAGTGTTTTCATCCAAAGTTTGGCCAACATGTTTCCATAAATCATGCTCCAAGAATTAATTCTCTAAATGTTTCTTGTCTTGATCCTTCCACTATAAATACTCTTCAAACTCTTTTCCATTCCTTACATTTCCAAAACACAAAGAGGCCTTACCATGCTTTGCAAGAGATACATTCTCTAGCTCTTGTAAAATACATACACTTTTACTAGTTTCCAAGCCTTAGAAACTCCCTAAGTGCTCTTTCTTTCTTATTTTTTTTCTACCATTCTTCTTATGTTCTCCTCTTTAAAGATTTCTCTTAATCCTCTAAACCTTATTTAAACACTTAAATTCTAAACTCAAACCTTCACTAGCTCTCATAAGAGTTACAATCTTTAACTCTGGTGAGAAATATTTTCTTAAGCACTCAAGTTCTAGAGTCAAGATTCAAGGAGGGTCATCCACTCCAAGGACTCTTGCATAAGCTCAAGAAAGAAGAGAAGGACTCTTTTTTAGACCCTACATAAGAGGTAGGAGTTTCTTCTTTATTTGTTCAATCATTATTGGCTTCTAACCATGGATAGAATGCCTCAACCTTGAGTTATTGTCAAAAGTTTTGAATGATTATTTGTAAAATATATTTTTAGATAGCACAATATATTCTATTATGTTCTTAGCACTTCTATGAGGTTATCATACTCAAATATAACATAAAAAGATAGTATGTGAAACTTGATTTTTTTTAATAAAAATTACTAAAGACATAAAAATGGTAGGTGCTGGAATTTCCGGTTGATTCTGGCAGCAGGCACTTCGGAATGTAATGATCATAAAATATGAAGTATCCCGAAATAAAAACATTTTTATCATAAACTAGACTCATTATAGAAGACTCTCCAAAAAGAATCACCCAAAACGGAGTTCTTTAGCTCAAGATATAAATTTTCAAAGCTAAGCCAAAAACTGAAACTCTACATACGATCTTGCAGTAGTAAAATAAGTGTAACTCACTATATAAAAATCCAAATGGACTGATTTCAACTCCTTAGGAAAGCTAACACATAGAGAAACACATATATGTATGTTATACATAATGGTTTGCACCACGTAAATATAGAATGAGAAATAAATTTTAAGGACACTGTGCTGTGAGAGTGTAGTTTGGAACGGTTCTGGCTAAGGAAAGACTTGGTATTTAAGCGTGTCCATTGTGACCCACCTCTCTTTCCTGGGAACCCTCCTGTGCACGGATTACAGTTGAATTATACTAAAACTTAATGAATTAGGAATCTAAAACTACATTTTCTAGGCTGAGATAACAAGTATATAGAGAGCTACAAATTTTTCTCCTAAAAGATGTTAGAAATTGAAATAGAAGATTCAAGTCTTGCAAGAAAACTTAAATATTTAAGTAGTAATAATCTTCAAGAGGAAATATATATATATATAAGTCATAGGGGAGCTTTAAAATATGTAAAGAATATTTAATAATATTTTAAAGTGCATTAATGTATTACTAAAAAATTAAGTGTACAAAGAAGACTAAGAGATTCTATATAAGATCTTATATAAGTCAATCCGCAAAATACCTGCTTAACATGAATACTATTTTTACCATGAGACTTAGTATGAAATGTCTACTATTTGATATAAGATTGTGTATGAAATGTTTCTATGATATCCAAGCTGATATATAGTATTATGAATATATATTGATGAGTTATGAAATGATAAGAATGGATGATTGATTGTACCATGATTTATTTATGATTGCATGATTATTTTTCACTCAATGAGAATAAAAGTAAAGCCTGAAAAAGTAGCAATGATAGTCTGGAAAAGTGGACTTGAGCTAAGCTCACGGCTTAACCCCTAAACCGTTGAGATCACTAAGAACGGAAAGAAAACCAAAAGGTTATGGCGACGGCCACGGTATGAGCTCATTACCCTTTTAGGGTGGTCTAAGGCATTGATGTATTCATCTCGTGAGTAATTATGAGACATGTCAATAAAAGAGGATAAAGTGTCATGCATGAATACTACTAGTAGAAATGCTTGTATGATTACAAAAAGGATGCATGAAATCATTAAGTGATGTGTTGAGTTGTAATTGATGAGTTAAGTTAGATATGTATGACTCTGCTAATAAGAATAGTTTAAAAGTAACTCTACCTCGGCTAATCACGTTTGCGAAAATCTTGATAAATGAACCTTTACCTGTCCATCACTTTGTAAACAAACCCGAGGTAGCTGGAGTGACAATGATGACACGATCGATACCAAGTTGAAATTCCTACTGAGAAATCCAGCATTTCTCACTCCTATGTATGTTTCCGTTGTCATCACCAGATACTGATGGATCCCAACTATTCGAGAAGGGGGAAGTCTCGCTTCCCAGAGTAAAGATGCACGGAGTCTGGGGAGCTAGAGAGAAAGACCACTACTAGGCTAGCCTCAGATTAGACATCTGATAGGTTAAGAACCACTACCACCACCTCTGTAGTAATCTATGCTAGAGATTTTTACTTTTCCACTGTTGCTATTCGTATGCTGTATTTTCTTCTATGTACTATTTTATGAGATGTATCAAAAGCCGGTAATGTATTTACTCGTATAGGTGCTACTATGTAAACTCATGTTGGTAACAATGATATTACTGCTCAGTAAACTTTAATGTTAGAAATTATATTAAATCGGAACTATGGCGCACATATTATTCACATTTCAGGCTTAATTTTTAAAAGTAGATTTGTATAAAAAAAAATTACCCCTATCTTCTTATCATTAATTTAAAAATAAAATTGATTAAAGAATATAGGTAACAGCTAATAGAGTCCGGGTCTATTAGGGTGTTACAGCAAACACGAGCTCTCACTAGAAAACATCATTTTCACCCTAGAAACTCCATTTTCTTCCAATTTCTTCAAGTGTAACTTGGAATCTTCATCCTCTAAGGCTTTAAGGTATGTTATTCTCTTGGTTTTGCTCTTTTCTTCGTGATTCTCTAGGGTTCTTAGGGCCATTGTGATGTCTATCAAAGGATAAGAGTTCTTTCTCTATGTTAGGAAGAAAGCTGAGTTATTTAGAGGATGATTTAGAGTTATGTTGATTCTGTATCAGATGTTACTGCCTCTCCTATTTCTAAGAGCCTTGTTGGTGTTGTTCCTGTGTATTATACCACTCAAAGTAGTGAGTGGGTTCGCATCTACGATTTCTATGTTGTGCATTAGAATTATTTTCATAAAGATATTGTTTACTGCTTGATTTTAGAGATTTCTTTAAAGAAGTTTGAGATTACTATTGGTTAATGTGTTTTAGAACTCTTAGTTTTAGAACATGAAATTGGTTTTGATAAAACTCATGGGACCATATTTGTTATGTTGATTTTATGTAGAATTGATGATTTATGTAATTGTTAGAGGCATTTATGATTGTTTGACTAGATTTTGGAACTGGTTTATGTATATGATATTGAGTTTTTCTTGATTTATAAAGAGTTGGATTGTTGAAATATGATTTAGATAATCAAAAGGTTTTAGAGCTTGAATCTTTATGAGATTCAGAATAGTTGACAGCTACACAGGGTGATCCCTTGGACATGATTCCATACTTACAGTTATTCTATGGTTAGACTGTTAAAATCGAGTGGGTTCAAAGCTCTCAGAGAACCATGAGTTTATTGTTGATGAAGAATAATCTAGAAATTCAAACATAAAAGGATTTTAGAGCATGAATCTTTGTATGACTCAGAACGGTTGGAGGATACATATTTTGTAGACTTGAAATCATCATGTGTGATTTCATAGTCATAGTTATGCTAAGGTCAAATTGTAGAGTTACAAGGATTCAGAGCTCACAGAGAATTAAAAGGTTTTAAGGATTTCCAGATATGGATGAATGTATTTAATTAAGTTAGAAGGCAGCTATAGAGAAGTAGGCTATGTGTTAGTGGCAGTCAATCCATTAACCTTGGTACCAAGTAGCACGGGCTAAAGATTATGGAGATTTATATCCAGGGATTACAGAGAATTCATTGTCACACTGGAGACGGCGATACGTAATGCCTAGATATGACCAGAGATTCATATTCAGAGTTTTGTTACATCACGTATATTGTGGGTAACTAAAGCAGAGATTACTATTTCTCTAGGAGCTACTATAATATGAGCGTATATGATTTCAGATATGAAAGTAAGTTAAGAAAATTGTTTTTGAATTGTACATAATGATTGGAATGTATGGTGTGTGTGTGTGTGTGTGTGTGTATATATATATATATATATATATATATATATATAGGCTTGACTATGAATACTTTTGAGTAATAGTGATGTTATTATAATTTTATGCATTGTTCTTTGGTGTCGCATAGAAGGGGGTTTTAAGTGAAGATTCACTCACTGAGTTTTGGTAACAAAACTCACCCCTCTCTCTCTTTCTCCTGTTTTACAGATAGAGTAGTTGCCACGGATTCTCTTCAACCCCATCTTCCCTAGTAGCACTAGACTTCAGTTGGTGAGTCTTGCTATCATTTTGATTTAGAGTGCTCCAGTGTAGATACAGGCAGGATCCTGGACCTTAGATCATGTTTGCACTTGGCATATTTTGATAGTATATCATGTTTTGTACGTAATGACATGATTGTATTAATTTCACGAGCATTTTGAAGCAGAGCTAGTTTTATATTGTATTATGATTTCAAACTTTAGAGACGGACTATGAAATGGCAGACTTGATTGTTTTGATCATTTTAATTATTTTGAACTTAAAGAACATGTGATTTATATGTAGAAAAAGAGAAATTTTCTGGTTTTCATGAACAGAGCATGCATGTAGAAATAGTTAACAGCTTACGAGATTTATGTAAAAATGAGATTTCTCACATGCCGATCACATTCCTAGATTGGGTCATGACAGATAAGAGATCCTCATAGGATAGATCTGAGTCAGTGTTACTTACCTCTGAATCACTTTCTGATAAATATCCTACCATGAAGCATAGATTGGCAATATCCATCTCCTTTTGATCTTCCGACTCTTCCTTTTCTTCATTTGATTCGCTTCAGGTAGCTAGCATGCCTTTCTTCTTGGGTGTGAATTTTTACTGAGGGCCTTTTAGTTTCAAACTTTATATTCTAAAATGTCCTTTTTTGCCACACTTGAAGCAGATGACACCTTTAGGCTTCAGTTTTCCTTTTCCTTGGTTTCTAAAATTGATGTCTTTTCTTTTCTTGGCTTTTCCTCTCCATACTTTGGACATTTTTCTTACAAGCATGGAAAGATCATTTATATCTTCATCATCCATCTCATCACCAGTCTCATCCTCTTTATCAGAGGTTTCAACAATCTTCATTGCTTTGGCTTTGTTGGTTCTTTGATAAGTTGACTTCAGTGCCATAGATTTGCTCTTTTAGCTGGATTCACCATGCATTTCAAAGACCACAACTTCATGGGTTTTAAGAAAGCCAATAAGTGCATCAAGATCTAGAGTTTGGAGGTCCTTTGCCTTAGTAATGATTATGACTTTGGGTAGCCATTTGGTGGGAAGGTTTCTTAAGATTTTTCTAACCATTTCTGAGTTAGAGTATCTCTTGCCTAGAGCTTTTAGTTGGTTTACAATATGCATAAACCTTGTAGTCATTTCATCAATATTCTCTTGATCTGTCATTTTGAATAGTTCATATTGATAGACTATCATGTTGATCTTAGTTTCTTTTGTAACACCCTAATATTCGACCCAATACTACTAGTACGTACTTAGGCCAAATATTAGTCGTTACTTACTGACATGGTTCATTTCCTTGGAAAATAGACTTAGCGAAAATATGAGCCAACTTTTTTTTTTTGAAATCATTACTTAAAATAGAAGCCGCGCGTAACTTCACGAGTCGGTATCATAGTATGCGGAACGATAACATAGGAATGGCTCCAAAACATAACATCGAACATAACATCAATCATAACTGAAATACCTCATAGATAAAATGCCTACCTACTGGGTAGGACTCTTCAAGTACATAATGTAAATATAAATACAACAGTATACAGAAATACATCGAACAGAACTGAAAGAAGACATCTCGACCCCTGTGCAATCTATGATGGATAACCTCAACACAAAAGAGGTTTCATCCATACTAGTGGTGTGCGTGCACTAAGGTCTACCCTCCGTCTATGCAATGAGATCACGGGTATGGAGGGACGTAGCCAATCCATGGGCGGAACTCGGCCGGTGCAGGCATGCCCTGTGACTGGATGGGCCGCCCACATGGAGGTCGTGGTCCTGGTGCCGGAGCCCTCCGACCCTGGGTAACTGTCTCCTCGCTGCCCGTCGGTCGCTGCGGTGGAGTGGGGGCAGAGTCCTCATGACCCATAGGGACATCCCCTATAGGGTCCTCCTCCGAGTGTTGTGTCGGTGCACGCATAATCGCATATCAGCTGAACGGTCAGAGGGGGCCCGCAGGTTCTGCTCCCATTGTGGTCGTGCATGCTCGAAAATCGCGGGATCGTCGTAGGGGGATGCCGGGGTGAAGTGGTAGCTATAGACACGGTGCGAAAATGGCCGTCCAACGAACATGAATACACGTAAGGTACATCGGCCCTCAAAATGATAAGACCCATACTCCGGGTCGTGGTGGATCTCCCACCATGAAGTGTCAATGAATAGGACGAAAGTCGCCATCTCGCTCTGAAGACGTAATGGAAAGGAAAAGATAGAGGGAGTGAAATTCTTACTAAAGAAACTCAGTAGGGTTTTCCTTCTATCCAAGGTGTCATCATATACGTCTCCAGGAATCTCGGGTTATTTACAAACTAATGGACATACGTAGGTTCAATTATGAGTTTTCCAAAATCTCATTTTCCGAGAATCCCTTCTTTTTAACATGGCACTTGTGTTACATAGGCTATATACTAAAATCATAGACATAAATCATGTAGCTTGGTACGTAGAACATAAATCATATAACTGGTACATGGAACCTTAATCATATAACTGGCACATGGAACATAAATCATATAACTGGTACATGGAACATAAATCACATAACTAGGTTACTTAGGTGACATAAGAACCTTTACTTAACTGGGCCGCCCTAATATTTCTCCCTTTTGAGAAAACTCTAGGTTATGAGCTCATACCACACTAGTCGTCACTAGCATCTAGACTTTATCCATTTGGATAAGTCAACTTCCCGACTTTAAGCACGAGTTTAGGGGGCTAGAATCACATTGTCCCCACCCTTAATTCGGTGGTTTCAAAGGATTACATTCTTATGTTCTGAGTCATCCAAAGTTTAACATGTTTCTTTAAGATGCCACATAATTAATGCATAGCACATAATTACTACCTCGGCATCTCCAAAGTTCTTTTAAAGAAATAATAATATGTTAATACAAGCTATCACATAGGGATAATAGTTCACATGGCACCATACACGTCATGAGCTAACACATCAATTCATTATCAAACTTAGAGGCGCATAATCATCCCTTAAGGTAAAAATCCCTAAATTGGGTAACCTCAACTTTCCCATTACTTTCTAGTATGTTTATGGGATTGATTAACCTTATTACCATAATCCATTAAGTTCTAAATCCTAATTAATTATGGTTGGACAGCTTTATGTAGTTGTTCATATTTGATGAATTACGTGTTCTAGAAAATGCGTTTAAGCCCTTTCTCGCATCCGACTTTTTCTATGGTGCAATAATTAATACCTAGGCCAATTATGAGTCACTCCCACACATCTAGACATAATCTAACGTGATTCTAAATATTTTATCAAGGCTGGGCAGAAACTCATTTTGTCATTCTTTATAGTTCTAGAATTCACATATTAAGCAAACAAAGTCACTAATAATGCTTTAAAGAGTCTAGAACAATTATCACATACTTGGCAAGGTATTACAACATATTTATACCACCCAAAACAGAATTTAAGGTGCTGAAACTACTAAGGCAAAATCGAAAACCTTTAAGGCATAAAAACATGAGAAAAACCTTTCTTTCAACCATATAACTTGCTAGTTTCTCTTGAGACCTTTTTGGGACTTCAAGACCATGAAAAATCAAAGTTTATTTTGCCAAAACTCATCATGGAACATCAAGGGCAGCAGCCATTTTGGCTTGCTCTTGACAATGATTCAAAACTTGAAAACATGTTTAAAACCTTGGTTAAGTGCATCAAGCTTAGAAAAATTCTAAGACATGCATTATAGGCCCTTGTAGTTAAATGAAACTCATCCTAGAGCCATTTACACCACATGGCCGAATGATGTTCAAGGAGATACCTCCTTGATTTAATTCTTTTCTTAAGATGAAATGGGCAAGTCTTTGAGCTCTAAAGTTTCAAGTGATGACATAGAATAAACGTGCTATGCATTTCATTTTATAGTCCTTTAGAAAACAAGGTGATAGCACAAAGTAAAAGATGAAATGCATCTCCATTCTTATTCTTAGAGTGTAGTGATGACTTGAAATATAAAATGAGATGCAAAGCTTGAAACATAAACGTGCATTGTGCAAGTTCATTCATTATCTTGGGTCTTAGTGATGGCATAAGAAATAAACGTGCTAATGCAAAGCATAAGCGTAGCGTGGATGCAACTTCTTTTATATCTTGTTTAGAGCTCTTGCAAGACTTTAAAGGAAACAAAGTTTCAACCCATAACTCATCCTCACAAGAAGAGAAAACACTAGTGTTGCTAAGTTGTATAAAAGAAAATCATATCCTCAAAGTCCATGAGGTGGCCGAATCCTCATCATGAGGAAACAATCTTATTTTTGAACTCTAGGGACCAAGATCTTGGTGATTCAAACACCAACATCTCAAGTCCTCATCATTGAGTATTTTTGCAATGCTCTACATTTATTAACAACACAAAACTCATGACCAACATAAAGGAAAGAAACCGAAACATACTTGGCCTAGAAACCAAATTTATGCTCTAGAGTTTTGTTCATGTGACATACATCAACATGAAGCCCTCATCATCAAGCTACCATTTTTCTAAGTCCCAAAGGCCTTCAAGGTCGAAAACTCAAGGGAAAAGAAATGAGGTTTTCAAGGTTCAAGAGAAACATAACTATGTCTTGAGCAAAACTTGAAGGTAGTAAACTTATCTTTTTTGAAAACTCAAGCTTTAGAGGTTGTTCATGTGACAAACATCATCACACAACTCTCATCATCAAGCTTCTCATATTTCAAGCCCAAGAGGCCTTCATGGCCGAAACCTAAACAAAAGAAAAGGAAAGTTTCAAGACATCAAAGAAACATAACTCATTCTTGACCAAGACTTTGAAAAAGAGAAACCTTTCTTGGAAAAACTCAAGCTTTAGAGTTTGTTCATGTGACAAAGGCCAACATGAAGCACTCATTACAAAGCTACCATTTTTCCAAGCACCTTAAGCCTCCATGGCCGAAACATCTAGGAACAAAAAGCTCAAAAAGAGTTTTCATGAAAAACATAGCCTTGTCTTAACCAAAACATGAAAAAGATAAAACGTTTCTCAAACAAAACACAAGCTTTAGAGGTCTCATGTTAGGATGAACACATGGTTATCCCAAGAGAGCACTCATCATCAAGCTCTCCTCATTTTGGTCTTGAGGCCGAAAATGAAAGAAAAAGGATAAATGATGGAACTTTTTCTTAAGAAAGGTTTAAGCTTTAGAGGCCTCACTTTAAGATGAACTCATGGTTTCATCTTTGAGAGCACTCATCATCAAGCTCTCACTACCATGGCCTTAAGGCCGAAAATGAAAAGGAAGAGAAAAAAAGAAACCGAAATAATGCTTGGGAGGAAAACTTACTAACAACACAACTTTCAAGCAAGATAAACATTGAGCATGAAAATAAAAGAAAGCATTCTTGAAGAGCTCCCTACCTAGAGTTTGGGATTTGAGAGGAAGTGAAGAAGATGAAGAGGTTGGAGAGGATGAGCTCTTGAACTTGAGAGAAAGAAACTCAAAGTGCTCTAACTCAAAGCTTTAGTGAAATGAACAAAGGTGCTTCAAGTTCCCTAAGCTACCTACTTATAGAGAAGTGAAATGAATTGAATATTGGAGGCCTTTTGGGGGGAAGAATTCGGCCACTTTTACAGCCACATGAGGGAGGAAAAATCTTGTTCAAAGCATGGTGTAAAGTCATTCAAAGCATGGTGAAAAGTCTAGCTATGCATGTCCTAAAGTATGGCTAGCATGTACCTTATTTTCAAACCTTTAAAAATGCATAAAAACTTAAAATTTTGGGCTGCAAAATCTGAAGAGAAACCGTGCTTCTCATGCCCAAAAAGAGGAGAAAATTTTCTAGACTTAAATTCCCAAAGCATAGGTAATGTGTTGTAAGACATGTTGTCTTGAAAAAGTTTGATGGAAAGCTTGAATGACCACAAAACAAATCATTCTTTTTAAGTTTGAAAGACATAATTATTTTCATTTTAGAAATGAATTGAAAGCCTTGATTGACCATATAAAATATTCTTTGAGTCTTGAGTGACAATTTTTCTTGAAAGTTGATCATTGATTGAAAGTGTTCAAGACATATGTCACAAGATAGCTTGAACACATAGACTAACTTTTTGATGATTTTCTAGGGAGAAATGGCGCCATTCTTGGCAGCCTTGGGGAGGAGAAATATCTCCTTAAACCATGTTCTAGAAGTGTGCTTTGGTGTGACATAGATTAGGCTTAGGATTAAAAGTTGCTAAGTAGGTACTTAGGTGCACTAATAGGTTATTTAAAACCACAAATCCCTAGGTTAGAAGTGGTCTAGAAGGATTAGGGGAGTCAACACCTCCAAGACTAGTGATGTGGGTGTGACAACTTGTCTTGAAAAGAAAAGTTGATGTGAATAGTGGAAACACTATTCGACACTATTCACAAATTCTTATTCCTTTTTAAAGAATAAGACTAGGATGAGATTTGAATTTCCCTAAGCAATTTTAGGTTCCAATTAATTCTAAATGATGGTTTTGGCTCTAGATTAATTATGGAAATTAATTAACCTTTAATTAGAGCCTAATATTGCTTAGGTTTGGAGTTAAGCGGCTCATTAAGCTGAAAATGCGATATGCAGGGGCAAAACCATAATTTTCACCAAAAGTTGCCCGGAACCTCCGGGACTTAAACAAACATAGTTCATGCCTTAAAATCATTGTTTTGAACCTAGAACAAAGTCCGGGTCGAAACGGAACTTAAAACTGCCTTAATTCTGTTACAGGGGTATTTTGGTCATTTACGCGCAGAAATCTCAGAAATGAGGTTTTCCTGTTTTGTTAGGCACTCATGCTCATACAATCCCCTTCATATAACATATGAACCCTATGAGGATGGCCAAAGCCGGCCGTCCTCGTGTTTCGGGTAAAAATGACCTCAGGGGCATTTTGGTCATTATGAAAGTTTAGCGAAAATCGGGGCGTTACATCTTTTACTTGATCAGTCCCCTCATACAACATATGCAGTCTGTCCTATGATTCCTTTGCTGTGTCACAAGCAATGATTTTCTCATATTCAGCTTTGCTTAAGGCATACGTGATTAGGTACTTGGCTTTTGAGTTCAGTTGAACTCTGGCTTTTTGCTGCTCTGTCCACCTATTCCTGGGTATTTCTCTGGATGATGAAGGTGCATCATTTGTTCCTACGACTTCTTTCCTTGGAACATAATCTCCTTCTTGTATAATTTCACACAAGTCTAGACTTATGTATTTTACGAACAGCTCCATTCTGTCCCTTCAGTATGCATAATCTCCATCATCAAAGAATGGTGGTCTATTGATGGAGTGGCCTTCAACTATGTGAATGTTTTGTGCCATTTGTTCCTCGGATTTTTGTCCTCTGCAATCGTTAGATTGCTCAACCCCTTAGAGGCCAAGCTCTAATACCACTTGTAGGTAGAAAAGCACATGAGAAGGGGGTTGAATCGTGTTCTTCTCTTTTTTTTTATTCTTGATAAACTTCTGAAAATCTTTATCAAAAACTATCAAGTGTAACACTTGTAGTATAGCAGAAAATAGAGTTTGTGACTTCATACAGAGATTTTTCTAAACTGATGAGCAACAGAGAAATGTAAAGTAGTTTTTCAAAATAGATACGGATAATAAGACAGATATGGAAATAGAAAGGAGATGAAAGAGAAGAAAGATACAATACAAGGAGTTTTATACTAGTTCAGCTAATCTTGCCAACATCCAGTTCTCAACAACCATTAGATTTCACTAAATCTTTCTCCAACCTGAGAAAGAACAAAGATAGTCTTTATGATAGCCTTCTCAAGCTCTATTCAGTGACCAGTAAACAACCCCTACTATTACACACCAAGTAGTTCTTTACTAGCCTCTTCAAGCTGAACCAAGTAGTCTTGCACTAGTCTCTCCAAGCTAAGAAACCATGACAAGTAAAATACTCTTATTGTCACATTGCAAGTAGTATTTGACAAGCCTCTTCAAGCTATCTCACACTGATCACTTCTAGATCAAGGATACAAAGGTTATATGTTTGGGTTGCCACTCAAACTAACCTACACTCAAGATTTCTTTGGATTCACAATGAAAAGATCTTGGAAATTCTTGAATGACTTTTTTCTAGATTTTCCTCCTTGGAAGAACATATGATCTATAAAATGTAGAAAGAAGATTTTATACACAAGGAAATGATTCACAAACAGTGAAGAAATTTACAAAGAGATGAAGGGAAAACTTGGCATTATTTATGTTCTATTTTTCAGCATTAAGTCATATATCTTTGAGGAGCACAACATCTCTCTATATAAAAGTCTTCCTTGAGAACATTGTCTTGAATCAGATCTTCCAGGGACACGTGTTGATAATCCATTTATGTCTTGGAAAGATAGTCTAGAAGTATAGCTTGCCTGCTTGTCAGATCAACTTGTAGAAGCCATTATGAAAAAGGAGATTTCTGATGTCCTTCAGAAACTACTTCTTTCTTTCTAAACCATGCTAAACTCTTTCTTCTAGAACATTTGGATAGTTGACTTCTAAAGCAAAAGAGATGATTGACCGGTTCTAACATCGAGATTTGACTTTTGCAAATTCAAATTTTGAAATTCAAATTTTTCCTCCTTCTTGTTGAAAACATTGTTTTCCTAAAAGTAAGCTTTCTGAACTTTGGTATCATTTTCTTGATGAAAAATGAGTCTTCATGTCTTCAATCATTGTTTATTGATGATTTAAACTTTACGAAAGTAATGATTGAAGATAGTAGATCATTTTGGCTTCATAGATTATTCAATATCTTCCCTTCAAGAGTAATTTCTGAAGTTCAGTGCTACTTTCTAAAGTCTCAAAAACTTGGTTTCTTGCAGTACTGATATCTTCTTCAAATCGTTAGCTTTTTTAAGCATACATAACACATGAGTTAAAGTAAATCACAAAACATAACACATCATCATGAAGACATTCATAAATAATATCAGAAGTTCATATTACATAAGTACTCATCATAATAAAATTACGCCCATCAATAATGGTTGGGATAGTACAATCATCTAAAGACATAAAAGGAAATAACAGATACAACTAGTCAGGGTCTCGACACCCTCTACACTTAAACAGATAACCCCTAGAAGCAAAGGGGCTATCGTCCATGTGACAGAGCACCGGCCCTTGATGAGATCCACAGTCACCTCCTACTGCTGCTCACGAACGAAATCATTGTCCTCTGAAGACGTGATAAAAGAAAGAAAGAGGGGATGGGAATCTTATAGAAGAAACTTAGTAGGGAGTTCCCCTCTTAACGAGTGTCATCATCTACGTCCTCAAGAACCTCGAGTTTCTTTAAAAAGTGGTGATCATGCATATGGTTCAATTATCAAGTTCCAAAAGTTATTATTCGAGACCCGTTCATTTTAGAATGCGTCTTAATGTAAGAATGTAACATGACATACCATGACCACATAACTAATGCCATAATTAAACAACATAAAATAAAGAATGCAAATTCTTCTAGCATGATCTCTTCCTCAATATTTCTTTTAGGTGACTTAAGGTTCTTATCTTTTTGTCCTAAGGGCCGCCCTATTATTCTCTCCTCTCGAGAGTTCTAGGTTATAAGCTTATACCTCATTAGTCGTCACTAGCTTATACTTATCTTCTCGATAAGTACCCTTATCCTCTCAAAAAGTAAATTCCCAACTCCATCTCAGAGTATGGGATAGGGGGCATAGGAATACTCATCCTCTCGATAAGTACACTTATCTTCTTGATAAGCAATTCCCTGGGATCACCTTACGCTGAGCCCAGCTCATTTCAAGAGGATCATTTCCGAGTGTTTTAGGTTACTTTAAGCTTAGCACATTATGTTGAGATGCAAGAGTACAAACATATCATACAATGTCACATGCTCTCATATACTTATAACATATGCATCTTGAATCATTTTAAGAGTAATCATAACATGCTATGAATCTTTGTAATTGGCAAATGAATATGCAAACATAACATCTCATAGTTTTCGATACATCATAAATTCATCATCGTATAAGATAAGCACTTTCTTTAAACGATAAAACCTCAAAATCAGGTAACCTCAACTTTTGAAATTATTCCTTTATGTATCTAAAGGATCAATTCCAATTATCCTCATTAATTATTAACCTTAAGAACATCATTAAACAATGCTGGACAGTTCAGGACAAAAATTAAAACTTTGAGCAATTCGGTATTCTAGAAGTTACATCTTTGACCCTTTCTTGTTATCGGCTTTTCTTAAGATGCTAGAATTAATTTCCATACCAATTATGGGTGATTCCTACATATTTACATGATAAACATCTTTTTACAGAATTATTACTTGCTAAAACAGAATCCATTCTTAAGGGTCCTAGAAATCACATATATGATCCTTTCTAGTTGCTAGTTTTTCTCTAAATGCTACAAATAAGTTTTACACTAATTTTTAACAAATTCTTCATGCTTAAACAATCCCAAATAGCACTATAACATATTGAAACAGTTTGGATAGTGGTCAAAAAAAGGGTTGTTAAAAGCTTTTGAAGTTACAATTTTATGGGTTTCTAGTTACTAGTTTTTACCTAAGATGCCCAGAATGATTTCCACCATAATTGATAGTAATTTTCCCGCATTTAAGCCACTCCAAACAATTTTTAAAAAATCTTGAAATGCTATGGCAGAAACTGAAAATTTAATATTCCAAAAGCATGCAAAGTTGTAAGGCATTTCTGGTAACTAGTCTTTCTAAAATTAATTCTTAGTTAAAGTACATTCTTAGAACCAAATCTTATTCCTTTCGGGAGATGGAAATATAACCTTTAGGACTTTGTTGACAACATGGAAAAATAAATATGAATGCATTTTCATTTCTCTAGTTTTAATGCCCAAGACTCTTATTTAGAGTATTTAATCTAAAATACCAATCAACTTTAAGGTTGAAAGGGGTAAGTCTTGAACTTTAATTAGTTAGGTGATAACATAAACATAAACATGCTAATGTAAGATTTATTTTAATCTTTAAGATTTAGGTGATAACTTGGAAAATAAATATGAATGCATTTCCATTTCTTTCTTTTAGTGCTCAAGGCTCCTATTTAGAGTAACCACTCTAAATCACCGATTAACTTTAAGATTGAAAGGGGTAAGCCTTGAACTTAAGTTAATTAAGTGATGACACAAACATATTACTCTATTTTAGCTCAACCTTTTGAAAACAAAATGGAATCCAAAACTTTGGGCTCTCAATGGTCTATCACATGATGGTTTTACAACCATCACCAAGATCCATTATTATCAAGACATGGTTCCAACATTTTATTGACAACCAAAGCTAGAACTGGAAAAGAAGACCAAAACCGAAAATGGTGAAGGAAATAAAAGAAAACAAACTCAACCATTATTCATCATTAAATGAAAAGGAAGAACACAACATTCCAATATGCCAAAGATTTTGAAAATATAGAGATTAAGAAAGAAAAACCAAACAAAATCCCTACCAAAGAAAAGAGAGAGCTTGGTCTTAAGATGAGAAGAACAATTCCTCCTTGAAGCAAGGAAGTAGTTTCAGCTAAGAGAAGAAAAAGAAGAATGAAGATGTGTCTTGGGATTGATCTTGGAAATGGAGAGGTTAGGTGTTTAAGGGAAGATCTGTGGTGGTTGTGTGGTAGTTTGAGGTTGAAAGGTGGTTGTGAGTGGTGGTTCTTAGAAGAAATGAAGAATAAGAGGAAAAAGAACTCTTTGAGAAACTAGAGAGAAAATTTGAGGATTCTTGAACCAAGATTACAAGAAATAAACAAATGGTATGATGAGAGTTTCCTTGCATGTGTATTTATAGAAAAATTGGAACGTGAGAGGATGAAGATAGGGGGAGAGTGTCGCAGCCTTCCAAAAGAACTTGGGGGGCAAGTTTCATCTTAATGTAGGTTACGATGTATATTAGAGGTAGATTTAGGTAGGAAAAAGGTTAGGAATGGGTAATTAGGTGTTTAGGTTGTTAATCATGTATTTAGGAATTTCAAGATCATGATTAAAGAGTGGTCATAAACATTTAAAAGAGTGAAGTTCATTTCATTTGAATTAAACTCAATCATTTTGAATTTTAAAAACCAACACAATTCCTTAAATTATGGAATTGTACATTATTCACCTTTTTGACTTTTTGATGTTATAAGACCATTTTGATTTTAAAAAGGGATTTAGCTTTCTTTAAGCAATCTTAAGCTCTAATCAACCTCAATTAATTATTTCAACTCAAGATTAAAAATTAAAATTAATTAATCTTTAATTAGAGCCTAATATTACTTAGATTTTGTTAATCATGCGATTAAGCCCATTATGCCCTCAATTAGGGGTAAAACGGTAATTTTACAGAAAAACTCCCTGGGCCACCCGGATTTATACCAACATCCAATATTCCTTAAAACAACATTCCAAACTTCTGAGTCAAGTCCGAGCCCAATAGGTAATTAATTCTGTATTAATTAGCCGTAGGTGTCTTTTGGTAATTTCGATCGGAAAAACCAAAAACTGAGATTTTCACCTCTAGCATCATGCACAACACAATTAATCCCCCTCAATTGTAAAACTAACCTCTTGAGGTTAGCTGGGACCTATTGTCCTTGATTCCTGAGCAAAAATGCCTCAGGAGCATTTTGGTCATTTGTACATAAGGAAAAATTGGGGCATTACAACTTACCCTTACTTGTCATTTTGGGTCTAAATTTCTCTAAGTGTAGACTCTAGACTTTCTTGGAGAGCTGCATGATAGTACCACTTTCTTCAAATCAATAATCCCTATAATTGTTTCCTAGATGAAAAATGAATTAAAAGACAATCTTTAATCAATTTTATGGAACCTTTGAGCCTTTTGTTTTTAGCTCAAAAGTTTACAAAATTTGAAAAATTCTCGAATTTGAACTAAAACCCCAAATTTGAATTTATAAACCTTTAACCTTTCTTATTTATATTTATGTTTTAAAGTTAATGCAGAGTACAATAAATGAGGATATTTAAGAAATGTATATAAGGGAGATTTGAGACACCGTCACCCCATTACATATGAACTACACTTGAAGACCTTCCTAGAAGCAAAAATGTGAACATTTTCTTTTTCTCTTTTCATCATTAATAGCCATCACCACTCCCTTCATCGTTGACCTTGCCAGTGCGACTTCCTTTTGAAAGATTACTTTCTAATCGTCTTGAAAGGTCCGAGCATACTTTCTAAATTGTTGATGTTTTGGAGCTTACTTTCTAAAGCTTTGGCTTTCATTAGCTAGCTTTCTAGAACTTCCTTGAGGTAGATTTTCTCAGGGCTTTCCTTAAGATCATCGAGATTGACAGCAAGATCTTCTTTAAGCTTTTTCATTATCATACTTAAGCGATTTTTGAGTGGCTTTATCCTTCAAAATCTATGATAACTCTTAGGTTCAAAACATAACATCTGGAATGATTATCATCTGTTTACTTTCTAAAACTTCAGCCAGAGAAACATTTCAGATATCCCTGGAAAAAAGGATTTTATTTTGGTACCCAGACTTCCTTGGGCCTGTTTTGGTTTGTTCCAGAGAAAGAAAATCCAACCTTTCTAATGGGATTCTTTTTCAGGAATCATTTGCTAGGAAGGTATCTCATCACTCAGTAGGAAGAAGCAGAAACAAAAGATAGATGTAACAGATGATGTTGCATAGCTTTTTCATCTACTGTTTCCTCTATATATCCTAGTCCAGTTTTCTAAAACTATGGATGCTGATCATTTTCATAAAAACAAAGTTTTTGAAATATGTCAAATATTATAGGTTAGATCTTTTAGAAGCCATGAAGTCCTCTCAAGAATTTAGAAATAACTTTATGAAATTTTCATATGATTTTTGGAGGCTTCAATTTTATAGAACTTGAGAAGAAGAAAATCTCCTTGGAGTATATCTTACTTTCAGCTTTCCAGCTTCAGACTTGATGTTCTCAAGTTTTCATGGCAACCTTATGAGTTCTTTAACTGGTATGAGATATATAGAAGAGTAAGCTTGACAAATTTCTAGCAACTTATCACATGAAGCAGATAGTATATTATAAGAAAGATGAGATGCAGATATATTTACCTTGCTTTTCTCTGTTAGTGTTCTTTAATCATGAAGCACAGAATGGTAGTAAAATTTAGGATATTAAGATCTCCAGACACATCATCTTTCTAGATGAATAGTACATTCTTCCTTTTTACATAGAGAAATATCCGTTAAGCTCTCGGCTTGAAAATCCCGATACATGATATCTATTCTTACTGTGATAAACAAATTGCTTTCTCAGGATAATCTTTGTCCAGTGTTGTCATTCATGAGATTGATGTCTCCTTGTTATAGTTGTTATAGACTTTTGACAATTTTCATAGACAGAGAGATCCCATCTCCATAATCAATCTCAGTAATTAATATCAAGTTTTTCTACTTCATATGAAGTTTTAAGCAATTTCCATTGCTCATTTCATAACATCTAAAATAACAACCTCAGGAAAAAAGATTTCTTCAAACGGTTTAAGATTTCTAAACATCATACACAATCTGGTTCATATAGCCTTTCATATGTAATAATCAATACATATGTAGCATTTTCAGCTTCAGATTAGAACATATATGAACAAAGGCTTGACTTAGTGGAACAACTAAACTTTTTCCATTTGATGTTCTAGTCCACTAGTCTTCTGTAATCCCTTTGAACGTGAGTATGCTAAGACAGATCTAGATACCTTATCAGTGAAAGATTATCAGGTGATAGATTAATCTTGTGAAGTAGAAGTATGTCATTTTGTCCCTCAGATCTTTATCCTCTGCAATCGTTGGATTGCTTAACCCCTCATATACTACTTGTAGGTGGAAACATGCACGAGAAGGCGGGATTGAATCATGCATTGCTTTTTTTTGCATTTCTAAAACACTTGAAAATAAATACTATCAAGTGTAAAACTTGTAGTGCAACGGAAACATAGTTAGTGGTTCAAAAGGTAGATCCTTGAAGCATCTATTAATAGCTATACATCATAAAATAAATTACAGAATGGCAAGAATATAACTTCAACATGTGATTAAATAATAAGGCATAACTGAGAAAAATAAAAGAGATCAAAGAAAGAGAAAGATGAGACACAAATATTTTTATACTAGTTTAGCCAAACTATCTACATCTAATACTCAACAAGTGTTAAGGTTTCACTAAAAACATCTTTCTCAACCTAAGAAAAAACAAATGGATAGTCTTTTATTAGCCTTCCCAAGCTTTCATCTGTAACCTTCAGAAATCACCTAGTGCTGCAGATTGAGTAGTTCTGCACCACCCTCTCTAAGCTGAAATGAGTAGTTCTGCACTCCAAGCTAAAATCGAGTAGTTCTACACCTTCCTTTCTAAGCTAAAATGAGTAATCTTGCACCAGCCTCTCCAAGTTGAAATGAGTAGTCTTGCACCAGCCTCTCCAAGCTGAAACTCGTGACCAATAGCAACCTCTACTGTCACGTTGCAAGTAGTTTTACAGTAGCCTTTCTAAGGTAAACTGTGATCAATAAAAACACCTTACTGTCATGTTGCAAGTAATTTTACAGCAACTTGTCCAAGCTATCTCACAGCAATCACTACCAAATTGAGGATACAAAGGTTAAGTGTTTGGGTTACCACTCAAACTAATCTACACTCAAATTTCCTTAACTTATACATGAAAAGTTCCTAGGAAAATTTGAATGATTTCCTTCTATCACTTCTTCCCTAGGAAGAGCACAAATCTAATTAAGAATATAGAAGGAAGATTTTTTACATTTCAAGGATAAAAACTAATTACAAGATAAATTGAATCTTCCAGGAAATAGGAAGAGATTTTTGCAGAGTTTCCTCTCTTGAATATCCAAATCTCTCATTGGCTTCTAAGCACAGCATCTCCATTTATAGCGATATTCCTTTATGATAATTGCCCTTGATCAGTTCTCCAAGTGACATATGTAAATCATCCATTTGTGTTTTGGAAAGTCAGTCTAGAAGAGTAGGTTGAAAGTCTGTCACATCGATTGCAAAAGCCATTGTATAGTTAAGGTTTCTGATGCTCCCTCAGAAATTACTTTTTCACTTTTTGATCATGTGTTTTTGAACTCTTCCTTCTAGAAGCTCGTCGATTAGCTAGAAAAGACGATGTACCAGTTTGAAACTAGGTTTGACTTGAAAATTTAAAATTCAGAATTCAAATTTCCTTTCTTTTCTTGTAGCATTCAGTGCTTCACTATGAAGTGAGCTTTTTGATGTGCACAATAAGTTCCTTGATTATTTCTTCACTTTCTGATCTTCAAATCCAAGCATTATAATGAGGACTGATTTGCGTTTGTACTTATTGAAGATGGTGTAACATCCAGTCTTCAGAGAATGCTTGATATCTTCTTGTAAGCATACTTTCTGATGTCCAATGCTACTTTCCGAAGTCTCAAAACTTGATTTCTTGTAGCGTTAAAGTCTTCTTCTTCTTATCATTAGCTATCAATTGCTTGGATAAGGATATAATTTCATTTCTATTTCATTTCAAATCTCGTAACATGAGATAAACATGTTTACACATTCATAGTAAAATATATTCTCACCTGAGTAAGCCTTGCTCTTGCTAACGATGGAATCCTGTTTATGATCTTACAAGAAATTCAAGATAAACATCAGTCGTTCTTCAAATTAGTTTCTTTAAATTGGCTTTGTTATCATTCAAAATAATTAAGCGCATATTGATAAGATTCTGGAGCTAACACCCTCAACTATGGAAAAGGTTGATTGGTTCAGAATACATAGATCTTAATCTGCTAATGCTTAAGGCCTCTAAAACTGAACAATATATTATAGAAAAAAGACCAAATGAAAGCAAACAAAGAGTGATGTATTGACCTAAATTAATTGTAGTTGATGATTATGACTCAATTGAAGAGGATACGAATGAATAACAGGCCCCAATGTTAGCTGACATATTTATAGTTGGAGTTTTCAAAAGAAAGCTATCCATGAACCCCATTGTAGGTTCAACCAAGTAACACATTGTTGGATATCTTGCATCGACTTGCCTTTCTACAACTTAGATTGAATTAGAAAAATGGTGCACTTTGGGGGCAAGCCAAGAAAGAAGGAGAAAGCAAGAAAAGCTGAGTCTACTAAAGTGAAGAGTATCTTAAGTGAAGTGATAAATCTTTTAGACTTTGGCAGATTAATTTTCTAGTGGAGGTAATATGACAAAAGGACTATTCTCGAAAAACACATACGTAAAAAGAAAAGTAGAAAAGATATATGCCCTTTTGAAAAATGCATCATTTCAACTTTTTTTATTACTTATAATTAGCTAAATGATGCAAGGGGCATGTGTTGCAGGCCAAAAAATATTAGTTTTTTAAGGATGGATGTCGGTTATGGAGAAAATAGCCTTGGAAGAAAATAATGGGTAAAAATTAGCCTACGACTGAGTATTCGGCTTATGAATAGATGGCAATTGATCGTATTCACATGGAGGATGTAGCCGATGAAAAATTAGCCTGAAACATCATGGCTTCAAATAGTCGATGGCTGAGTAGTGGTTTGTAGAATGACTATTAATGCATATTGATAAGAGCTTTGACGTGACAACTCTGGTTTGCCTGGTTAACGTAGTTATAGCCTTGAAAATGGTCTTTTTATATTGTTTGGCCCATTTTTATCTTTTTACTATACCAAAGTTAGCCAAGAACTGAGTAAAATCTTTTTTAACACTTTGGGGATGTTTGGCTACCGAAATAAAGTGTCCTTAATGCTTGATGGTTGACAATGATTTTGTTGAATATCCAGCAAGTCAAAATAATTAGCCATGTAAATAAGTTAGCCATCAAGCAAGGGAAGGGGTCACACACTGGGCCCTGGTCCTTGTGACACTTGTCATCTCACAATTCACTTATGGACTGTAGTTCAATGAGATATATGTTTCAAAACGTAAACAAAGAAGTCTAAACCAAGTCTCCAACTATTTCATAGAAAATGGGGGCGGTTAAGGGAAATGGTTTTAATTCAAATAAGTGAAGAGATTGCTGGATAATGGTTCGAAGAGGTTACAGAAGAACGTGAAAACTACGCCTACAACATAGGACACTTGGTAAAACATTGACTGGCATGTAGACCAAAATCAACCAAGGGGATTATGGAATTAGTGCTAAAAGTTAGATCCACATTCAAAATAGCTAGTTAATATTGAATAGACAACTTCATTGTGTCAATAAATCCCACCCTTGTTCTTAATTAATAACAATGTAACGCCCGATTTTTCCTTCCGTGTACAAATGACCAAAATACCCCTGAGATCATTTTTACCGGGAGAATGAGGATAGCTGGTCCCGGCCATCCTCAAAGGGCTATTTTGGTATTGAATGGGGACTATGTGTGTTAATAGAGCAAAAGAATCTCATTTTTGGGTTCCTGCACACAAAATTACCAAAATACCCCTATGGTAATTTAATGCAAGATTAACTACCAAGTGGACCAGGACCTTACCCGGGGGTTTGAAATGTCATTTTTAAGGGATGTCTAATGTTTGTCTAAGCCCAAGTGGTCCTAGAGAGTTTTTATGAAAAATTATCGTTTTGCTCCTAATTAAGGGCATAATGAGCTTAATCGCGTGATTAACAAAATCTACGCAATATTATACTCTAATTAAAGATTAATTAATTTTAGTAATTAATCTAGAGTCAAAATAAATAATTAAGATTAATTAGGGCCTAAGATTGGTTAAAAAAACTCAAAATCCCTTTCTTAATTCAAGACTTTATGTCATATTTCATTGAATAGTGTTTTCTCTCTCCAATTCCTTAAATTAAAGAATCAAAGATGTGATTGTAATTCTTGTTTAATGACATTTGACTCCACTAAATAAGCAAGAGCACTCCTTAACCATGTCTTGAGTGGCCTTAATCACTCACTTTCTTACCTAAACACTTGGTTACATACTCCTAATCAATAGCCTAATCAAATCCACCTCTAAACACATTTCTAATCTACATTAAAATGAGATATTTTCCTTCCCCATTCTCCTTAAGAAACCGGTGCCACTCCCCCTCCATGAATCTCATTACATTTTAATTTATTTACTTACATAATCAAAGAAAACCATGCCTAGTCATACCTAAACCAATACCTAGCCATTCCTATACCATGCCATGACATGATACACTTGGATGAGATATTTTTCTTTTCCTTTTCCCTTGCAATTGTTGCGGCCCCTTTCTCCCCTCATCCTCTCATATTTTATTTTCTCTATAAATACCCACTCAAGAAAGCTTACAAGAACATTTGCTTATTCTTGCAACTTTAGTTTTCTTTCTTTGCTATTAAGAGTTCTTTTTCATCTTCTTCTTCATTCTTCAAAGAAACCACCATCAACCACCACATCTCAACCCCAAACCTCGACACAACCACCATAGACCTTCCCTAAAACACTTAACCTTTCCACTTCTAAGATCAAAACTCAAGACACATCTTCCTTCCTTCTCTTTTTCTTTTCGGCCGAAATCATCTTAGCCCTAAAGGAATAATTTTTCTTCTTATCTTTTTGCAAGATCAAGCTATTTTTTTTTCAGCAAGAAAAATATCTTTCGGAGGGAGTTTGTTTTAAAATTTTTGTTCTTTTCTTTTGAATCATTTTTGGTTGGAATATTGGATTGATTGAAAATATTGTCTTCTTCTATATTCTCTCATTTTTGGGGTTTGAATGAATACTGGAGTGTTGGATCTCTCTTTTTCTTTCTTTCTTTTCAGTTTCAAAGTTTCTTTTTCTTTCTTTTCTTTTTCGGCCTTGATGGCTTCATCGTTTAAGAACCATGGCTTGATGATGAGGATCTTGGATATTGGTTACAAAACCATCATTTGTTTGACCTCTAAAGCTTAAAATCTCATTATTTGGTTTTAAGAGTTCCTAGCAAATGAAAACGTTATTTGGCTTTCTTTGATGGTTTTTCCTTTGAGCTTGATGGTGAGTCTAAGGAGACAAGGTTCTTGGAACCATAATAATGAGAGACTCTAAAGCTCATGTCCATTTTGTAAGATTGATCAGTGTCTTAGAGATGTTACTCTAAATAAGAGTCTTGAGCCTAGGAACTAAAGAAATAACAAATGAAAATGCATTTATATTTATATTTCAAACTTTTTCATTTCATATTTATATTTGAGCCTTGCATATCATATTTATTTCCAAGTTATCACCTAAAACTTGAAGATAAGAAAATAAACTTGCATATCATGTTTATATTTCTTGTAGCATATTTTGAAAGATTAAAAATGAGTTTGCATTCTCATATTTATATTCAAGCTTTGCATATCATATTTATATTTCCATTGCCATCACTTTATAATATCAAGATTAAAATAAGGCTTGCATTTGCACGTTTAAGTTTATGCCATCACCTAAATAATCTAGAGTTCAAGACTTACCCCTTTCAACTTACATGGTGTAACACCCTAATATTCGACCCAATACTACTAGTACGTACTTAGGCCAAATATTAGTCGTTACTTGTTGGCATGGTTCATCTTCTTGAGAAAATAAACTTAACGAAAATACGAGCCAACTTTTTTTTTTTGAAATCGTTACTTAAAAAATAGAAGCCGCGCATAACTTTACGAGTCGGTATCATAGTATACGTAACAATAACATAGGAATGGCTCCAAACCATAACATCGAACATAACATCAATCATAACTGAAATACCTCATAGATAAAATGCCTACCCACTGGGCAGGACTCTTCAAGTACATAATGTATAATCAAATACAACAGAAAACAGAAATACATCGAAAAGAACTGAGAGAAAACATCCCGATCCCCGTGCAATCTATGATGGGTAACCCCAACGCAAAAGGGGTTTCATCCATACTAGTGGTGTGCGTGCACTAAGACCTACCCTCTGTCTATGCAATGAGATCACGGGTATGGAGGGACGTAGCCAATCCATGGGCGGAGCTCGGCCGGGGCAGGCATGCCCTGTGACTGGATGGGCCGCCCACGTCGAGGTCGTGGTGCTGGTGCCGGAGCTCTCTGACGCTGGGTAACCGTCTCCTCGCTGCCCGTCGGTCGCTGCGGTGGAGTGGGGGCAGAGTCCTCATGACCCATAGGGACATCCTCTATAGGGTCCTCCTCCGAGTGTTGTGTCAACGGCACATATACCGGCAAATCGGTTGAACGGTCAGAGGGGGCCCGCAGGTTCTGCTCCCATTGGGGTCGTGCATGCTCGAAAATCGTGGGATCGTCGTAGGGGGATGCCGGGGTGAAATGGTGGCTATAGACACAGTGCGAAAATAGCCGTCCAACGAACATGAATACACGTAAAGTACATCGGCCCTCAAAATGATAGGACCCATACTCCGGGTCGTGGTGGATCTCCCACCGTGGAGTGTCAATGAATAGGACAAAGGTCGCCATCTCGCTCTGAAGACGTAATGGAAAGGAAAAGATAGAGGGAGTGAGATTCTTACTAAAGAAACTCAGTAGGGTTTTCCTTCTATCCTAGGTGTCATCATATACGTCTCCAGGAATCTCGGGTTTATTTATAAAATAATGGACATACATAGGTTCAGTTATGAGTTTTCCAAAATCTCATTTTCCGAGAATCCGTTCTTTTTATCATGGCACTTGTGTTACATAGGCTTTATACTAAAGTCATAGACATAAATCATGTAGCTTGGTACGTAGAACGTAAATCATATAACTGGTACATGGAACATAAATCATATAACTAGTACATGGAACATAAATCATATAACTGGTTCATGAAACATAAATCATATAACTGGTACATGGAACATAAATCATATAACTGGTTTACTTAGGTGACATAAGAACCTTTACTTAACTGGGCCGCCCTAATATTTCTCCCTTTTGAGAAAACTCTAGGTTATGAGCTCATACCACACTAGTCGTCACTAGCATCTAGACTTTATCCATTTGGATAAGTCAACTTCCCGACTTTAAGTACGGGTTTAGGGGGCTAGAATCACATTGTCCCCACCCTTAATTCAGTGGTTTCAAAGGATTACATTCTTATGTTCTAAGTCATCCTAAGTTTAACATGTCTCTTTAAGATGCCACCTAATTAATGCATAACACATAATTACTACCTCGGCATCTCTAAAGTTCTTTTACAGAAATAATCACATGTTAATACAAGCTATCACATAGGGATAATAGTTCACATGGCACCATACACGTCATGAGCTAACACATCAATTCATCATCAAACTAAGGGGCGCATAATCATCCCTTAAGGTAAAAATCCCTAAATCGGGTAACCTCAACCTTCCCATTACTTTCTAGTATGTTTATGGGATTGATTAACCTCATTACCATAATCCATTAAGTTCTAAATCCTAATTAATTATGGTTGGACAGCTTTATGTAGTTGTTCATATTTGATGAATTACGTGTTCTAGAAAATACGTTTTAAGCCCTTTCTCGCATCCGACTTTTTCTATGGTGCAATAATTAATACCTAGGCCAATTATGAGTCACTCCCACACATCTAGACATAATCTAATGTGATTCTAAATATTTTATCAAGGCTGGGCAGAAACTCATTTTGCCATTCTTTATAGTTCTAGAATTCACATATTAAGCAAACAAAGTCACTAATAATGCTTTAAAGAGTCTAGAACAATTACCATATACTTGGCAAGGTATTACCACATATTTAGACCACCCAAAATAGAATTTAAGGTGCTGAAATTACTAAGGCAAAACCGAAAACCTTTAAGGCATAAAATCATGAGAAAAACCTTTCTTCCAACCATATAACTTGCTAGTTTCTCTTGGAACCTTTTTGGGACTTCAAGACCATGAAAAATCAAAGTTTATTTTGCCAAAACTCATCATGGAACATCAAGGGCAGCAGCCATTTTGGCTTGCTCTTGACAATGATTCAAAACTTGAAAACATGTTTAAAACCTTGGTTAAGTGCATCAAAGCTTAGAAAAATTCTAAGACATGCATTATAGGCCCTTGTAGTTAAATGAAACTCATCCTAGAGCCATTTACACCACATGGCCGAATGATGTTCAAGGAGATACCCCCTTGATTTAATTCTTTTCTTAAGATGAAATGGGCAAGTCCTTGAGCTCTAAAGTTTCAAATGATGACATAGAATAAACGTGCTATGCATTTCATTTTATAGTCCTTTAGAAAATAAAGTGATAGCACAAGGTAAAAGATGAAATGCATCTCCATTCTTATTCTTAGAGTTTAGTGATGACTTGAAATATAAAATGAGATGCAAGGCTTGAAACATAAACGTGCATTGTGCAAGTTCATTCATTATCTTGGGTCTTAGTGATGGCATAAGAAATAAACGTGCTAATGCGAAGCATAAACATAAACATGGATGCAACTTCTTTTATATCTTGTTTAGAGCTCTTGCAAGACTTTAAAGGAAACAAAGTTTCAACCCATAACTCATCCTCACAAGAAGAGAAAATGCTAGTGTTGCTAAGTTGTATAAAAGAAAACCATATCCTCAAAGTCCATGAGGTGGCCGAATCCTCATCGTGAGGAAATAACCTTATTTTTGAACTCTAGGGACCAAGATCTTGGTGATTCAAACACCAACATCTCAAGTCCTCATCATTGAGTATTTTTGCAATGCTCTACATTTATTAACAACACAAAACTCATGACCAACATAAAGAAAAGAAACCGAAACATACTTGGCCTAGAAACCAAATTTATGCTCTAGAGTTTTGTTCATGTGACATACATCAACATGAAGCCCTCATCATCAAGCTACCATTTTTCTAAGTCCCAAAGGCCTTCAAGGCCGAAAACTCAAGGGAAAAGAAATGAGGTTTTCAAGGTTCAAGAGAAACATAACTATGTCTTGAGCAAAACTTGAAAGTAGTAAACTTATTTTTTAGAAAACTCAAGCCTTAGAGGTTGTTCATGTGACAAACATCATCACATAACTCTCATCATCAAGCTTCTCATATTTCAAGTCCAAGAGGCCTTCATGGCCGAAACCTAAACAAAAGAAAAGGAAAGTTTCAAGACATCAAAGAAACATAACTCATTCTTGACCAAGACTTTGAAAAAGAGAAACCTTTCTTGGAAAAACTCAAGCTTTAGAGTTTGTTCATGTGAAAAAGGCCAACATGAAGCACTCATCACAAAGCTACCATTTTTCCAAGCACCTTTAGCCTCCATGGCCGAAACATCTAGGAACAAAAAGCTCAAAAAGAGTTTTCATGAAAAACATAGCCTTGTCTTAACCAAAACATGAAAAAGATAAAACTTTTCTCAAACAAAACACAAGCTTTAGAGGTCTCATGTTAGGATGAACACATGGTTATCCCAAGAGAGCACTCATCATCAAGCTCTCCTCATTTTGGTCTTGAGGCCGAAAATGAAAGAAAAAGGAGAAATGATGGAACTTTCTCTTAAGAAAGGTTCAAGCTTTAGAGGCCTTACTTTAAGATGAACTCATGGTTTCATCTTTGAGAGCACTCATCATCAAGCTCTCACCACCATGGCCTTAAGGCCGAAAATGAAAAGGAAGAGAAAAGAAGAACCGAAATAATGCTTGGGAGAAAGACTTACTAACAACACAACTTTCAAGCAAGAAAAACATTGAGCATGAAAATAAAAGAAAGCATTCTTGAAGAGCTCCCTACCTAGAGTTTGGGATTTGAGAGGAAGTGAAGAAGATGAAGAGGTTGGAGAGGATGAGCTCTTGAACTTGAGAGAAAGAAACTCAAAGTGCTCTAACTCAAAGCTTTAGTGAAATGAACAAAGGTGCTTCAAGTTCCCTAAGCTACCTATTTATAGAGAAGTGAAATGAATTGAATATTGGAGGCCTTTTGGGGGGAAGAATTCGGCCACTTTTACAGCCACATGAGGGAGGAAAAATCTTGTTCAAAGCATGGTGTAAAGTCATTCAAAGCATGGTGAAAAGTCTAGCTATGCATGTCCTAAAGTATGGCTAGCATGTACCTTATTTTCAAACCTTTAAAAATGCATAAAAACTTAAAATTTTGGGCTGCAAAATCTGAAGAGAAACCGTGCTTCTCATGCCCAAAAAGAGGAGAAAATTTTCTAGACTTAAATTCCCAAAGCATAGGTAATGTGTTGTAAGACATGTTGTCTTGAAAAAGTTTGATGGAAAGCTTGAATGACCACAAAACAAATCATTCTTTTTAAGTTTGAAAGACATAATTATTTTCATTTTAGAAATGAATTGAAAGCCTTGATTGACCATATAAATATTCTTTGAGTCTTGAGTGACAATTTTTCTTGAAAGTTGATCATTGATTGAAAGTGTTCAAGACATATGTCACAAGATAGCTTGAACACATAGACTAACTTTTTGATGATTTTCTAGGGAGAAATGGCGCCATTCTTGGCAGCCTTGGGGAGGAGAAATATCTCCTTAAACCATGTTCTAGAAGTGTGCTTTGGTGTGACATAGATTAGGCTTAGGATTAAAAGTTGCTAAGTAGGTACTTAGGTGCACTAATAGGTTATTTAAAACCACAAATCCCTAGGTTAGAAGTGGTCTAGAAGGATTAGGGGAGTCAACACCTCCAAGACTAGTGATGTGGGTGTGACAACTTGTCTTGAAAAGAAAAGTTGATGTGAATAGTGGAAATACTATTTGACACTATTCACATATTCTTATTCTTTTTCAAAGAATGAGACTAGGATGAGATTTGAATTTCCCTAAGCAATTTTAGGTTCCAATTAATTCTAAATGATGGTTTTGGCTCTAGATTAATTATGGAAATTAATTAACCTTTAATTAGAGCCTAATATTGCTTAGGTTTGGAGTTAAGCGGCTCATTAAGCTGAAAATGAAATATGCAGGGGCAAAACCGTAATTTTCACCAAAAATTGCCCGGAACCTCCGGGACTTAAACAAACATAGTTCATGCCTTAAAATCATTGTTTTGAACCTAGAACAAAGTCCGGGTCGAAACGGAACTTAAAACTGCCTTAATTCTGTTACAGGGGTATTTTGGTCATTTACACGCAGAAATCTCAGAAATGAGGTTTTCCTGCTTTGTTAGGCACTCATGCTCATACAATCCCCTTCATACAACATATGAACCCTATGAGGATGGCCAAAGCCGGCCGTCCTCGTGTTTCGGGTAAAAATGACCTCAGGGGCATTTTGGTCATTATGAAAGTTTAGCGAAAATCGGGGCGTTACACATGGAAATTTCAGTTCCATGGGAATTTGTATTTATAAAAAGGTTTTGTTTTCATAGGAACAAAGTTTTAAGGTTTGAAGTATTATTATCTTGAGGGTTCAAAGCTTGTGTCTTGCAATTTTCCTTGAGAAATATGTTAATTCCTAAAGTGTTAAAACATGAATTGCATAACTAAAATCCTTTTATTGAGCCCTCTAATTTTGCTACAGACCTAAGGACATTTACTTGTGTTTCTAAAGGGATAAATTAATTATGAGAGTTTTCCTTGACCTAGAATTAATTCTAAAAAAGACTAGTTGCTAGAAATGCTTATTATTGCAATTTTGCATGCTCTTAGAAATTTTAATTTTACATTCTATTCTAACATTTCCAAATCTGATGTATGCTGTTTGGAGTGAATTAAATGGGTAAAATTTGTTAATAATTAGTGTGATAATGATTTTTAACATTTAAGGAAAGACAGTAACTAGAAAGAATAAAAAATGTGATTTCTAGAACCCTCAAAGGTGAAAAATATGTTTTCTGTCCAGCATGTTATACTTTAGTAAAAAGGATGTTTAACACTTAGTAAATGTATAGAAATCACTTATAATTGGCTTAGGAATTAATTTTAGCATTATAGGGAAAGTTGGTAATTAAAAAGGGTCAAAAACGTAACTTCTAGAACACCGAAATGGTTCATTTTCATTTCTATTCAAATCTGTCAAGCTTTGTTCAATGATGTTCTTGAGGTTAATAATTAGTGGAAATCATTGGAATTAATCCCTTAGATGCATAAAAGAATAAATATAAAAGTTAGGTTTACCCGATTTAGAGGTTTTGAGCGATTACGAGATACTGAAAGTGCTTACTTTATGAGATGTTATTATTTAATATACTTGAGGATTTATGTGATGATTATCTTTGCATACTTGGTTACTAGTTATAAGAATTGTTGTAGCATGTTATGATTACACTTGGAATGTTTAAGATGCATGAGTTAAAGTAATATGAAAGCATGTGACATTATATGATATGTGTAACATCCTAATTTTTAACCCAATACTCTAGAACATATTTAGGTTAATCATTAGTCTATTACTCTTTTAGTCTTATTCTTCAAGACCTTTCATCAAAATACTTAGCGAAAGATACGAATAAATTTTTCTTTTTCGAAACTTGAAAAACAAAACGCGAGCCGCGCACTAACATAACGTTTGTCATAACCACATCGTGCAAGAAAAGTAATCACACCATTCATAAATATGAAACATAGCATCATACATAACAATCATAATATCATCGCTCCTTCATACATACATAAATTACTAGTATCATTGTACCATTATTTACATCAAAATATGCCTATTTATATGAAGTGATCCTTATCCACCTATGAGGTTGGATGAGTATCAATCCAAAAACTAAACTATCTATGCATCCGCAACGATCCTCTACTCCATTTGTTAGTGTGACCCTCAAGCATGAGCCTTAGAAGAAGTCACAAACCTCGTTGCAATCCTCGTCTAAAGACGACACGGAAGAAAAGGAAGGAATGAGAAACTCATTCAAGATTCTCAGTAGGGACTCCCGACTCTAACACGAGTGTCATCGTCGCCGTCCCTAGCCACCTCGGTTTTAGTTATGAAAAAGGTGCACATGCATAAGGTTCGGTTTTAAGCTTTCCAAATCTATTTATCCGAAGTGGGTGTCTTTTAGTATGAGTCTTAATGGCATGGATGCAACAGATATTTGATGAATGCATGACAATACCATATGCACATTAACATGAACATCATTGCTCTTGGGCTCCACATAAAGAAACATAAATCATATGCGTGGCATAAAAGGCACAGTACTTTTCTTGTGACATTTTTCTCATAAGTTGAACTCTTAAGTTCTTTTTCGTTAAGACCACCCTCTTGTCATATCCACCAAAAATCCAACTGACTCACCGGCCCGGCGATAATCTAGTCACCAAACTACGTCTCACCTATTGCCTAGGAATGAGCTCAATCCTAACTAGTCATCACTAGATTTAAATGGTCTAATAGAGGGGGTATACATAACTTTCTTGGATCACCTATCTTAGGATCATTTCCTTCTTTGAAACGCTCTACTAGTATCTAGTACACAGTGAATTGTCCGCTTTGGCAAGCTCAATGTCAATATCCTCACGGATTTGTTTCCTCCCCACCGTAGCGGGAGGAATGCGTCTCAGTGTTATGTCACATCTGTTTTGGGGGTGCTCGGCTGAACCGGTGTCACCCAGAACCATTCCTGGGGGTGCTCGGCCGAACCGGTGTCACCCAGGAGTTTTCACAAACTTTTCTCAAATTCTCAAGTTTGATGGGAAATTCGGCAGCATAACGGCGTTCACCGGATTTCCTTCAAACTTGCTTTGTGCCACGAAACTTGTAGGACATGCATAATCATTCAACATCATCATAAGACATCAAGTCATTCTCATAATCAATCATACATCTATCGGAAGTCACAAGGTTCATTATGTCTTGGGACCTATGGTGTCTTATGCTTTGACCCTTACGGGCCTTAAACTTGTGATGTAATTAACCTATCATCTTCTACCAACCTTTAATGCACCTAAGAGTTCTCTTCTAGTAGATCTCATGATTATTTATTCTCTCCATTAAATCTGAATATCATTATTCCTTAGGCGCAGCACTATAAACTTAAAATTGCGGGGTTCTAGAACTTACGTTTTAGACCCTTTCTTGGTTGTCTTCGCCTACGGCGCTATAAGTTAAACCTAAATCAATTACAAGACATTCCTATGTATAAGGACTAATTGTAAACCATGTCTACCATGTTATGAGGTGGCTGGACAGATTCTAAAAATTAAATGTTCTAAGAGTTCTAGAATTGCGGTTTTACGGTTTACTAGTTACTAGTTTCTCTATAGGCGCTAAAATTCAATCCTACTTCAATTGTAACCAAATTTTTCATGATTAAACAATCCTAATCTGATTATATTCCGATTGAAATAGTTTGGGCAGTGCCCAAAAATAAATGGGTTAAAACTATGTTAAATCTTGACTTTACGATTTTTCTAGAAAGCTAGCTTCTCTTCTATCATGCATAGAAACGTTCCTACCTCATCACACATAATTTTTACTCATTCAAACACATCAAAACATCATCACACAGCAGCAAACTCATCATGGAAGAACCGAAACTTTAAGTTTCCAAAAAGATGCATGACTTGATATTTCTAAAATGTATAAGTTGGTAGTTCCTCTTGGAATCATTTTCAAGACTTCTAAAACTCTTTTGCAAACCATTTTATTTTGTAAAAGAGCTAAAAACATCCTTAGGTCAGTGACCACTTGATCCCTCCTTAAAAGAGTATTAACTTTATAAATCTTGTTGGTCTTACTCTCATAAACTTCATGAGGTTTTAAAGAGAATTCTTAAAACTTAGATTGTTGGCCCTTGTAGCTAGATGAAACTCATTCCAAGTTCATCATCACTACTTGGCTGAGATTATGCATTCAAAGAATGCTCCCACATTAAACTTTAACTTGAGATAAAATGGGCAAGTCTTTGAGCTCTAAGGTCTTTAAGTGATGACATAATCTAAACATGCTATGCACTTCATTTTTATTCTTCATTACAAAGTAAAGTGAGAGTTTAAAGTAAATATACAAGACTTGAATTATAAATATGCAAAGCTTAAATTAAATATGCAAGACTTGAAATATAAATATGCAAAACTTTAAAATATAAATATGCAAGTTCATTTCTTTATTTTAATGCTCTAGGCCCAGCAACAATCGACTTTAAGGCCGAAATAGAAAGGCTTTGAGATTTAGTTAGGTGATAGTGCAATTCTCATTTTAAATCTTTATGTTCTTTAGTGATGAAAAGTAAATATGCTAGACAAGAATGTAAATATGAGATGCACTCCATTCTTTATCCTTTAACTTTAAGTGATGGCTTGGAAAATAAATATGAATGCAAAGCTCAAAGTAAATATGTAATGCATAGGCTTGAATTTAAATATGAATGCTAGTCCATTTTATTTCTTATTAGAGCTCATACAAGACTTTAAAGGAACTTAAACCTCAACCCAAACTCATCATGACAAGATAAAGTAAAACAAGAGTGAACCTCAAGGGTTCTTTAAAACACAAAGTTTCTTTTCTTGAAATGTAAACATAAATAAAATTTTTATTAAAACTCAAGCTCTAGAGGCCTCATTGTGATGAACACATAGTCATCATCTAGAAGCTCTCATCATCAAGCCATTGTGAACTTTAATGGCCATCATGGCCAAAAATGTGTAGGAAGAAAAGGAAAAGGAATCGAAACTTTTAAGTGGAAAAGGAAACATTTGAAACTCTAGAGACCATGACCTTGATGATGCATTAACACCAATATCATGAGTCCTCATCATTGAGTTCATGTTAACCATTTTAAAACATTATCAAAGTGAAAGGTGTCAAGGATTCAAGAAGAAAACTAAAAACATCTTTAGCTCAAGAACAAAGATCAAGCTTTAGAGATTGTTCAAGTGATGAACATCATCATGAAACCTCATCATCAAGCTCTCATTCCTTTGATCTTCAAGCCTTATGGCCGAAAACAAAGAGGAGAAGAAAAGAAAAGAAGTTCTAAAAAGTTTCAAGAGAAACTATGAACACATAAAGGGATTAAGAACTTTAAATGAAAGAAACTCATGAAAGAAAATCCCTACCTAGTGGTTTGAAGATTGGGATGAGAGAAGAGGATGAAGAACTTGAAGAACTTGAAGACTTGAACTTGAAAGAAAAAGGAAACTTTGAAGTGCTCCTTGAAAACTTACACTTAGCCAATGAACCCAAAATGATGCAAGTTCACCCAAGCAAGCTATTTATAGAGAAATGAAACAAATGCAAGGTGCAAATGGGGGGTGAGGGTTTCGGCCATTACAGCCTTCATGGGCAGCCCCATGTGTTCCATGAGGTGAGATAATATGGTCTTGAGGCATGGTGAGGTATGGTTCAAAGTATGGTGAGGTATGGTTCAAGGTATGGCTCAAGCATGGTTCTTTGAGTGAGAAACAAATCAACATGTGTTGTAAATGAGAGAGAGAGGGCCAAAATTGCATCAGCCATGGGGAGGGTGTTCTTGCATTTTAATTGTAGTTTAGAGTTGTGTTTAGGTGTATCTTTGATTAGGATTAAGATTAGGAATTTGTAAGAAAGTGTTTAGGTGAGAAAATGGGTAATCAAGGTTGTCAAGACATAATTAAGGAGTGGTTTTGCATCATTAGTGAGTTATAAACTCGTTTTAGTGTATAAACAACTCTAGACACAATTCCTTGATTTAAGGAATTGGAGAGAGAAAACACTATTCAAGATTCCAAGAGTGAAATCTTGAGTTTTAGAAAAGAGATTTAAATCTAATCTAAGCAATCTTAGGTTCTAATTAATTTTAATAATTTATTTTGACTCTAGATTAATTATAGAAATTAATTAATCTTCGATTAGAGCCTAATATTGCTTAGGTTTGCTTAATTACATCATTAAGCTTAAAAACACTATTCTAAGGGCAAAAATCGTAATTTTGCACTAAAACTACCCGGGACCACTGGGACTCAATCAGATGCTTTGGAACATGTAAAAACATGGTTTTAAACCTCTGGGGAAAGTTTCGGGCTCAAACGACACCTTTGCCCTCGTAAAACGCTATAGGGGTATTTTGGTCATTTTGACCTGAAACTGCAGAAAATGAAACTTTCGTCTTCGGAACCACTCAAGGGTCATTCAATCCCCTTCAAACATTGAGTTGGCCCTTCGAGAACTGCCGGGTCGGCCATCCTCGAATTCCGGGCCGAAAATGACCTCAGGGGCATTTTGGTCATTTTCCACTCATTCAGAAAATCGGGGCGTTACAATATGTTTGTGTTCTTGCATCTTAATATAACATGTTAATGTTAAAGTGACATAAAACATATGGAAATGATTCTCTAGACTTCCTGAATTAAAGGTTATGAAAGGTGATCCAATAAGGAAGTGACCATTTGAACTCCTCGAATTAAAGGTTATGAAAGGTGATCCTAGCCCCCTGTCCCGTACTTAAGAGTCGGGTGTTAACTTATCATGATGATAAGAGTATGCTAGTGACGACTAGTGACATATGAGGTCATAACCTAGAACTCTCAAGAGGGGAGAGTAATAGGGTGGCCCCCAATGAGAGAAAGAATAGATTAAGTCACCTAAAGAATAAAATGAAGTAATTCATGGTATGTTTACCATGTTATATATGCATCACTTATGTTTTTATATAGTATGTTACACCCCGTATTGATATGCATTTCATGATGAGGTATGATGCATTCATAACATCCAAGACTCATATTAAAATGAACGGGCCTCGGTAAATGGTATTTTAGAACTTAATAATTGAACCTTATGCATGCTTACTATTTAATAATGAAACCCGAAGTTCCTGAGGACGTAGATGATGACACTAGGATAAAAAGACGCCCTACCGAGATTCTTTATCGAGTTTCTCACTCCCTCTATCTTTTCTTTCCATCACATCTTCAGAGGACGATGGCGGCATTCGTGATATATGTTGATGCGCTGACCTGGGAGCTCCATTTTGATGCCACACACTAGTCATACTATTTTGTGGGCCGCTGTTCTGTCTGTATGTTCGTGTTCTTGGACTGTCTGTTTGCTCATCTAGTTACCAATTTCCATTTTTATCCTACTTCGCCTTTTGCCGATGAGCTTCTCTTCGAGTGCATGCGCCCCCATGGAGAGCAGACTCGTAGCACCCCTGCCACTACCTCAGCTGTTCGAGACTATCCGGAGTACGTCCCTCGTTCTCCCCCTGCTCATTTGGAGACTGACCCATCTGAGGACTCAGCCACAGAGATCTCGTCCATCTCTTCTTCCCCCACCATGTCTATGGAGATCGGTGGAGGCAGTGAAGCTACGGTGACTCAGCCAATTCAAAGAGGCAAAGTAAGAATGATACCCTGTCATGGAGCTCACGTCCGACTTTCTCACTGTTTGGCCACTTCGGCCAAACTGGCCTAGTGGGTTGGTTATATTCCTCCTTCTTTGGACAGGCAGCACTAGGAATTGGCAGCAGTCTTAGTAGTGCATGTGTACATATTTTACATAGAATAACCTTCTCTTGCTTTTAGAGGTTATCTACTTTAGGTGCACTTGAGTAGACAAGGTTTCTGGTTTATGTATTTTTATGTTCCTTTATATATTCACACGGATAACTATACTAATGCTACTACTATTTGACTTGGTGTATGGTAAAACTTCTATTTTATATATATATATATATATGATGGTTGGTTATGTTTGAGATCTTGTATTCCATTTATTGTATGAATGTCGATTCTTTATTATATGCAAGATGAACAACATAGTTTTATTTTACGCATGGCTACGTTTTCATCTTCTATTTCAAAAAGAAAAATTTACTCATATTTTCGTTAAGTACTTTCTAAAAATTAGAATTAAGAACCGAAATAAAAAAGTAATAATTAATAATTAACTTGAATATATCCTAAATGTGTTAGGTTAACTATTAAGGTGTTAAAAACAACACATAACATATCATTTTCATTTATCTTTACATTTTAACACTAACTTTTCTACCGTTTACCTTTTCCGGTCTTCATTTTTTAAGACTGGTCTCTGCGAAATTGCATGAGCTTTGAGAATCAAAGTTTTCACTGAAAATAAAAACTAATTGTTTTCAACTTAATCCTTCTAAAAGTAGTTCTACTAAAAAATAAATCATAAAAAGACCTCTGCCAAACAACCATGCAACCGTGTAAAAGAGTTTGCGAAAGTCAAGAACCAAACCAATCACTATGCAGAGGAAAAGAAGTCCAATAAATAATTTAGTCTAAGTCTTCCTTCGAATAAAAATATCCCTATTCTACCTACTAAAAGAGAGTGTTCAACAAAAATATCTATTTTATCAACTTTGAATATCATGAATGAATGGAAAAATTGAAACCATCATCATATTTAACAGTAATAAAATAGATGTTCTAATTAAACACTCATTTTTAATGTTCGAAATAGTATTTTTGTTCTAACAATATTTAGAAACCATTTTATTTTGACATTCTATTGCTTTCGATCACTGTTCTGAAAATCAGACCGGACTGCCCGTCGGATCAGTTGAACCGGGAACCGGCTTGCTATCCGGTTCGGGTTGAACTCAAACCGCTTTGTAAAAAGCCAAGAATCGCTGAGAACCAGTGAGAACCCAGTAAACCGAGCAAACCGGCTCAGCTAAAAAACTAGTTCAAACCTTTTTTTTGTAAAAAAATACAAAATTGCATATTTTGAGTTTTTTTAGAAAAAACCTAAAATATCATATTTCCTATTTTTTTTTCTTTTCTAATATAAAAAGTAGTAACTTGAGAGATTTAATTCATATGAATAATATTTATTTTAATTAAGAGTTAAATTATATTATGTTCTATAATTTTATTGATACCTAATTTAATTTTTAGTTATTTTATGACATATAATTTATTTTATATTTTTATATATTTATATAAATATACATTTTATTATATACCAATTATATTTTGATTAAACCCCGATTGAATCGGTTAAACTTATGAATCCTTCCCCTAATCAATTCGATGTGCAGTCCGACTTTCATAACCTTCCTTTCAATCCACGGCATAACCAGAGAAATCACACACGGACCCTGACGTCATCCAAATACTGAATATAGCAACATAAAAATACTAAGCCGACAGAAAGAAACACTATTTGCATTGATTTGAGATGACTAATAATGGCACAGTAACCGTTAACATCTCAAAGTTTATGGTCCAACAGTCACATAAGTAAAGGAACACAAAAGACTGATTCAAAAACTTGAAAAAGGATGAATGATATAAAATAAAATATACGAATCATCAATATCTTTAGTTAGCCTTCTTCCTCTTGGGGTTTTCCTCCTCTTCCTCGATATCATCGAAATCCTCATCACCGGAATCATCATCATCCGCATCCTCATCAAAATCATCAACACCGTCAACATCCACATCGCTCCCATCAAAATCATCATCACAATCGTCATAATCACCATCCCTACTAGGATCTCCACGTGGTTTCGACGAGGACCTACCAGTACCTATTTGCCGAGCAAACAAAGCACCGCCGCTGGCAAGAGAGAACCCACCGTTTCCTACGCCAGTGAATGGCTTCTGGGACATGCCCAGAACCATCGGAAAAAGGGAGGCTTTGTTGAGTGACAGTTGCAGGGCTTCGTTAGTGGAGTCGAGTTGAGAAATCGCGGAAACGGGTCGGGTCAGAGCCGAAATGGGATTGCGGAGAAGTTGCAAGGAAAGCGTTGGGTCTTGCTTCGTCTTCGTCAAGAATCTGGTAGCCATTTTGGCACCCGTAGCGGAAACTTCGGGCAGACTCGCGGTGTTGCTGTTGCTTTGGCAGTGGAGGTGGCTACTGACGTATTAATAGGGAGGGAAATGAGAAAGAGTTTAGGGTTTTAGGAGTATCGTGGCACGTTTATGGAAGGACACGTGTTCATCTTCTGGGACAGAATAGAGGGTTCTAGAGTACTGCCCCCTAGCATATGTCGCTCGAGCATGCTGCTAAAAAATTTGGGGAATGCATGGGCGGGGTCGGTTGGGTCGCGGGGTGGATGAATTTAGTCAGTTTACTTTCGGTTCCCATCGAATTTTTTATCCGTGATTAATTTTTGTAAGCACGGCTATCATATTCGGCCCAACAATCGACTTGAATGGAAATTACTTTCCTTAAATTATGATTTTTATCTTGGTTTTCTGGCGGTATCCTCTCATCAAAAGTAATTCTAATTGAGTACTTAAAATTTTATAGAGGTATAACTCTATCGATATCAATCTTTTTATATTCGAGGCTTAAATCTCAAACTATTGATTAAGGGGAAAGAGCATTTAATCACTTTAATTGACCATGTATTGGTCATGCAAGATGAGTAATATATTTTTTGTAATTGTTTTGAAATTTTAAATATTATTAAATGTTCATATATTTTTCACTTTTCAAAAACTAATTTCTAGTACACAAAAGGAGACACGGTCTACGTATAGATGGTTCTTATCTATCAACTTGGTCAATACAATGAGTCAATAGGTTACTGGTTGAAGCTAGTATAATTAAATCAATATATAAAAATATAATTAATACAACTATATATATACAATGAGGGATCCATTTATTTCAATAGTAAGTCTTAATATATATAATATTCTATGTCTAAGTACTTTAGGAAAGTTATTCTAGGTCGAGAAGGCCTCCTCAAAGCTCCAGGAGATTTTGTAGAATCTACCAAAAATGCACGGACATTTATTTTGTTTTGCGTGGATGCGCATTTTAGTGTGAGAACACATACTTTTGGGTGCCTTGTTTCCCTTTTGAGTTCTAAAGAGCCCTTGATCCTTAGCCAACGTGCATAAGCGCATTTTTAGTGCATGGATGAGCATTTCTGAAGCCTGCAGGAGCACATTTCTTAGAGTGAGGTGCATTTTCGCACACCAGAATCCCTAGACTAATGCAATTTCATTAAACGTGCCCATACTATACAAACCCATTCTTAAGCTCGCGATACACACCCCAGCCCCCACCCAACACTTTCTCCATCTCTCTCTCATGTTTCTTCTCCATTATTCTTCCTCCCTATACGCTCCAGTATGTGAGTTTCATGGTTTTTGTTAGTTTTCTTCCTCCTCTATCCAGATTATGAATTAGGGTGCTATCAGACATAATTTTCTCATGACGTTCTTCCTCCATGTCATTCGCAATTCAATTCTTTGTAATTTTATCAATTGTTTATGGTTTCTATGTGTTCTTTAGAAGTTAAAAGTGTCATTTCTTCTCTCTAGAGTCAAGTTAACATTGGAAGCGCATCTCTATCTACGAACGGTGAGTGAATTTAAGCTAATGGCCATATTTTTTGTCATTATTAATTCTTTCCAAGCAATGTGAATATGGAATACTGTTTGTAAAATTTTAGAATGATTTATGTCAATTACATGTCTTTAACGAATTTTTCCAATTTCAAAAAATTATTCCTTTCACATTTATCATGAAAATATTATTTTGAAAGGTCATAGGACCATACTTGATGTTTGTATGCTACAGAATCATTTTTCTTAGTTTACAAATGAGTGAAACCCTAGTTTAGCATGAACAACTGAAGCATTTGGTTTTTATGTAACATCCTAATTTTTAACCCAATACTCTAGAACATACTTAGGTTAAACATTAGTCTGTTACTTCATAGTTCTCAATTTTACTTAGAAATACTTAGCGGAAAATTACGGGTAAATTTTTTTTTGAAATAAAAAGTGAGAGCCGCGTGATGCGATAAGCGGTAAACCATGTAAAGTAATACAATTATCTCACAACATCATAACATGAGGCACAACATGAACATCATTGAATATCATCTCATATATATATAACTTGCCCACTTATAAGTGTGGGTCTTAATTTAGTACAAGGGAAATGCATAAAAGAAAATACAACATAAGCATAAACATAATCTACTCCCCTACCCGAGTGCATCTAATGGAATAACCTCTAAACAAAAGAAGGTTTATCCCCATCTAAGTGGTGTGTGCTCTAACCGGGTACTCCATCGGACGATCGTCACCTCCTACTAGCGTCCATCTCGCGAACGAGGCAAATATCCGGGAAACTGGGCGAGCTCCTCGGACGTGAAGAGGCGGAACGGGGATCGAGTGTGACCCCCGCGGTATGGTCGCATCTCCGGTCGTCGCGCAAGCCGTGGCTGAGTCATGGTATCCTCACTGCCCTCTCTCAACGATGGGGGAGAGGGGGCAGAGCTCTCGCTATACGGATGGGTAGGCGGGTCCTCGGACGGGTCGGTCTCCGAGAAGTAAGTCCGGGGCACGTAATCGGGATAGTCTCGCATGGTTAGGGCGGCGGTGTGCATGCGGAGCACTCTCTCGTCATGCGTATGTGCGCGCTCAAAAACCCGTTCATCATCGCCATAGAGTGCAGTCGGGGAGAAGCGATGGGTGTGCACGGGATGAGCGAAGGGGCGTCCTACGAACATGAAAACCCACACCGTGCACTGTCCCTCAAAATGGTATGACCCGTGAGTCGGGTCATAGTGCACCTCCCACGTCGGCGTGTCCACGAACACTATGAACGTCGCCATCTGAAGACGTGACAGAAAGGAAGAGATAGAGGGAGTGAGAATCTTGCTAAAGAATCTCAGTAGGCCCTCCTACTACCTAGGTGTCATCATCTACGTCCTCAAGAACCTTGGGTTTATTTATACAAAATGACTGAGCATGTATTAAGTTCATTTTAAACTTTAAAATATATTTTAGCCAAGGTCCATTCATTTTAGGATGATCTTAATGTCATGAATGCAACATAATAGAAAATGTATGCATGGCACTACCTAATGCACATACATAAAACATAACATCAAGCATCATCATACTTGGTGGCATAAAGTGGCAACAGTAACATTCATATGGGACAAAACTTAGTGACATAATCATAATCATGAAACTTCTCTTCCTCATGGGCCACCCTAAAAGACAATCGAACTGGGGGTGCTCGGCCGAACCGGTGTCACCCAGAACGTGTCATACATCTAGGTTATGAGCTCATACCTTAACTAGTCGTCACTAGTTCTTACTTACCACTTAACGATAAGCGTATCATAAATCATAAATCCCGACTATCTGAGTACGGGTTAGGGGGCAAAACTCTTAGGGGTGCTCGGCCGAACCGGTGTCACCTAAGAGTATAAGATGGTACCGATGTCACATGAGTTCTATGGAGGTGCTCGACCGAACCGGTGTCATCCTAGAACCCATCTTAGTACCTTAATTTTCAAAATCTCTTTAAGTCCCCAAATTTGTTGGGAATTCGACGGCACGATGGCATTACACCGAATTCCTTCCAAATTTGCTTTATGCCACATAAACATATATCCTCATGAATTCATCATATGAATAACATCATCATCATTTACATAACATACATCATCATGGAACATTCAACCGTTTATCCTTACGGTAGCTTATGCTTTGACCCTTATGGGTCTTAATCATGAGATTTGGTTCTCTAACATCCGTCGCTCATATTTTATGCACCTAAGGCTCATAATTAAACATCACTCATAATCCTCATATCTACATTTAAATCTGAAAAGCATAGGGTAGAATTCTTAACTTGTGATTACGGGGTTCTAGAACTTATGTTTTAGACCCTTTCTTGGTTCCGTCTTCGCCTAAGGCGCTATGAATTAAATCTAAATCAATTATGAGGCATTCCTATGCCTAAGGACTAATTATTAATCATGTTTATCATGTTGTAAGGGTGCTGGACAGAATCCAGAAAAGTAAACGTTCTAAGAGTTCTAAACTTGCACTTTTACGGTTTTCTAGTTACTAGTTTCCCTATAGGTGCTAGAATTCGATTCTAATCCAAATGATACCAAGTTTTTCATGTCTAAATAATCTAAATCTGATTATGTTCCCATTAAAACAGTTTGGATTAGTTCCATAAATAAATGGGTCAAAACTATGTTAAATTCTAGCTTTACGGTATTTCTAGTTAGCTAGTTTCTTACCTATCATGCATAGGATCGCTTCTACATCATCACATGATATTTTCACACATTCCAACACATCAAAACATCATCATACAGCATCACACTCATCACATCAGAACCGAAAACATTTAACTTAAATGAGAGAGTTAAATTGACATTTCTAGGTACATAAGTTAACTAGTTTCTCTTGGAATCAATTTAGAATTTCTAAAAACTCTTAGCAAATCATTTTAATTCATCAAAAGGCTAAGAGAAGCCTTAGGTCACTAACCAAAACATATTCCATCCCCTGAAAGATAATAAAATCATAACTTGTGATGACATAACCTTATAAAGATTTGTAAAGCTTTAAGGAAAACTTAAAACATAGACTATTGGTCCTAGTAGCTAGATGAAAACTCATTGCAAGTCCATCATCACTACTTGGCCGAAATTATGCATTCAAGGAATACATTCACATTTAACTTTATCTTGGAATGAAATGGGCAAGTCTTTGAGCTCTAGGTTCTTAAGTTACGACATAAACTAAACGTGCTCATGCTTTTCATTTTTAATCTTGCTTACAAAGTAAAGTGATGACTTAAATTTAAATATGCAAGGCATAAACTTAAACGTGCAAGCTTGAAAGTAAATATGCGAGGCATAAACTTAAACGTGCAAGCTTGAAGGTAAATATGCATGGTTCAATTCTTTATTTTAGTGCTCTTGGCCCAACAACAATCGACTTTAAGGCCGAAATAGATAGGCATTCGAGAAATTAATTAGGTGATAATGCAAGTTCAATTCTTTATTTTAGTGCTCTAGGCCCAACAACAATCGACTTTAAGGCCGAAATAGAAAGGCATTGGGAATTAAATTAAGTGATGATACAAGTTCCATTTTAATCTTTATGTTCTTAGGTGATAGCTAGAAAGCAAAGATGCATAGCAAGAATGTAAATATGAATGCAAGCATAAAATAAATTATGCAAGTTCATTTTATCTTTCTAGAGCTCTTAACAAGACTTTAAAGGAATTTAAACCATAACCCAAACTCATCCAAACAAGGTAAAGTCAAGCTTAGAGTTCTTTAAAACTTAACATAATATTTTTAGGAAATCAAACCATGAAGCTTAGAAAAATTTAAGGAAATGGCCGAAATCTTCAAGAAGAAAAAGGAACATTTTAAAACTCTAGAGTTCATGATCTTGATGATATATTAACACCAACATCATGAGTCCTCATCATTGAGTTCATAGAGCAATTTTAAAACATCATTAAAGCTAAAGTTCTCAAGAGTTCAAGAAAGGAAAAACTAAAAACATTTTTGCTCAAGAACAAAGATCAAGCTCTAGAGTTTGTTTCAAGTGATGAACATCATCATGAAACTCTCATCATCAAGCTCTCATTCCTTCATTCCCAAAGGCCCATGGCCGAAACATAAAGAGGAAGAAGGAGAAGAAAAGAAGTTCTAAAAGGAATCAAGAGAAACTATGAACATAAAGCTTAGAACAAGAGCTTTAAAGAAAGGAATACTTGAAAGAAAATCCCTACTTGGTGTGATGAACTTGAAGATGGAAGAAGAAGATGAAGAAGATGAAGAACTTGAAGAACTCCAAGAACTTGAAGAACACTAGAATTTTGAGAGAAAAGGAAAAGCTTTGAGTGCTCCTAAACTTAGCAAATGATCTAAAAGTGGTGCAAGCTCCTCAAGGCATTCTATTTATAGAGAAATGAAACAAATGGAGGGAGCTCATGGTGATGAAGAGCTTCAGCCATGTGTGCAGAATTGGAGGCATCCATGAGTTCCATGAGGTGAGATAATGTGTTCTTGAGGCATGGTGAGGTATGGCTTAAGGTATGGTGAGGTATGATTCAAGGTATGGCCTCAAGCATGGTTCTTTGTGTGAGAAAATAATTAAACATGTGGTCAATGGGGGAGGAGGTGGCCGAAATGCATCAGCCCATGGGGGAGGGTTTTTTGCATTTTAATTGTGGTTTAGAGTTGTGTTTAGGTGTATCTTTGATTATGCTTAAGATTAGGAATTTGTAAGAAAGTGTTTAGGTAAGGAAAATGGGTAATTAAGGTGGCCTAGACATAATTAAGGAGTGGTCTTGCACCATTAGTGAGTTAAATCCTCAATTTAGAGTCTAAACAACTCTAGACACATTTCCTTGATTTAAGGAATTGGAGAGAGAAAACACTATTCAAGATTCCAAGATTAGGAGTCTTGAGTTCTAAAAAGGGATTTAAGTTTAATCTAAGCAATTTTAGGTTCTAATTAACTTTAATAAATTATTTTGACTCTAGATTAATTAGGGAAATAAATTAATCTTCGTTTAGAGCCTAATATTGCTTAGGTTTGCTTAATTACGTCATTAAGCTCAAAAACACTATTCTAGGGGCAAAATCGTAATTTTGCACTAAAATTGCCCGGGGCCACCGGGACTTGAACAAAGACCTCTAGACAGATGAAAAAATGTTTTTAAACCTCTGGGGAAAGTTCCGGGCTCAAACGGCACCTTTACCCGCGTAAAAACGCTATAGGGGTATTTTGGTCATTTTAACCCGAAACTGCGGAAAACGAGATTTTCGCTTCCGGGAGCATTCAAAGGCCATTCAATCCCCTTCAAACATTGAGTTGACCCTTCGAGGACGACCGAGTTGGTTACCCTCGAACTCGGGTCAGGAAATGACCTCAGGGGCATTTTGGTCATTTCCCTCGGACAGAAAAATCGGGGTGTTACATTTTATATGTTAGTTTCTAGCTAAAAATTAGTGAGAAATAAAACAGTGAGTTAACGGTTGTGAGATCATTAAACTTGGTACCAAGTGATCTACTAAAGGACTTGCTTAACCTGGTTATAGTTATGGAATCTAGTGAGGTGTCTACTTTATGGGACCTATTTAGGTTCCCTTCAATTACAATTATTAGTTCAATACTGTTTAATTTATTCAGCTCAATTTCCCTTTTTCTCCACTAGTTATTGTTTATGAAATTAGTTTAAATGATTTTTCTAGTATAGCTATATGTATAAAAATATTAAAATATTTTTTTTCCAATTGCATGTATATATTATGTATCATTATTATTATCCTATGTGGGTTGTGATGAGTGGAGACTCACTCAATGAATTTTGATGAACCCACTACTCTTTTTCCTTCTCTATAGATACAACTACAAGTTCAGTTGCATCAAATGATCCACCTTAGTAGTGTTGCACCTTGTTTTTTGTGAGCTTTGTTTTAGAGTGAAGTTTGATATAGGTTCATGATAGTTAAGTAGTGCTTGATCGTCATATAGGTAGGATCTTTGACCATTCACAGTCTTATGATTATTTTATTTTATTTTGACTTACAAATTTTTTTATTTAATTATGTTTGGCTATGGCCTACACCGAGATTACTTAGTTTGATATTTAGATTTTATGCTTTGGAAACATTCCAAATATATGAAATTATGTTTAATTGATTTATTAGTATTGGAAAATTTATGTTGAACTCAGGTATGTTGAATAAAATTATATTTTATTGTGCATATTAGTACATTATGTTACTAAAGGCTTCTATAGGGATCTAGTTCCTCATGCATCAATCACATTCCCACATTGGGTTATGACAGTATATTTAGTTTATTGAATAACTTTTTATAGATATCAAATTTCATAAATTCAACCATTGAATTGTAAGTTCCTATTACATAGATCAAGTGTATGAAATGCCATAAAATTTCAAAACAGTTTGATACTTCATCATCCCTTTTTATTTGAACATATAACATAGTTTGAAAATACATATAAATCTTGAGTATTAAATAATATATTTAGCAATGTCCAATTTTTCTATAATTTGGTATGCTTGATTATTAAGATAATATTACATGATTCAATGGTTGGATTGATGAAATATGTTGTTGATATGGACATATTCAATAGAGTAAGTGTAGTATACTTGCTCTTAGAGTAAACAGATCTCTCCTCTCTCTCTCTCTCTCTATATATATATATATATATATATATATATATACTCTTATAGTACCCATGCATTGCTCTGATCAATTAAATAAGTTAAATGTAAAGATAATAATAAATAAATTTAAGGTTTTTTGTTATGGTAACCCAAGGGTACTGCTACCCATTTGAATCCAATGGTAGTGATTTAATCATAAATATTTAAAATATTAATAAATTTAGTTAGTGGGATGTAACACTCCAATTTTTTTTGTCTGAGAGGAAAATGACCAAAATGCCCCTGAGATCATTTTCTGTTCGGAATTCGAGGATGGCCGGCCCGGCCGTCCTCGAAGGGTCAACTCAATGTTTGAAGGGGATTGGATGGCCCTTGAATGGTCTCGGAGGCGAAAGTCTCATTTTCTGCAGTTTCGGGTCAAAATAACCAAAATACCCCTATAGCATTTTACGCGGGTAAATGTGCCGTTTGAGCCCGAAAATTTTCCTGAAGGTTTAAAATAATGTTTTTACATGTTTAAAAGCGTCTGTTTAAGTCCAGGTGGTCCCGGGCAGTTTTGGTGCAAAATTACCATTTTGTCCCTGGAATAGTGTTTTTGAGTTTAATGATATAATTAAGCAAACCTAAGCAATATTAGGCTCTAATCAAAGATTAACTAATTTTCATAATTAATCTAGAGTCAAAATAAGCTATTAAAATTAATTAGAACCTAAAATTGCTTAGATTAGATTTAAATCTCTTTTTAAAACTCAAGATTTCAATCTTGGAATCTTGAATAGTATTTTCTCTCTCCACTTTCTTAAATCATGGAATTGTGTCTAGAGTTGTTTATGCACTAAAATGAATTTATAACTCACTAATGATGCAAGACCACTCCTTAAACATGTCTTTACAACCTTGATTACCCATTTTCTCACCTAAACACTTTCTTACAAATTCCTAATCTTAATCCTAATCAAAGATACACCTAAACACAACTCTAAACCACAATTAAAATGCAAGAAATCCTCCCCATGGCTGATGCAAGTTTCGGCCACCTCTCTCCCATTTACATCACATGTTGATTTGTTTCTCACCCAAAGAACCATGCTTGACCCATACTTGCACCCATACTTGAACCTATACCTAGCCATGTTTTCCACCATGCCTTGAACCATACCTTGGAGAAGATATTTTCTCTCCTCCTTGTGTTGTAAATGGCCGAAGCCTCCCTCCCCATTTACACCTCTCATTTTGTTTCATTTCTCTATAAATAGTATGCTTGGGTGAACTTGCATCATTTTGAGTTCATTTGCTAAGTGTAAGTTTTCAAAGAGTACTTCAAAGTTTTCTTTTCTCTCAAAGTTCAAGTGTCCAAGTTCTTCAAGTTCTTCATTCTCTTCACTCATCTCAACCTCCAATCACTTGGTAGGGATTTTCTTTCAAGTGTTTCTTTCATTTAAGTTCTTAATCTAGTTATGTGTTTATGGTTTCTCTTGAATCTTTTTGGAACTTCTTTTCTTCTTCTCCTCCTTCCTCATTTTCGGCCATGAGCCTTTGAAAACAAAGGAATAAGAGCTTGATGATGAGGGTTTCATGATGATGTTCATTACTTGAACAAACCTCTAAAGCTTGATCTTTGTTCTTGAGTTAAAAATGTTTATGGTTCTTTCTTTCTTGAACCTTGAAATCTTTAACTTTGATGATGTTTTAATATGGTTACATGAACTCAATGATGAGAACTCATGATGTTGGTGTTAATACATCATCAAGATCATGGTCTCTAGAGTTTCAAAATGGTTCTTTCTTGCTCTAAAGTTTCGATTTCTTTCCTTTCCTTTTTCTCTAAAACTTTGGCCAACCAACTTAGGTGGTTCAACATGATAGCTTGATGATGAGAGTTTTAGTTGGTAACTTTATGTTCACCACAAAGAAATCTCTAAAGCTTGAGCTTTCATAAAGGTGTTATAAAGTTCATTTATAGTTATATTTTTAAGGAAGGTTGTCTTGAGTTCTAAAAACTCTAGACCTCACTTTATCTTGTCATGATGAGTTTGGGTTAAGGTTAAAGTTCCTCTGAAAGTCTTGTATGAGCTCTAATAAGATATAAATAAACTTGCATATTTACTTTGAGGTTGCACTCATGTTTATGTTCTTGCTTTGCATCTTTATTTTCAAGTCATCACCTAAGGACTCAAAGATTAAAACAAGACTTGCATTATCACCTAATTAATTCTCAAAGCCTTTCTATTTCGGCCTTAAAGTCGATTGTTGCTGGGCCTAGAGCACTAAAATAAAAAAATGAACTTGCATTGCATATTTATTTCAAGTCTTGCATATTTACTTCAAGTCTTGCATATTTAAATTTCAAGCTTTGCATATTTAAATTTTAAGCCTTGCATATTTATTTCAAGTCTTGCATATTTATTTCCAAGTCTTGCATATTTACTTTAAATTTCACACTTTACTTTGTAATGAAGAATAAAAATGAAGTGCATAGCATGTTTATATTATGTCATCACTTAAAGACCTTAGAGCTCAAAGACTTGCCCATTTTATCTCAAGTTAAAGTTCAATATGGAAGCATTCTTTGAATGAATACTTTCGGCCAAGTAATGATGGTGAGCTTGGAATGAGTTCCATCTAGTTACAAGGGCCAACAACCTATGTTCTAGTATTTTCTTTAAGCTTGATGAGTTTTATAAAGTTATGACCAACAAGATTTATGATTTTATTCCTCTTCTAAAGAAGAATTAAATTGGTTATTGACCTAAGGTCATTTTTAGCCTCTTGATAAAATAAAATGGTTTGCAAAGAGTTTTAGAAGTCCTAAAATAATTCCAAGGGAAACTAGCAACTTAGATGTTTTAGAAATGTCAAATTATGTCTTTTTTTGGACTTGAACAATTCAGTTTTGACTTGATATGTTTGTTCCTGTATGATGATATTTTGATGTGTTAGAATGTGTGAAAATGATATATGATGAGGGGGGAATACTTCTATGCATGTTAGGGGAGAAACTAGCTTCAAAGAAAAATCGTAAAGTTGGAATTTAAAGTTTGTTTAACCCCTTTAATCTTAATCAATGCCAAAACTATTTTAGTATGATAACAATCAGTTTAGGATTGATTAATCATGAAAAATTTGGTTACATTTGAAGTAGGATTGAATTTTAGCACCCATAGAGAAACTAGTAACTAGAAAACCGTAAAAGTGTAATCTTAGAACTCCTGGAACATTTAAATTCTGGATTCTGTCCAGCAATCTCATAATATGGCAAACCTGGTTTATAATTAGTTCCTAGGTATAGGAATGCCTCATAATTGGTTTAGATTTAATTTATATCACCTTAGGCGAAGACGGAACCAAGAAAGGGTCTAAAACGTAAGTTTTAGAATCCCGTAATCATAGATATATAACTCTGCCCTTGGAGTATGGTGCTGCCCAGATTTATTAAAGAGCATAAATGATAGTAAGATTTGTTAGAAGAGAATCCTTATGTGCATAAGAGGTTGATAGAGAATGATAGAATAATTACATCTCAAGTTTAAGGCCCGTAAAGGTCAAAGCATAAGATACCGTAGGATCAAGAGCATAATGAGTTTCAATTTCACATGCGAATGTATGTTTTATTTGAGAATGATTATGTAAACGTATGGGATTATGATTGAGGATGCATGTTTTATTTGTTTATATGGCATAAAGTAAATTTGGAAGAAATCTGGCGTGCTGCTGTTGCGTTGCCAAATTTCTGACAAATTTAGGGACTTAGAAAGTTTTTGAAAAAACTTATGAGATTTTCTTTATGAGGTACTAAGATGAGTTCTTGGATGACACTGGTTCGGCTGATCACCTCCAGAGAACTCATGTGACATCAGTTCCAAGGTGTATTCTTGGGTGACACCGGTTCGGCCGAGCACCCCCAAGAAATGCCCCCTAGCCCGTACTTGATAGTCGGGATTATGATTATGATTATGATACACTTATCGGGATTGATAAGTAAGAACTAGTGACGATTAGTTAGGTATGAGCTCATAACCTAGAGATGTGACACGCTCTGGGTGACACCGGTTGACCGAGCACCCTCAGAACGAATGTCTTTGAGGGTGGCCTATGAGGAAGTAAAGTATGATGATTATGTCACAAAGTTTTCCCATATGAGATTTCAATTGCCACTTTATGCCACTATTTTGATGTTCTTGATGTTATGATATTATTCTTGCATTAAGTAGAGCCATGCATACATTCTTTACTATGTTGCATCCGTGACATTAAGAATCATACTAAAATGAACGGACCTTGGCTAGCTATGTTTCAAAAGCTTAAAAATGAACTTAATGCATGCTTACTTATCTTATACACTAAACCCAAGGTTCCTGAGGACGTAGATGATGACACTTAGGTAGTAGGAGGCCCTACTGAGATTTTTTAGCAAGATTCTCACTCCCACTATCTTTTCTTCCCGTCACGTCCTCAGATGGTGACGTTCGTAGTTTTTCTAGACACCCTGACGTGGGAGGTGCACTATGATCCGGAGCACGGATCATACCATTTTGAGGGTCAATGCATGGTTCAAGTCTTTATGTTCGTTGGACGACCCTTTGCTCACCCCGTATATACCCACCGCTTTTCCCCGACAGCACCCTACGACGACGACAAGTAGGTTTTGAGCGCGCACATACACACAACGAAAGAGTGCTCCGCATGCATACCGCCGCTTCGGCCATGCGCAACTACCCCGACTACGTGCCCCAGACATACTTCTCGGAGACCAACTCATCAGAGAACCCGCCTACTCATCTGTACAGCGAGAGCTCTGCCCCCACTCCACCGTTGATGAGAGAGGGCAGTGAGGACCCCGTGACTCAGCCTCAGCTAGCACGACGACCGGAGATGCGGCCACATCGTGGGGGTCACTCCCGATCTCCGCTTCGCCTTTACACGTCGGAGGAGCTCGCCCAGTTTGCCGGGTATATGCCTCGCTTGCAGGATGGACTACAGTAGGAGGTAGCGGACGACCGATGGAGTACCCGAGGTAGTGCACACACCACTTAGATGAGGATAAACCTTCTTTTGTGTAGCGGTTATCCCTTTAGTTGCACTTGGGTAGGGGAGTTTGCTTTTATGCTTTCTGTTGCACTTTCCTTGTATTTCTTTTTGATGTATTCGTTTCCTGTTGTACCAAACTAAGTCCCACTCTTCATAAGTGGGCATATCATATTATATAAATATGCTGTTTAGTTTTATCGTGATGTGCCTTTACCTGCTTTATGTTATGAGATGTTTGCTTTATTTCCTTACGTGCTTCGTTGCTTATCGTGTCGTGCGGCTCTCACTTTGCTTTTATAATTCAAAAAAAAAATTTACCAGTATTTTCCGCTAAGTATTTTAAAGTAATAAGAAAACTATGACGTAATAGACTAATGATTAACCTAAATATATTCTAGAGTATTGGGTTAAAAAATAGGACGTTACACGGGATACATGATAAATTTTCAGACACAAGTTATCTAGAAGGTACTGGTACCCATGATATAGGGTATCGAAGAAATTTCCTAAATTTAATATTATATGTAATTATAAACATATTTAAATTTTTTTAAAAAAACTCGTTTGTTGATTTTTGTTTTCATAAGTCATCATAATTTGTTTCTTTAAATTATTAAATTATTTTTTTATCATAAGTAAATGTGATTACTTTCTAAAATAAATACTATGTTGTGTATATTTTAAGTAATGTATGATTAACAAATAATTAATAACAATTTAAATATTTAGATTTTATTATATATATGTTTGAAATTTATTTTAATTGATAATAATGATTGAATTTAACAATATAGAAATGTTATTTGCTAAATTAATGAATTTAATATAAAATTGAAACAATATAGACATCTCTATTAATTAATGCTTAACACAAGCTATTTGATCTACTTAGCTCTCCATTGAAACTATGTAAGCTTATTGCTCCCTGTTAATGCTTAACACAAACTATTTGACTTTCCTACTTATCACAATGATTTATCTCAATAGTAAGAAAAGTTGGACAAGAGGAAAACATGACATTGATGAGAATGAATACAAAAATTAGAGAAGAGAGATATGAAAGTTTTATTAGCAAAAAGACAAAATTTTTCATTGGTTAATTCAAAATTTTGATATTAATTATACATAGAAGAATGAAATAATTGATTCTATATAAAACTATCATTTTTGGTCCTTCTAAAATTTTGAGTAGGACAAATTGATTTTTCTGAAAAAAAATCCAAAATTGACCTTTGTAAAATTGAATAGTTAGAAAAATTAGTCCTAATTAATCCCAAAATCATTTAGACAAATTAGTCCTAATTAGTCTCAAAATCATCCATCTCACTCTTATATCCCAACTCAATTTTCTAAAAGTAAGGCCTTTGACCACCAAGCATCAACTCAAGATTCTTGGAGCCATTGACCATCTTTTCTAGATCAGATTTGACAAGTTTTGAAGTCTTTTCGAGTTCGAAAATTACTTTCTAATTTTTTTTCAGTGACTTCTACTTCTAAGGCTTTGAGCTTAACATTAAAATACTTGTTTTCTCTTTTTATTTTTTTCCTTCTCAAGCCTTAGATTCTCAACATCTAATTTGGCCTTTTCAAGTTCTAGAACCATCTTTTGATGCTTCTTTTTGAAGTTGAGATGGTGAGAGGAAAAGATTTGAGAGTTTTCAAGCAATTCTTGATATAAAGCCTGCAATAAATAAGAGAGATCAAATTCAGAGGGTATCTTTACCTCAGGTTCTCCTTCTAAAAAGTAGCCTGCTATGAAGCATAGGTTTGTCACATCTTCAAGTTTATCTTGCCTTTTTGAATCTTCCTTTTCTTCCTCTGATTCACTCCAAGTGGCCAACATTCCTTTCTTTTTTGATGGGATCTTTTTCTGTGAACACTTGAGCTTGGGACAATCAGTCTTAAAGTGTCCTTTTTCTCCATAATTATAGCTTATTACGATGTCCAACATTCCTTTGCCTTTTTTAATCCTTTATGAGGTTTATGTCACTTCTTCTCTTTATTCTGCATCTCCAAACTTTAGACATCTTCCTTACGAGCATGGAGATCTCATCTTGCTATTTTGCAAGGATTAGGGGTTGAATTGTGCTTTGACTTTTCTTTCCTTTTTCATTTATGAAAAACTTAACGATTACTATCAAGTATGAACTTGAAGTGCAGCGGAAATAATGTTAGTATATGTCAGAAAGTAACTTTCTGAACTATAACAGAGATATGAAAATCAAGTCAAAGAAGTTTTTCCAGAAAAACAAATATAATAGGCATAAAACAGAAAATAAAGGAGATTCAAGAAAGGAGAAGATACTACATAGGACATTTCATAATAGTTCGGCCAACCTGCCTACCTCCAGTTCTCAACAACTATTGAGTTCTACTAATCAAACCTTTCTCTACTCTGAGAAAGTTAGATAGTCTATCTATAGCCTTCTTAAGCTATCTCCACATGACCAGTAACTCACTCTACTGTCACTTCCAAGAAGTCTTTGACTAACCTCTTCAAGCTAACACAACATGACTAGTAGCTCACTCTACTGTCACCTTTAAGTAGTCTTTAACTAGCCTCTGCAAGCTATCTCACAATGATCACTATTGGATCGGGTTAAAAGGATGTATGGGTTGGATCACACAAACTAGTAAACACTCAAGTTTTCTTAAAATAAACAATATCAGAGTTGAAAATTTGAATGACTTCTTTCTATCTATTCTTTCTAGGAAGAATGTATAATCTAATAAGAATAAGAACATAGAAAGAAGATTTTTATAAAGATGAATTGATTATAAGCTATAATAGTTATACAGAGGATGAGAGGTGTACCACCTGAAAATTATTTAAAAATTAATTTGAACATCATTAAAGAGAATTTTAAACATTTTACAGTCTTAGTAATGATGAGGGCAGCCCAATGGATGAGTTGAAAAAAAAATTTCAAACTGGGCATAAATAGTGATTTTTAGGCCTGTAAATGAATTGTAACTTTGTAACCAGGGCCAAGGGTGTCTGGGGTTAGGGGAACTAGACACGAGGGCCGAGAAAAAGTATTAGGCTTGGGGCTTGTGTAAAGAAATTTTAAGTTTCTTGAGCATAGTGTTTTACCCATTAGGTATAATGTATAGTTTTTAACACCATAAAAGTTACTTGGTGGCCAAGTAATATCTACCAACCGCTTTTTGTCGAGTGGGTGGCATTGACTAAAACTTGGGAAGTAAGTTTTAATCACGACCTTTCATTTGTGACATTTTACCTGGGGACCAATATTGGAACACCTTAATATTTAACTCAATACACCTAGGATGTATTCAAGTTAATTGTTAGTTATTACTCTTTTGCTTCAGTTCTTAATTCTGGTTTTTGAAAATACTTAGGAAAATATGGGTAAATTTTTTTGTCTTGTTTCTTTTGTTTGAATGAAAAACAAAAACATGAGCTATACGCACGCATAAAGTAAACTACATCGTTATCTTGCAAATAATCAAAAGGGGAAACACGACTTATCAAAAGGAACATAAAACCATAAATGAAACAACATCATAGTTAGATATATAAGTAGTTATACCATACACCAGACAAGTAGTAGTAGCGTTAATACAGTTATTCGTGCACAACATGAAGAAATATAAAGAAAATACATCTGAATCCCCTAGCTACAATAGTGCATCTAAAATAGATAACCTCTAAAAGCAAAAGAAGGTTATCCTGAACATGTACGGGTGTGTGCACTAGAGTTAGCTGCCAACTCTTACTCGTGCCCATCAAAAAGAGGTATGTAACCAACCCACTGAGCCAACTTGGCCGGGGTGGCCAAGCGGTGAGAGGGCCAGGCATGTGCTCCACAATAGGGTACTATCCTCACCTTGCCTTCTTGAAGTGGCTGCGTCACAATAGCCTCGCTACCTAACTCCATGGGTACGGTAGGGGAGGAACCCATGGATAGGATGTCTGTCTTAGAGGGATCAGTATCAGAAAAAGCCGTGGGTGAACGGAACGTACTTCGGGTAGTCTTGGACGATAGAGGTAGCAGTGGGGGTACGACAGATACGCTCTCCTCGGGGGTGTGTGCGCTCGAAGAGTAAGTTATCGATGAAGGGAGAGGTAGGCGAGAATCGGAAGCTAGTAACTAGCTAAGCAAAAGGGCGACATAGAAATACAAACAAACGAACTAAACAACGACCAACGAAGTGATAGGACTGGTGCGTGGCGTCAAAATGCAGCTCCCAAGTCGGTGCATCAATGTAGATCACGAAGACTGCCATCATCCTCTGAACACGCGACAGAAAGAAAAGATAGAGGGAGTGAGAAACTTGGTAAAGAATCTCAGTAAGGTATTCTCCTATCTTGGTGTCATCATCTACGTCCTCAGGAACCTTGGGTTTCTTTATAAAAAGGTGAATATGCATTAGGTTCAATTTTAAGGTTCTAAAGTACCATTTTACCGAGGCCTATTCATTTTAGTATGCATCTTGGATGTCATGAATGCAACATGCCTTATCATGGAATGCATGGCAATGTAAGGTACAATCTACTAATTCTAATCATAAGAGATGCTCATGGATCATAATAGTTATAACATGACTTTCTTCCATTTATCTTTTAAGTGACTTAGATTTATTCTTTCACTCATTTAGGGCTACCCTATTTCTCTCGCCTTTTTGAGAGTTCTAGGTTATGAGCTCATACCTCACTAGTCGTCACTAGCATAATCTTATCCTATGATAAGTTAACACTTGACTCTTAGAGTACGGGATAGGGGGCAATACGATCACCTTTCATAACCTTTAATTTAGGGAGTCCAAAGGATCATTTCCTTATTGGATCACTTCTCATAACCTTTAATTTAGGGAGTCTAGAGGATTATTTCCACATATTTTTATGTCACCTTTATATTAGCATGTTATGTTAAGATACAAAAACATAACCATATCATATACTTTTCTCATGCTCTTCACATTAATTGAACATATACAACTTTGAAACATTTCAAGTGAAATCATAGCATGCCATATCAATTTTCTCAATCAAATAACTGAACATGTAGGGCACTAATTTCACATAATTCTCAAGCATATGAAAAATCACAACATTTTACAGGATAAGTACTTTCTTTACTTCATAAAAGATTTAACCTCTAAATCGGGTAAACTTAACTTTCATATTTTTCGTCATATGCATCTAAGGGGTCAAATACAAGAATTCTCATTAATTACTAACCCAAGAGCATCACTAAGCAAATCTGGACAGATTTGAAATGAAAACAAAATTAACCTTTTCAGTGTTCTTGTGAAATACGTTTTTGACCCTTTCTCATTACCGACTTTTCCTATGATGCTAGAATAAATTTCTAAGCCAATTATGGGTGATTCCTATATATTTACTAAGTGTTAAATTTCATTTTTACTTAAATACCATGTGTTGGACAGAAAGTATGTTTTCATTTTAAAGAGTTCTAGAATTTATATTTTATGGTTCTTTCTAGTTACTAAACTTTCCTTAACTATCACCAATGATTAGCATACCCAATAATAACAATTTTTGCATGTTAAGAGCACTCCAAACAACATACATCAATTCTGGAAAGTTTTGAACTGAAACCAAAGTTTAATTTCCTAAGAGCAAACAAAATTGTGAAGTAAGCATTTCTAGTAACTAGTCTTTCTTAGAATTATGTCTAGGACAAGGAATGCCCTTATAATCAATTCTTATCCTTATGGTAACACAATTAATAACCTTAGATCAGTAGCATAATTAGAGAGCTTGATAAAAAGATGTTTACATTTAATAAGATATATATATATATATATATATATATATATATATATATATATATATATATATATATATTCCATGAGTCAAAGTTCTCGCATGAGTTGAAAGGGTGAGTCTTGAGCACTAGATTAATTAAGTGATGGCATAAATTTAAACGTGCAATGCAAGCTTCATTTTTAATCTTAGCATAAGAGAAACATAAATAGTGATATGCAAAGTTTGAATATAAATATGAAAATGCAAACTCTAGTTTTAATCTTTAAGTTTAGGTGACGGCTTGAGAAGTAAACATGCTAGATAAGGAAATATAAATATGAATTCAAGTCCAATTCTTCTCTAGGCCCCTTAGAGTATTCATTCTAAATCAATAATCAAATTTAAGGTTGAAATAGGTAGGCTTCAATTTAATTATTTAGGTGATAGCAAGGAAATATAAATATGAATGCAAAGCTTGAATATAAATATGAAAATGCAAGTTCTATTTTTAATCTTTAAGTTTAGGTGATGACTTGAAAAGTAAACATTCTAGGCAAAAAATGTAAATATGAATGCAAGTCCAATTCTCTATTTTAGTGCTCTAGGCCCCTTAGAGTATTCATTCTAAATCAATAATCAACTTTAGGGTTGAAATAGGTAGGCTTCAAGATTAATTATTTAAGTGATGTAAACATGAGATGCAAGGACTTGAAACATAAATATGAATGCACTCCATTTATTATCTCTTTAGGTCTTAGGCTCAAGACTACCATTTAACTCTTCAAAACAACATAATATCTTTATTTGCTAAAAACTCTTAAAAGTGAAACCTTCAAGCTTTAGAGGTCAAATAAATGATAATCTTACAACCAACATCCAAGATTCTCATAATCAAGCCATGGTTTTCCAATAACAAGGCCATTATGGCTGAAGAAAAGAGAAAGGAAAATAAAGAACCAAAAATGAGGAAGAGGAAGGAAGAATTAACATTATAACATCTCAATCCAAGAGTAAAACAAAAGAAAAGAATAGTAATCTTTAAATCAACTCCCTACCAAAGGTTTTTTTCTTTGAAAAGTGAAAGGCTTGGTCTTGGAAATGAGATGAGAAGAACAAATCTTCCTTGGTGCTTTAATGGTGGTTTCAGCCAAAAAGGAGAGAAAAGGAAGGAAAATGTGTTCTTGGTTTGAACTTGGAAGTGGAGGGGTTATGTGTTTAAGGGAATATCTATAGTGGTTGTGTAGTGGCTCTTGGAAGATTGGAGAAGAAGAAGAAGAACTCTTGAGCTTAAAGAAAGAGAGCTTGAGGTTGCAAGTTTGAGCAAGTCTTCTTACAAGTTCCCTTAGGTGTCGATTTATAGAGAAAATGAAACACATAGGGGTGAAATGGGGGGAAGTGGCCGGCGGCCTTTTGGAGAGAAAAGGAGAGAAAAATATATCTTTTCAAGGCATGGCTTTGGGTATGGCTAGGTATGGTTCAAGGCATGGCTAGGTATGCCCTTAAGCATGGTTCTTTGAGTGTGTAAAATTTCAACATATGATGGAATGAATGGAGGATGGTGTGGCCGGTTTTATTAAGGGGTTTAGTGTAACACCCCGATTTTTCTGTCCGAAGGAAATGACCAAAATGCCCCTGAGGTCATTTCGACCAGTCGAGGGGTAACCAACTTGGTCGTCCTCGAAGGGTCAACTCAATGTTTGAAGGGGATTGAATGGCCTTTGAATGCTTCCAGAAGTGAAAATCTCGTTTTCCGTAGTTTCGGGTCAAAATGACCAAAATACCCCTATAGCGTTTGTACGCGGGTAGAAGTGCCGTTTGAGCCCGAAACTTTCCTCAGAGGTTTAAAAACACGTTTTCATGTGTCTAGAGGTCTCTGTTCAACTCCCGGTGGTCCCGGGCAGTTCTAGTGCAAAATTACGATTTTGCCCCTAGAATAGTATTTTTGAGCTTAATGACGTAATTAAGCAAACCTAAGCAATATTAGGCTCTAAATGAAGATTAATTAATTTCCCTAATTAATCTAGAGTCAAAATAATTTATTAAAGTTAATTAGAACCTAAAATTGCTTAGATTAAACTTAAATCCCTTTTTAGAACTCAAGATTCCTAGTCTTGGAATCTTGAATAGTGTTTTCTCTCTCCAATTTCTTAAATCAAGGAAGTGTGTCTAGAGTTGTCTAGACTCTAAATTGAGGATCTAACTCACTAATGGTGCAAGACCACTCCTTAATTATGTCTAGACCACCCTAATTATCCATTTTCCTTACCTAAACACTTTCTTACAAATTCCTAACCTTAAGCATAATCAAAGATACACCTAAACACAACTCTAAATCATAATTAAATTGCAAAACAAACCTCCCCTTGGCTGCAACATGGCCGAACAGCCATGCTCTCCTTGACCACATGTTTAATTATTTTCTCACTCAAAGAACCATGCTTGAAGCCATACCTTGAACCATACCTCACCATACTTTGAACCATACCTCACCATGCCTCAAGACCACATTATCTCACCTCATGGAACTCATGGATGCCCTCCAATTCTGCACATCATGGCCAAAACTCATCAGCCCATTCACACCCTTCATTTGTTTCATTTCTCTATAAATAGAATGTCTTGAGGAGCTTGCACCACTTTTAGATCATTTACTAAGTTTAGGAACACTCAAAGCTTTTCTTTTTCTCTCAAAGCTCTTGTGTTCTTCAAGTTCTTGGAGTTCTTCATCATCTTCATCTTCTTCTTCCATCTTCAAGTTCATCACATCAAGTGGGGATTTTCTTTCAAGTATTCCTTTCTTTAAAGTTCTTGTTCTAAGCTTTATGTTTATAGTTTCTCTTGATTCTTTTTAGAACTTCTTTTCTTCTCCTTTTTCTTTTTCATTTTCGGCCATGGGCCTTGAAGTTCAAAGAAATGAGAGCTTGAAGATGAGAGTTTCATGATGATGTTCATCACTTGAAACAAACTCTAGAGCTTGATCTTTGTTCTTGAGCAAGAATGTTTCTAGTTTTTCCTTTCTTGAACTCTTGAGAACTTTAGTTTTGATGGTGTTTTAAAATGGTTCTAAGGACTCAATGATGAGGTCTCATGATGTTGATGTTAATATATCATCAAGATCATGGACTCTAGAGTTTCAAAATGTTCTTTTTGTTCCTTGAGATTTCAGCCATTTCCTTTTCTTTTACATGCAAAATGTTTTGATTTTCTAAAAATGTTATGTTGAGTTCTAAGAACTCTAGACTTTACTTTATCTTGGTTTGATGAGTTTGGGTTGAGGTTTATGTTCCTTTAAAGTCTTGTTAAGAGCTCTAGAAAGATAAAATGAACTTGCATAATTTATTTTATGCTTGCATTTATATTTACATTCTTGCTATGCACCTTTACTTTTAAGCTAACACCTAAGAACATAAAGATTAAAATGGAACTTGCATCATCACTTAATTTAATTCTCAAAGCCTTTCTATTTCGGCCTTAAAGTCGATTGTTGTTGGGCCTAGAGCACTAAAATAAAGAATTGAACTTGCATTATCACCTAATTAATTTCTCGAATGCCTATCTATTTCGGCCTTAAAGTCGATTGTTGTTGGGCCAAGAGCACTAAAATAAAGAATTGAACCATGCATATTTACTTTCGAGCTTGCACGTTTAAGCTTATGCCTCGCATATTTACTTTCAAGCTTGCACGTTTAAGTTTATGCCTTGCATATTTAAATTAAGTCATCACTTTATTTTGTAAGCAAGATTAAAAATGAAAAGCATGAGCACGTTTATTTTATGTCGTAACTTAAGAACCTAGAGCTCAAAGACTTGCCCATTTCATTTCAAGTTAAAGTTCAATGTGAATGCATTCTTTGAATGCATGTTTTCGGCCATGTAGTGATGATGGACTTGCAATGAGTTTTCATCTAGCTATAAGGACCAATAGTCTATGTCCTAAGTTTTTCTTAAAAGCTTTACAAACCTTTTCAAGGTTATGTTATCAAGAGTTATGACTTTATTCCCTTTTAGAAGATGAAATATATTTTGGACATTGACCTAAGGCTTCTCTTAGCCTCTTGATGAATTAAAATGATTTACAAAGAGTTTTAGAAGTTCTAAATTGATTCCATGAGAAACTAGTTAGCTTATGTACCTAGAAATATCAATTTAAATCCCTTACTGAAGCTAAATGTTTCGGTTCTGATATGATGAGTGTAATGTTGTATGATGATGTTTTGATGTGCTAGAATGTGTGAAAATATCATATGATGATGTAGAAATGATTTTATGCACAATAGGTAAGAAACTAGCTAACTAGAAATACCGTAAAGCTAGCATTTAACATAGTTTTGACCCATTTGTTTTTGGAACTTATCCAAACTGTTTTAATGGGAGCATAATCAGATTAGGATTGTTTAGACATGAAAAACTTGGTAACATTTGGATTAGAATCGAATTCTAGCACTTATAGGGAAACTAGTAACTAGAAAACCGTAAAAGTGCAAGTTTAGAACTCTTAGAACATTTATTTTTCTGGATTCTGTCCAGCACCCTTACAACATGATAAACGTGATTAATAATTAGTCCTTAAGCATAGGAATGCCTCATAATTGATTTAGATTTAATCCATAGCGCCTTAGGCGAAGACGGAACCAAGAAAGGGTCTAAAACGTAAGTTCTAGAACCCTGTAATCACAAGTTAGGAATTCTACCCTATGCTATTCAGATTTAAGTGTGAACATGAGGATTATGAATGATGTTTAATTATGAGCCCTTAGGTGCATAAAATATGAGCGACAGATGTAACACCCCGATTCTTTCTGTCCGAGGGAAATGACCAAAATGCCCCTGAGGTCATTTCCTGACCCGAATTGGAGGGTAACCAACTCGGTCATCCTCGAAGGGTCAACTCAATGTTTGAAGGGGATTGAATGGCCTTAGAATGCTTTCGGAAGCGAAAATTTCATTTTCCGCAGTTTCGGGTCAAAATGACCAAAATACCCTTATAGCGTTTTACGCGGGTAAAGGTGCCGTTTGAGCCCGAAACTTTCCCCCGAGGTTTAAAAACATGTTTTCATGTGTCTAGGGGTCTCTGTTCAAGTCCCGGTGGTCCCGGGCAGTTTTAGTGCAAAATTATGATTTTGCCCCTAAAATAGTGTTTTTGAGCTTAATGACGTAATTAAGCAAACCTAAGCAATATTAGGCTCTAAACGAAGATTAATTAATTTCCCTAATTAATCTAGAGTCAAAATAATTTATTAAAGTTAATTAGAACCTAAAATTGCTTAGATTAAACTTAAATCTCTTTTTAGAACTCAAGATTCCTAGTCTTGGAATCTTGAATAGTGTTTTCTCTCTCAAATTCCTTAAATCAAGGAAGTGTGTTTAGAGTTGTTTAGACTCTAAATTGAGGATCTAACTCACTAATGGTGCAAGACCACTCCCTAATTATGTCTAGACAACCTTAAATACCCATTTACCTCACCTAAACACTTTCTTACAAATTCCTAATCTTGAACATAATCAAAGACACACCTAAACACAACTCTAAACCACAATTAAAATGCAAACCAATCCTTCCCCAATCTGATGCACATGGCCGAAGCTTTCCCCCCCCATTGACCACATGTTGAATTGTTTTCTCACTCAAAGAACCATGCTTAGCCCATGCTTGCACCATACTTGAGCCCATGCTTGCCCATGCTTCCACCATGCTTTGAACCATGCCTTGTAAGAGATATTTTTCTCTCCCATTCTGTACCTCATATGGCCGAAGCCTTCATCAGCCTTCACACCCTCCATTTGCTTCATTTCTCTATAAATAGATGGCCTTGGGAAGCTTGCACCACTTTTAGATCATTTGCTAAGTTTAGGAGCACTCAAAGCTTTTCCTTTTCTCTCAAAGTTCTAGTGTTCTTCAAGTTCTTGGAGTTCTTCAAGTTCCTCATCTTCTTCATCTTCTTCTTCCATCTTCAAGTTCATCACACCAAGTAGGGATTTTCTTTCAAGTATTTCTTTCTTTAAAGTTCTTGTTCTAAGCTTTATGTTTGTAGTTTCTCTTGATTCTTTTTAGAACTTCTTTTCCATTCCTTTTTCCTTTCCATTTTCGGCCATGGGCCTTTGGGAATGAAGAAATGAGAGCTTGATGATGAGAGTTTCATGATGATGTTCATCACTTGAAACAAACTCTAGAGCTTGATCTTTGTTCTTGAACAAAAATGTTTCTAGTTCTTCCTTTCTTGAACTCTTGAGAACTTTAGCCTTGATGATGTTTTAAAATGGTTCTGTGAACTCAATGATGAGGACTCATGATGTTGGTGTTAATATATCATCAAGATTATGAACTCTAGAGTTTTAAAAATGTTCCTTTTTCTTCTTGAAGATTTCGGCCATTTCCTTAATTTTTCTAAGCTTCATGGTTTGATTTCCTAAGAATATTATGTTGAGTTTTAAGAACTCTAAGCTTGACTTTACCTTGTTTGGATGAGTTTGGGTTATGGTTTAAATTCCTTTAAAGTCTTGTTAAGAGCTCTAGAAAGATAAAATGAACTTGCATAATTTATTTTATGCTTGCATTCATATTTACATTCTTGCTATGCATCTTTACTTTCTAGCTATCACCTAAGAACATAAAGATTAAAATGGAACTTGTATCATCACTTAATTTAATTCTCGAAGCCTTTCTATTTCGGCCTTAAAGTCGATTGTTGTTGGGCCTAGAGCACTAAAATAAAGAATTGAACTTGCATTATCACCTAATTAATTTCTCGAATGCCTTTCTATTTCGGCCTTAAAGTCGATTGTTGTTGGGCCAAGAGCACTAAAATGAAGAATTGAACCTTGCATCTTTACTTTCAAGCTTGCACGTTTAAGTATATGCCTCGCATATTTACTTTCAAGCTTGCACGTTTAAGTTTATGCCTTGCATATTTAATTTATGTCATCACTTTATTTTGTAAGCAAGATTAAAAATGAAAAGCATGAGCACGTTTATTTTATGTCGTAACTTAAGAACCTAGAGCTCAAAGACTTGCCCATTTCATTCCAAGTTAAAGTTTAATGTGAAACCATTCTTTGAATGCATATTTTCAGCCAAGTAGTGATGATGGACGTGCAATGAGTTTTCATCTAGCTACTAGGACCAATAGTCTATGTTTTAAGTTTTTCTTAAAGCTTTACAAAACTTTATAAGGTTATGTCATCACAAGTTGTGATTTTATTCTCTTTTAGGGGATGGAATATGTTTTGGTCAGTGACCTAAGGCTTCTCTTAGCCTCTTGATGAATTAAAATGTTTTGAAAGGAGTTTTAGAAGTTCTAGATTGATTCCAAGAGAAACTAGTTGACTTATGTACCTAGAAATGTCAATTTAATTCTCTTATTGAGGCAAGATGTTTTCGGTTCTAATATGATGAGTGTGATGCTGTATGATGATGTTTTGATGTGTTGGAATGTGTGAAAATATCATATGATGATGTAAAAGCGACTCTATGCGTGATAGGTAAGAAACTAGCTAACTAGAAATACCATAAAGCTAGAATTTAACATAGTTTTGACCCATTTGTTTTTGGAACTTATCCAAACTGTTTTAATGGGAACATAATCAGATTTATATTGTTTAGACATGAAAAACTTGGTAACATTTGGATTAGAATTGAATTCTAGCACCTATGGGGAAACTAGTAACTAGAAAACCGTAAAAATGCAAATGTAGAACTCTTAGAACATTTAATTTTCTGGATTCTGTCCAGCACCCTTACAACATGATAAACATGATTAATAATTAGCCCTTAAGCATAGGAATCTCTCATAATTGATTTAGACTTAATATGTAGCGCCTTCAGCGAAGACGGAACCGAGAAAGGGTCTAAAACGTAAGTTCTAGATCCCCATAAATACAAGTTAGAGATTCTGCCCTATGCTTTTCAGATTTAAGTATGAACATGAGGATTAGGAATGATGATTAATTATGAGCCCTTAGGTGCATAAAGATATGAGCGACATATGTAGAGAACTATATCTCAAGATTAAGGCCCGTAAGGGTCAAAGCATAAGCTACCGTAAGGATAAGCGTTTGGATGTTTTATGATGATGCATGTAGTATGCAAATGATGATGATGTTATTCATATGAGGAATTCATGAGGTTATATGTTTATGTGGCATAAAGCAAATTTGGAAGGAAATTCGGTATAATGCCGTTGTGCCGCCGAATTTCCGACAAATTTGGGGACTTAAAGAGATTTTGAAAATTAAGGTACTAAGATGGGTTCTAGGATGACACCGGTTCGGCCGAGCACCTCCATAGAACTCATGTGACATCGGTACCATTTTATACTCTTAGGTGACACCGGTTCGGCCGAGCACCCTTAAGAGTTTTGCCCCCTAACCCGTACTCAGATAGTCGGGATTTATGATTTATGATACGCTTATCGTTAAGTGGTAAGTAAGAACTAGTGACGACTAGTTAAGGTATGAGCTCATAACCTAGATGTATGACACGTTCTGGGTGACACTGGTTCGGCCGAGCACCCCCAGTTCGATTGTCTTTTAAGGTGGCCATGAGGAAGAGATGTTTCATGATTTTGATTATGTCACTAAGTTTGTCCCATATGAATGTTTCTATTGCCACTTTATGCCACTAAGTTTGATGAGACTTGATGTTATGATTGATGTATGTGCATTAGATAGCGCCATGCATACATTTTCTATTATGTTGCATACATGACATTCAGATCATTCTAAAATGAATGGACCTTGGCTAAAGTATACCTTAAAAGATAAAATGAACTTGATGCATGCTCACTAGCTTTTACGAAAATAAACCCAAGGTTCCTGAAGACGTAGATGATGACACCTAGGTAGTAGGAGGCCCTACTGAGATTCTTTAGCAAGATTCTCACTCCCTCTATCTCTTTCTTTCCGTCACGTCTTCAGATGGCGACGTTCGTAGTGTTCGTGGACACGCCGACATGGGAGGTGCACCATGACCCGGACCACGGGTCATTCCATTTTGTGGGTCGATGCACGGTTAGAGTATTCATGTTCATGGGTCGACCCTTCACTCCCCCTGTACATTCCCATCGTTTCTCCCCCGTCTCACCTTTTGGCGATGACCTGGTGTTCGAGCGCGCACGTCCCCTAGAGGAGAGGCTTCGCCGTACCCCACCATCCACGTCCGCTGCTCGAGACTACCCGATGTGTCCCCGGTTGTCGTCTTTTTCGGAGACGGATCCTTCCGAGGATTCGGCAACCCAGGCACCCTCCGAGGGATCTTCCCCCATCATACCCATGGACCTTGGGGAGGGTAGTGAGCCTTCCGTGACTCAGCCGAGGCTTGCGCGGTGACCGGAGATGAGGCCACGCCGTGGAGGTCATTTCCGAGCCCCGACCCGTCTATTCACGCCGGAGGAGCTTGCTCAGTTTCCTGGTCACGTACCACGTTCGAGGGATAGTCGCCAGTAGGAGGCAGTGGATGGCCCCGGTTAGAGCACACACCACTTAGATGGGGATAAACCTTTTTTTGTTTAGAGGTTATCCCATTAGATGCACTCGGGTAGGTGAGTAGATCATGTTTAAGTTTATGTTGTATTTCCTTTCCTGTATTTTCCTTGTACTAAAGTAAGTCCCACACTTATAAGTGGGCAAGTTATATATATATGAGATGATATTCAGTGTTATTCCTGTGTGCCTTATGTTATGATGTTGTGAGACATTTGTTTTACTATACATGGTTTACCGCTTATCGCATCACGCGGCTCTCACTTTTTATTTCAAAAAAAAAAAAAATTTACCCGTATTTTCCGCTAAGTATTTCAAAGTAAAAATGAGAACTATGAAGTAACAGACTAATGATTAACCTAAATATGTTCTAGAGTATTGGGTTAAAAATTAGGATGTTACAACGGATGTTAGAGAACCATATCTCATGATTAAGACCTGTAAGGGTCAAAGCATAAGCTACCGTAAGGATAAATGATTGAATGTTCCATGATGATGCATGTGGTATGTAAATGATGATGATGTTATTCATATGAGGAATTCATGAGGATATATGTTTATGTGGCATAAAGCAAATTTGGAAGGAATTCGGCGTAATGCCATCGTGTCAATTCAGATTTAATTTGGGGACTTAAAGAGATTTTTGAAAATTAAGGTACTAAGATGGGTTCTAGGATGACACCGGTTCGGCCGAGCACCTCCATAGAACTCATGTGACATCGGTACCAATTTATACTCTTAGGTGACACCGGTTCGGCCGAGCACCCCTAAGAGAATTGCCCCCTAACCCGTACTCAGATAGTCGGGATTTATGATTTATGATACGCTTATCGTTAAGTGGTAAGTAAGAACTAGTGACGACTAGTTAAGGTATGAGCTCATAACCTAGATATGTGACACGTTCTGGGTGACACCGGTTCGGCCGAGCACCCCCAGTTCGATTGTCTTTTAGGGTGGCCCATGAGGAAGAGAAGTTTCATGATTTTGATTATGTCACTAAGTTTGTCCCATATGAATGTTTCTATTGCCACTTTATGCCACTAAGTATGATGATGTTTGATGTTATGTTTTATGTATGTGCATTAGGTAGTGCCATGCATACATCTTCTATTATGTTGCATTCATGACATTAAGATCATCCTAAAATGAATGGACCTTGGCTAAAGTATATTTTAAAGTTAAAATGAACTTAGTACATGTTCAGTCATTTTGTATAATTAAACCCAAGGTTCCTGAGGATGTAGATGGTGACACCTAGGTAGTAGGAGGCCCTACTGAGTTTCTTTAGCAAGATTCTCACTCCCTCTATCTCTTTCCTTCCGTCACGTCTTCAGATGGGGACGTTCGTAGTGTTCGTGGACACCCCGACATGGGAGGTGCACTATGACCCGGCTCACGGGTCATACCATTTTGAGGGGCAGTGCACGGTGCGAGTTTTCATGTTCGTAGGACACCCCTTCACTCATCCCGTGCACACCGATTGCTTCTCCCCGACTGCACCCTATGGCGACGACGAGCGAGTTTTTGAGCGTGCACGTACGCATGACGAGAGAGTGCTCCGCATGCACACCGCCGCCTCAGCCATGCGAGACTATCCCGACTACGTGCCCCAGACCTACTTCTCGGAGACCGACCCGTCTGAGGACCCGCCTACCCATCCGTATAGCGAGAGCTCCGCCCCCTCTCCACCATTGATGAGGGAAGGCAGTGAGGATACCGTGACTCAGCCACGACTTGCACGGCGACCGGAGATGTGGCCACACCGCGGGGTCACTCTCGATCCCTGTTCCGCCTTTTTACGCCCGAGGAGCTCGCCTAGTTTCCTGGATACTTGCCTCGTTCGTGAGATGGACGTTAGTAGGAGGTGACGATCGACCGATGGAGTACCCGGTTAGAGCACACACCACTTAGATGGGGACAAACCTTCTTTTGTTTAGAGGTTATCCCATTAGATGCACTCGGGTAGGGGAGTAGATCATGTTTATGTTTATGTTGTATTTCCTTTCATGTATTTACCTTGTACTAAATTAAGTCCTACACTTATAAGTGGGCAAGTTATATATATATGAGATGATATTCAGTGTTATTCATGGTGTGCCTTATGCTATGACGTTATGAGATGTATGTTTTGTTCGTTACATGATATATCGTATCACGCGGCTCTCACTTTGTATTTCAAAAAAAATTTACCCTTATTTTCCGCTAAGTATTTCTAAGTAAAATTGAGAACTATGAAGTAACAAACTAATGATTAACCTAAGTATGTTCTAGTGTATTGGGTTAAAAATTAGGATGTTACATTTAGGGGGGAGATTTTGTTATTTCATTTGTGTTATGACATGGTTTAGGGAATAGGTTTGATTAGGTAATTGATTAGGAATTGTAATTAGGTGTTTTGGTGAGAAAGTAAATGATCAAGGCTACCCAAGACAAAGTTAAGGAGTGTTCTTGCTTGATTAATGCAAATCCACCTTTATTAGAGAGGAATCTCATCATGTGACCATTTCCATAATTTAAGGAAATTGAAATAAGGATTTTACTATTCAAGAATATGTGACATAAAGTCTTAAATCAAGAAAAGGATTTTGTGTTTCTCTAAGCAATCTTAGGTTCTAATTAACCTCGATTAATTATTTTGGCTTTAGATTAGTAATTAGAATTTGCTAATATTTAATTAGAGCCTAATATTGCTTAGGTTTCGTTAATCGTATCATTAGGCCCAAAATGCACTAGTCAGGGGGCAAAACGATAATTTTTCATAAAAACCTCCCAAGACTATCCGGGCTCAACCAAGTGTTAAATATCACTTAGAAACATCATTTAAAATTTATGGGTGAAGTCCGGGCTCAATTGGTACTTAATTATGTGTTAATTAGTCACAGAGGCATTTTGGTCATTTTGTGCATCGGAACTCAAAAATGAGATTCTTCTGCTCTATTAGCACATATGACACACATAATCCCCCTTCAACATCAAAACATCCCATGGACAATGGCCGGGGCCAGCGATCCTCATTTTCTTAGTAAAATGACCTCAGAGGCATTTTGGTCATTTGTACACAAGAAAAATTAGGCTTTACAAATATCTCATCCGTTCGGTGCAATTTTAGTGTGCAATTTTAACATCGAAAGAACAACTTGCTCACTAAGTTAAAGTGATCTACTTATCTGGAGCCAAGTAGATGGCCAAGATTCATTCTTTGACCAACAAATCAATCCTAGCCATTCATATCATTTCTTTTTCAAAAAGAAAGAAAGAAATTCAAACCTTTCTTACATAATTACTACATATATACCAAGATAAGGTTAAATCACCAACCTTATCACTCTTTCTCTTGCAATTTTGGCCAAGAAGCAGAACTCACCTCCCATGGTGTTTTCTCTTGAAACTAACTTCAAATGCCCAAAACCTTAGTTTTTACTCACTTAAATAAAAATTCTTCTACACAAAACTTCAATTACTCATCATAATCTACCAAACCAACCGATTATAATTTGAATCCCCCACCATTTTTCACTTTGATATTGAATGTTAAGGGAAGGATTTGGAGTGGATTTGAAGAGCTAGTGGTAAAAGGAACCATTTCTAAAAGATCCTTTGGAGTTAGAAGTCCTAAAGTTTCACAAGTAAAGCTTTTGAACCCTTTTTTTTTTCAAATCTATTTCTACAATTTGGTTATTGATTTAACTTGATATTTTTGGTAGTATTGGTTGATAATATATAAATATTGATGTGTCTAATCAAGTGTAGTGATTGGATGATGTTAGAAAACTCTTTTTGGTAAAATAATTTGCAAAATATGTTGCTAGAATCTCTAGTTTTTCATAGGCAGAAGATGATTCATGATTTTTCTTCAGTATTTGAAGATAAAATTTTGAGCTAAAAATTTTATATAATCAATTTAACATCCTATGGTAGTTTCATGAATTTTCTTGAGTCATTTTTAAGATTTTACTATTTTTTAAAAATTAAAAAAATGAGACATATGGTTGTGGTCTGAACAGTCAATTTTGAACCTATAAATTTGTTTAATTTTGTTATTATATCAAATGATCGAATTTTGACTTGAAAAGTTTACAAGTGTTGAGAACATCTTGAAGTCTAGCCCTGAATTTTTGTAGGATTTTATCTATTCATTTGATACAGTAATAAAATTAAGACTTCAAGTTGTGACTGAAAATAAGTTTTTACTAACCTCCAAATTTATACAATTTTGTTAACATAGGTAGAGAGCTTGTTTTGCCCTACAATTTTTTACAAGACCTAGTAGACATTGAAGTATCATGGATAATTTTTGTAGCCTTGAATTCGATTGTTTGGTATGCAAACTAATTTTTGTGATAGAGGTGTAAAATTTGCCCAATGTGATAGAATTGTACCAATGCTATGAAATGATGATATAATGGCATTTGGTCCTAGTATGACATGAAAACTTGATTGTGAATATTTGAGCATGTGACTTGTGATATGTAAATGCATGATAGAAGAAGTAAAGATTGGTTGATGAGGCATGATGGAAATTACTTATAAGTGAAAGGCCATATGTGCTTAATGCATGCATTTAGCAAAAGAAAAGTAAATGATGCCTATATGTGACAAAACATAATGCATTAGATTTTTTTTTTATGCATGACCAGGGTATCCATCATCAAGCATGGTGATTAATCTCTTCGCTGGCTTGCAAGCACCTCGAAGGGTAGGATAGCTAGCCTGAGGATTTAAGGCTTCTCCATATCCAAAGCCAGAGATTGAACCCCTAACCTTTGGTTAAGGGTGAATAAGTCCTTACCACTCAATCACACCCCTTAGGTTGAATGCATGAGCTTTAGTTGTGCATATTCTGACATATAGGCAAATAGAAACAAGACTTATGTTGAATAAAGAAGAAGGCAAAAAGAGGAACTTGCTTAGAAATATTATGAGTTGGTAGATATATCGGCTAGGAATAGATTTGTGTAAGATTTGAGAAAGGAAAAAATGAAGTTCAATGATCACTTATAGAAATGATCTCAGTCCTAATAAGCAATCTATTACCCATGTGTAGTGTTATCTATTTATACTATTTGGTATAAACTTAGCTTTCCCTATGTCGATGAAAAGAGGAAAAATGCATGGAATTGAGTTCTATGGTCACAAGTAAAACCAAAAATCCCCTTCGATATGTCAAGGCCACATATAGTGGGGAAGATGTATATGACATCCCATTCGACATATCAAAGGCATGTGAAGATAATATCACCACCAAAGTAAAGAAAATCATTGCATTTATTATATGCATACTCATATCATACTGAATTATTTGCATATGATGATTACTATGTGCTTTAGCATTATGATATATGTGAATTAAGTGTTTGAGTGCTAAAAGAAACCCATGTTGAAAGGATGATCTTGAACTTTAAAATGAATCATTGCTATGTAATGCATGATTATATTTTCTAATAAAGTGAAGTGGCTAGGACGATGATGATAACATTTATTATTGTGTATTTGGAGATACCCTACAAAGAATTTTATAATTCTTACCCCTATGTTTGTGTATTTCTATGTCATCTCTAGATTACTCAAGAGTACGATAAAGCTACATTCATGGAAGTTCATGCTTTATAACAGCTCAATGACCGAAAACTACTATTAGTTTTCGTTTGAATATTCTTATGTTTGTAATATTTAAGAAGACAGATGTACAGTAAAGCTCATGGAAGAGTTTTCTCTTGTATTTGACTTTGTATTAAATAAATACTTCCTCTTTTTATATATTTTAATAGAACTATGAATTAGTAACTGATTGAATCGCTTTAATACACTATATATACTCAGGTAAGGATTGCTAATTTGTAAGTAGCAGCTCTCAAGTATAATGTCATGACTTAAGGATGATGTTGTACTTGGGAGGGTGTTACATAATGGTATTAGAATAGTTCGTCCTAGTAGGACTTTGAGGATTGGACTGACTATGCTTTCCATGTGTAGTTAAGTCATGCCTTGAATATTATCTATATGATAGGATATAAGGATTAGATATACATGACAGACTAGTGGTGCTGTAGTTGGTTGCTATTACACTTAACATAGTATTGAGTCTGATCAACGCAATATCTCTTGTTTGTGTGTTTAGGAACTAATGGCATACTGCAGGCATAAAAGGAGTGGGAATGTTGAGCCAAAAGACATAGTGAGTACTCTCTATAAGGTCGCTACCACTATGAGAGAACAAGCTGCGATGGGCATCAAATGATAGAAAGACTGGATCGAAATAATAAGCAGAACCCGGCTAGGAACCTTGGGGTAGCAAAGGTGGATGTTGAGTATAAAAAATTTGCTGAGTTCAAGAAGGCAAACCCTCCACTATTTCGAGGAGCTTTTGATCCAAACAAAGCTGAAGAATAGATCAAGACACTGGAAAAGATTTTTGCAGTACTTCTGTAACACCCTAATATTTAACCCAATACGCCTATGATGCATATAAGTTAATTATTAGTTATTACTCTTTTGTTCCAGCTCTTACTTTTAAATTGTTAAGATACTTAGTGAAAATATTGGTCAAATTTTTTTTAGAAATTTCGAAACGAAAACATGAGCCACGTAACTTGAAAGAACTACATCGTATGATACGCCCGAAAGCTGATAAGGAACTAGACTCATCATAAGCATACATGAGTTAAAGTAAATCTCAAAACATAACAATCATCATGAAGACATTCATAAATAATATTAGAGGTTCATATTACATAAGTCTTATCATAATAGAGTTATGCCTACCAATAATGGTTAGGAAAGTACAATCATCTAAAGCATTAAAAGGAAATAACAGATACAACTAGTCAGGGTTTCAACACCCTCTAGACTTAAACAGATAACCCCTAGAAGGAGGGGGCTATTGTCCACGTGACAAAGCACAGGCCCTTGATGAGATCCATGGTCACCTCCTACTGTTACTCACGAATGAAATCATTGTCCTCTGAAGAAGTGATAGAAGAAAGAAAGAGGGGATGAGAATCTTATAAAAGATACTCAGTGGGGAGTTCACCTCCTAATGAGTGTCATCATCTACGTCCTCAGGAACCTTGGGTTTCTTTATAAAGTGGTGAGCATGCATATGGTTCAATTATTAAGTTCTAAAAATTATTATCCGAGGCCCGTTCATTTTAGAATGCGTTGACATACCATGACCACATAACTAATGCCATAATTAAACAACATATAATAAATAATGCAAATTCTTCTAGCATGATCTCTTCCTCAATATTTCTTTTAGGTGACTTAAGGTTTTTATCTCTTTTTCTTAGGGGCTGCCTTATTATTCTCTCTTCTCGAGAGATCTAGGTTATGAGCTCATACTTCACTAGTCGTCACTAGCTTATACTTATCTTCTTGATAAGTGTGCTTATCTTCTCGATAAGCAAATTCCCAGCTCCATCTCAGAGTATGGGATAGGGGGTATAGGAATATTTATCCTCTTGATAAGTAATTCCCTGGGATCATCTTACGCCGAGCCCTGCTCATTACGAAAGGATCATTTCTGAGTGTTTTAGGTTACTTTAAGCTTAGCATGTTATGTTGAGATACAAGAGTACAAACATATCATATAATGTCACATGCTCTCATATACTTATAACATATGCATCTTGAATCATTCTAAGAGTAATCATAACATGCCATGAATCTTTTTAATTGGAAAACGAATATGCAAACATAACATCTCATAGTTTTCGATACATCATAAATTCATCATCGTATAAGATAAACACTTTCCTTAAACAATAAAACCTCAAAATCGGGTAACCTCAACTTTCGAAATTATTCCTTTATGCATCTAAGGGATCAATTCCAATGATTCTCAATAATTATTGACCTTAAGAACATCATTAAACAATGCTGGACAGTTCAGGACAGAAATTAAAACTTTGAGCAATTTCGATGTTCTAGAAGTTACGTCTTTGACCCTTTCTCGTTATCGGCTTTTCCTAAGATGTCAGAATTAATTTCTGTATCAATTATGAGTGATTTCTACATATTTACTAAGTGATAAACATCTTTTACAGAATTATTACTTGCTAAAAGAGAATCCATTCTTAAGGGTCCTAGAAATCACATATATGATCCTTTCTAGTTGCTAGTCTTTCTCTAAGTGCTAAAAATAATTTTTACACTAATTATGAATAAATTCTTCATACTTAAACAATCCCAAATAGCACCATAACATATGGAAACAGTTTGGACAGTGGTCGAAAAAGGGATTGTTAAAAGCTTGTGTTACAAGTTTACGGGTTTCTAGTTACTAGTTTTTACCAAAGATGCCCAGGATGATTTCCACCATAATTAATAGTAATTTTCCCACATTTAAGCCACTCCAAACAATTTTAAACAAATCTGGAAATGCTATGGCAGAAACTGAAAATTTAATATTCCAAAAGCATGCAAAGTTATAAGGCATTTCTGGTAACTAGTCTTTTTAAAATTAATTCTTAGTTAAAGAACATTCTTAGAACCAAATTTTATTCCTTTCGGAAGATGGAAATATAACCTTTAGGACTTAGTTGACAACATGGAAAAATAAATATGAATACATTTCCATTTCTCTAGTTTTAATGCTCAAGACTCCTATTTAGAGTGTTTACTCTAAAACACTCATCAACTTTAAGGTTGAAAAAGGTAAGTCTTGAACATTAATTAGTTAGGTGATGACATAAACATAAACATGCTAATGCAAGCTTTATTTTAATCTTTAAGATTTAGGTGATAACTTGGAAAATAAATATGAATGTATTTCTATTTCTTTCTCTTAGTGCTCAAGGCTCCTATTTAGAGTAACCACTCTAAATCACTGATCAACTTTAATGTTGAAAGGGGGAAGCCTTGAACTTAAGTTAATTAAGTGATGACATAAAAATATTACTCCATTTTAGCTCAACCTTTTGAAAATAAAATGGAACCCAAAACTTTGAGCTCTCAATGGTCTATCATGTGATGGTTTTACAACCATCACCAAGATCCATTATCATCAAGCCATGGTTCTATCATTTAATTGACAACCAAAGCCGGAACTAGAAAAGAAGACCAAAACCAAAAATGGTGAAGGAAAGAAAAGAAAACCAACTCAAACATTATTCATTATCAAATGAAAAAGAAGAACACAACATTGCAATATGCCAAAGATTTTGAAAATAGAGAGATTAAGAAAGAAAAACCAAACAAAATCCTTACCGGAGAATTAAGAGAGCTTGGTGTTGAGATGAGAAGAATAATTCCTCCTTGAAGTAAGGAAGTGGTTTCGGCCAAGAGAAGGAAAAGAGGAATGAAGATGTATCTTGGGATTGATCTTGGAAATGGAGAGGTTAGGTGTTTAAGGGAAGATCTATGGTGGTTGTGTGGTGGTTTGATGTTAAGAGGTGGTGATGAGTGGTGGTTCTTGGATGAAATGAAGAAGAAGAGGAAGAAGAACTCTTTGAGAAACTAGAGAGAAACTTTGAGGATTCTTGAACCAAGATTGCAAAAAATGAACAAATAGTGTGATGAGAGTTTCCTTGCATATGTATTTATAGAAAAATTGGAACATGAGAAGATGAAGATGGGGGGAGAATGCTGCGGCCTTCTAGAAGAACTTGGGGGGCAAGTTTCATCTTAATGTAGGTTAGGATGTGTATCAGAGGTAGATTTGGGTAGGAAAAAGGTTAGGAATGGGTAATTAGGTGTTTAGGTTGATAATCATGTATTTAGGAATTTCAAGTTCATTTTATTTGAAATAAACTCAATTATTTTGAATTTCAAAAACTGTAACGCCCCGTTTTTCTCTAAACTTTTAAATGACCAAAATGCCCTTGAGGTCATTTTTACCCAAACATGAGGACGGCCGGCTTTGGCCATCCTCATAGGGTTCATATGTTATATGAAGGGGATTGTATGATTGTGAATGTCCAACGGAGCAGAAAAACCTCATTTCTGAGATTTCTGTGCACAAATGACCAAAATACCCCTAACTTGATTTAAGGCCGTTTTAAGTTTCGACTCTGACCCAGACTCGTTCCGGAGATCAAAAATGATGTTTTAAGGCATGAACCATGTTGGTCTAAGTCCCGGAGGTCCTGGGCAACTTTTGGTAAAAATTACGATTTTACCCCTGCTTAGTGCATTTTAAGTCTAACGAGTTATTTAACTCAAACCTAAGCAATATTAGACTCTAATGAAAGGTTAATTAATTTTCTTAATTAATATAAAGCTAAAATAATTATTTAAGGTTAATTAGAACCTAAAATTTGCAACTCAATTCTAATTCTTTCCTTTCTTTAAAGAAAAAGCAACTATGAATAGTATTTTCACTATTCACATTTCCTTTCAAGTGCTTTCTCTTCCAAGAAAAGTTGTCATACATCAATCAAGGTTTTCAATTCATTTCTAAATTAAAAATATTTATGTCATTCAAATTCAAAAAGAATGAATTGTTTTTGTGGTCATTCAAGTTTTCAATCAAACTTTTCAAGACACTATGTCTTACACCACCTTACCTATGCTTTGGAAATTCAAAATTTGAAAATATTTTCTTCTTTTTTTGACATGGAAGGCATGGTTTTTTTCATTCCTTTATAGCCCAAAATTTTATGATTTTATTCATTTAAAAGGTTTGGAAATAAGCTACATTGTTAGCCATGCCTTAGGTCATGCATAGCTAGACTTTTTACCATGCTTTGAACAAAGATATTTCCTCCCCCATGTGGCTGTAAAGTGGCCGAATTCCCCCCCCCCAAAAGGCCACCATCATTTTACTTCTCTATAAATAGGTAGCTTAGGGAACTTGAAGCACCTTTGTTCATTTTACTGAAGCTTAGAGTTTAGAGCACTTTGAGGTTTTCTCTCAAGCTTCCAAGAGTTCTTCAAGCTCAAGTTCTTCCTCTTCTTTTCAAAAACCACAAGGTAGGGAACCTTTTTCAATATGTTTTTCATTTCTATATTGAATCTAGTTGGGAAATGATGCAAGGTGGAACCTCCATGTTGCTTCTTCATTTTTCGGTTTCTTCCTTTTCTTTTCCTTTCATTTTCGGCCTCAAGGCCTTGAACATGAGAGCTTGATGATGAGTGCTCTCCAAGATGAAACCATGAGTTCATCTTAAAGTGAGGCCTCTAAAGCTTGAACCTTTCTTAAGGAAAAGTTCCATTCTTTCTCCTTTTTCTTTCTTTTTCGGCCTCAAGGCTAAGATGAGGAGAGCTTGAAGATGAGTGCTCTCTTGAGATGACCATGTGTTCATCCCAATATGAGACCTCTAAAGCTTGAATCTTGTTTGTGAAAAGTTTCATCTTTTTCAAAGTTTGGTCAAGACAAGGTTGTGTTTTTCATGAAACCTTTTTGGAACTTTTGTTTCTTGATGTTTCGGCCATAAAGGCCTAAGGTACTTGAAAAAAATGGTAGCTTGATGATGAGGGCTTCATGTTGATGTATGTCACATGAACAAAACTCTAGAGCTTGAACTTGGTTCCTAGACCAAGTATGTTTTCGGTTTTGTTCCTTTATGTTTACCATGAGTTTGGTTTTGATGGAAGTTTAAAACATAGTAAAATACTCAATGATGAGGACTTGAGATGTTGGTGTTTGAATCATCAAGATCTTGGTCCCTAGAGTTCCAAAAATGGGTTATTCTTCTTGATGAAGATTCGGCCATCTTCAAGTTTTATGGTCATGATTCATTTTAAGTATTCAAGCACTAGTAGTTTCCTTTTCTTGTGAGGATGAGGTTTGGGTTGGAACTATGTTCTTTTTAAAAGTCTTGTAAGAGCTCTAGACAAGATAAAAGTAACTTGCATTCACGTTTACTTTATGCTTTGCATAGCATGTTTATTTCTATGCTATCACTAAACCCCAAGATAAGGAATGAACTTGCATAATGCACGTTTAAATTCCAAGCTTCGCATTCCATGTTATATTTCAAGTCATCACTTAAGAACTTAAAGATGTAAAACGAGAGCTTGCATATCACCTAAAATAATCTCGAAGCCTTTCTATTTCGGCCTTAAAGTCGATTGTTGCTGGGCCTAGGGCACTAAAATAAAGAATGGAACTTGCATATTTACTTTCAAGTTTTGCATATTTACTTTGAGCCTTGCACATTTAATTTCAAGTTCTTGCATTTCATATTTACGTTGAAGCTCTCACTTTACTCTCTAATGAAGAATAAAATGGAATGCATAGCACGTTTACTTTTATGCCATCACCTAAGAGACTAGAGCTCAAAGACTTGCCCATTTCATCTTGAGAAAAGTTAAATCAAGAGGTATTCTCTTGAAATGTATTCGGCCATGTGATGATGAAAGCTCTAGGATGAGTTTTTCATTAGTTACAAGAGCCTATAGTTTATGTTTTAAGTTTTTCCTAAACATAAGTGACATTTGAAAGTATTTTTGAGTATGTTCTTACATCTAGAATTTCAACCATGAGTAAATTTAAAGAGTTGCTGCCCTATGTATTTTATGAAAGTTCTTGACAAGTTAAATTGATTTCCAAGGTATATTTGAAGTCTTAAAATTGTCCCAAGAGAAACTAGTTACCTAGGTACATGAAAAAGAAAGTTTACACATGATTTGATGACTTACCAATTTCGGTTCTGCCATGATCATTTCCAGCACCTTAAATTATGTTTTGGGTGGTCTAAATATCTTTGAATACTTTGCCAAGTATATGCTAATTGTTTTAGACATTTTAGAGCATGTTTGGTTACCTTAATTGCTTGAAATGGGAATTCTAGAACCCCATAGGTACAGAAAATATGAATTCTGTCCAGATTGATTAACACCCATAGAATCATATTATATGATGTCTAGATCAGTGAGAGTGACTCATAATTGGCTTAGGTATTAATTGTTGCATTATAGAAAAAGTCGGATGTGAGAAAGGGTTTAAAACACATCTTCTAGAACACCGTAATTCATCTAATACAAGCTTACTGCCAAGGCTGTCCAGCCATGATTAATTAGGTTTTAGGACTTAATAAATCATGGTAATGAGGTTAATCAATCCCTTAGAGGTATAAGAAAATAATTTGGAAGTTTGAGGTTACCCGATTTAGGGATTTCTACCTTATGGGATGATTATGTGCCTCACATTTAATAATGAATTGGTGTGTTAGCTCATGACGTATGTGATGCCATGTGAACTATTACTCTTATGTGATGGTTTGTAATCTCATGTTATTGCTTCTTTAAAAGAACCTTAGAGATGCCGAAGTGGTAATTATGTGTTATGCATTAATTATGTGGCATCTTAAAGAAACATGTTAAACTTAGGGTGACTTAAAATATGAGAATGTAATCCTTTGAAACCATCGAACTAAGGGTGGGGACAATGTGATTCTAGCCCCCCTAAACCCGTACTTAAAGTCGGGAAGTTGACTTATCCCAAGGGATAAAAGTCTAGGTACTAGTGACGACTAGTGTGGTATGAGCTCATAGCCTAGAGATTTCTCAAAAGGGAGAAATATGAGGGCGGCCCCAGTTCAAGTAAAAGTTTAATGTCACCTAAGTAACCAAGATAAGCCACCATGTGCCAAGTACCAAGTTATATGATTTATGTTCTATGATTCCAAGTTATATGATTTATGTTCCATGATCCAAGTTACATGATTTATGTTCTATGATCCAAGTTATATGATTGAAGTCCCACAATTTATTCCCCATGATTTATGTAAATACAAGTGATATGTTAAAAGAAACGGATCTCGGAAATTGAGACTTTAGAAAACTCATAATTGAACCAATATATGCCCATGGTTTTATACATAACCCGAGATACCTGGAGATGTAAATGATGACACCTAGGATAGGAGGAGAGCCCTATTGCGTTTCTTTAGTAAGAATCTCACTCCCTCTATCTCTTTCTTTCCATTACGTCTTCAGAGCGAGATGGCGACGTTCGTGCTGTTCGTTGACACACCCCGGTGGGAGGTCCACCATGACCCGGAGCATGGGTCATTCCATTTTGAGGGCCGATGTACTGTGCACATCTTCATGTTTTTGGGATGGTCGTTTGCACACCCCGTATATAGTTATCGCTTCTCCCCGACATCCCCCTATGGTGACCCCACGATTTTTGAGCGTGCACGGGCACGACATGAGAGGAACCTACGGACCCACTCTACCGGTTCAGCTGACATACCAGAGTATGTGCCACTATCGCAGCACTCGGAGGAGGACCCTGTGGATGACTCCCCCATGGACCACGAGGGCTCTGCCTCCACTCCGCCTCGGCGACCGATGGGCAAAGGAAGAGACAACACTCACTGGGCGTCGGAGGGCTTGCGGACCACAACCCCGGCGTGGACGACATGTTCAGTCACAGGGCATGCCTGCACTCGCCGAGCTCCGCCCGTGGATTGGCTACGTTCCTCCGTACCCGTGATTCTGCCGTAGAGATTGGAGGGTAGCCCTTAGTGCACGCACGACACGTAGTATGGATGAAACCTCTTTTGTGTTGTGGTTATCCACCTTAGGTTGCACGTGGGTAGGGATGTTTCTTTCTAGTTCTTTTCTATGTATTCTGTATTTCCGTTGTATTCCTGTTTATCATGTACTTGAAGAGTCCTGCCCCGTAAGGTAGGCATATTATATATGAGGTATTCCAGTTGTGATGTGGTTATGATTCGGAGCCACTTCTATGTTTATATTTCTGCACTTTATGATACCGACCCGGTAAGATATGCGCGGCTTCTATTTTAAGTAATGTTTTAAAAAAAAAAAATTGGCTCGTATTTTCGTTAAGCTATTTTTCCAAGTGAAAAGAACCATGACAGTAGGTAATGACTAATATTTGGCCTAAGTACGTACTAGTAGTATTGAGTCGAATATTAGGGTGTTACAAAAACCAACACAATTTCTTAAATTATGGAATTGTATATTATTCACCTTTTTGACTTTTTATGTCATAAGACTATTTTGATTTTAAAAATGGATTTAGTTTTCTCTAAGCAATCTTAAGCTTTAATCAATCTCAATTAATTATGTCGACTTAAGATTAATAATTAAAATTAATTAATCTTTAATTAGAGCTTAACATTGCTTAGGTTTTGTTAATCATGCGATTAGACTCATTATGCCCTTAATTAGAGGTAAAATAGTAATTTTACAGAAAACTCCCCCGGGCCACCCGGATTTATACCGACATCCAATATTCCTTAAAAACAATATTCCAAACTTCTGAATGAAGTTTGGGCCCAGTCTGTAATTAATTATGTATTAATTAGCCGCAGGGGTATTTTGGTAATTTCACTTAGAAAAAATCAAAAACTGAGATTTTCACCTCTAACATCATGCACAATACAATTAATCCCCTTCAATTGTCAAACTAACCTCTTGAGATTAGCCGGGACCGACTATCCTCAATTCCCGAGCAGAAATGACCTAAGGGGCATTTTGGTCATTTGTACACAAGGAAAAATCAGGGCGTTACATTACTTCCCTTCTTAAAAAGAATTTCACCCTCGAAATTCGTTACCTAAGAATAGCTCGGGGTATTTCGTCCTCATATCTGCTTCTAGCTCCCATGTAACATCTGCTTTGCCTCGTCCCCACGCTACTTTAACCAAAGGTACCATCTTATTCCGCAATTGCTTGACTCCTTTGTCCACGATCTTTGTAGGTGGTAGGTTAAAGGTCAGGTCCTCTCTTAATTGTACTTGTTCTGGCTCTAACATATGGCTAGGGTCGGATTGGTACTTTCTCAATTGGGAAACATAAAAGACATCGTGAAGGTTAGACAATTTGGGTGGTAAGGCTATTTGATATGCTACTGACCCGACTCTGTTACGAATTTCAAAAGGACCAAGAAACCTGGGGCTCAAATTTTTACTCTCATGGCTAGTCCTATGCTTGTCGTAAGGGTGATCCTAAGGAACACATGTTCTCCTTCTTGAAATTCCAACGATTTTTGCCGTTTATTCGCATAACTTTTCTGTTGACTTTGAGCAATAAGAATCCTATCCTTAATCTTCTTGATCTGTTCAGTCATTTCCCTCATAACCTTAGGTCCTACGAAGCTTTGTTCTCCAAGTTCATGCCAACATAGAGGGGATTGACACTTTCTTCCATATAAAGCTTCATACGGTGCCATACCGATACTTGCATGATAACTATTGTTATATGCAAACTCGATCAACGGCAAGTATCTATCCCAACTCCCTCTCCGATCCAACATACATGCTCTTAACATATCCTCCAATGTTTGTATGGTTCTCTCTGATTGATCGTCTATTTAAGGGTGGTCAACTATGCTTAAACACAGCTTTGAACTAAATGCCTTCTGAAAGGCTCCCCAAAACCCTGACGTAAACCGCGGATCTTGGTCCAAGATTATCATCGATAGCACTCCATGTAACTTCTCAATCTCTTGGATGTACAACTAAGCTAACCCATCCAATGAGTAAGTCACTTTGATAGGTAAGAAATGGACCGACTTAGTTAGTCGATCCACGATTACCCATATGGCATCATGACCCGCTTGGGTCCTAGGTAGCTTTGTCATGAAATCCATCAAGATACTATCCCATTTCCATTCGGGGATCGACAGGGGTTGTAACATTTCAGAGGGTTTTTGGTGCTCAATCTTCACCTTCTGACAGACTAAGCATTTACTTACCCATGTTCTTACATCTCTTTTCAATCCGGGCCACCAAAACATCTTCTTTAAGTCGTGATACATCTTGGTGGTGCAGGGGTGAATAGTGAAATGGATCTTATGGGCCTTCTCCAATATTTCTCTTCGGAGGTTACCACTTGTTGGTACACAAATTCGGCTTTCAAACTTCCGCAGTTCATCGGCTCCCTGGGTAAAACCTTTTAACTTCCTTAATTTTACTGTCTCTATTGTCTCCTTGAACTCCTCATCCTCCTGTTGAGCTCGAGTAATTCTTTCCTTGAATTCACTCGTTATACTGAGGTGGCACATTCTCATGCTCTCAGTAGACAATGTTATTCCTAGGTTCATATCTCTAAACTTCTCTATCAACTCCATTTCTTTTACCATCATATGTGACAGTTGTAATGACTTCCGAATTAAGGCGTCGACTCTCACATTGGCCTTGTCGGGGCAGTAGTTCAACCCAAAGTCGTAGTCCTTCAAGAATTCCATCCATCTCCTCTACCTTATATTCAACTCCTTCTGATCAAAAAGGTACTTGAGACTCTTATGATTAGAGAATACCTCAAACTTCACTCCATACAAATGGTGTCTCTACACCTTCAAGCCAAACACCAAGGCGGCTAACTCAAGGTCATGAGTGGGGTAGTTTGCTTCGTGAGGCTTGAGTTGCTTGGATACAAAGGCATAGGCTACGACTTGCCTATTTTGCATCAAAACACAGCTCAAACCTTTCCCAGACGCATCACAATACACCTCAAAGGGCATTTTGGGGTTGGTAACAATAGCACTAGGGTCGTGGTTAGCTTCACCTTTAGCTCTTGGAAATTCTTTTCATACTCGGGAGTCCATACAAAAGGGGCATTCTTCCTAGTAAGCTTGGTTAAGGGTAAGAAAATCTGGGAAAATCCTTTAACAAACCTATGGTAATAGCAAGACAAACCTAAAAAGCTCCGTAATTCTGTTACCATGGTATGTCTTTCCCAACTCATCACAGCCTCTATTTTACTAGGATCTACCGCAATACCTCCTTTTGACACTACATGCCCTAAGAATTTCACCTCCTCCAACCAAAATTCACACGTAGATAGCTTGGCATATAGTTTCTTTTCCTTCAGAATCTTCAGAACTATCCTCAAATGACGTTCATGCTCCTCATGGGTCTTCGAATAGATGAGGATGTCATCTATGAAGACAACCACAAACTGATCTAAATAGGGTCTAAAGATTCTATTCATATAATCCATAAACACAGCAGGAGTATTAGTCAGTCCAAATGACATAACTGCGAACTCAAAGTGTCCATACCAAGTTCTACATGTAGTCTTAGGTATGTCCTCATCCCTAACTCTAATATGATGATAACCTGATCTCAAATCAATCTTTAAAAACACAACTGCTGTCCTCAACTGATCCATCAAATTGTCAATCCTAGGTAAATGGTACTTATTTTTCACCGTCACTCGGTTCAATTGCCTATAATCCATACACAGCCTCATACTCCGATCCTTCTTTTTGACAAACAACACCAAGGCTCCCCACAGTGAAGCACTATACCTCACAAATGTTTTCTCTAAGAGCGCTTCCAACTAGGATTTTAACTCGGTTAGCTCCAATGGTGACATTCTATAGGGTGCTATGGATATTGGTCCAGTTCTTGGAACTAACTCTATTAAGAATTCTATTTCTCTTACTAGAGGGAACTCGAGTATCTCATTTGGGAGTACCTCAGGATAGTCTCTTATAATAGGTATCTTATCAAGACTCTGCTCAGAGTCTACATCACCAGCGGCTAGGAAGACATATCCTTTACTCATCTCCCCATAACAGTTAACTTCTACAGTATTTATGTAACGTTCTAGGGATTTACTAGGCTCTCTAAGGATAGGAAAAAATGATAGACTTGGTATAATAGTTTAATATTACACGATTGGCGTAAAGCCAATCCATGCCGAGGATTATATCTAAGTCACGCATAGGTAAACAGACGAAATCTAGAACAATAGGTTTATTTTCGACAATGAAATAACAATTTAGGCAACACCTACAAGTTCTAATAGGCTTTCCAATGGGGGGTAGAAACAGTGAGATCAAAAGGAAATTCAGACATAGGCAATTTTAAAGACTTAATACTAGCATGTGATATGAATGAATGAGTTGCGCCAGAATCAAATAGTACAATTAAGGTCCTACCATTCATCTCACGCTTACCTTTTATGAGGCTCTCGGACTTTGTCGAGTCTTTAGCACTGAGGGTAAAGACCCTTCCTTAGCATTATAGCTGGGGGATAGGGGCCGTCGGGTTCTTTTCCGGGCATTCTCGCATATAGTGGTTGGGTTTCCTGTACTTGTACCAAATCGCCTGGCCTAACCAACAAGGTCAATCTCCATGTGGTTTTCCGCACTTAGGGCAAACTACAGCAGGGGTGGGTCTTGGAGGTGCGGCCTAGGCTCTCTAGGGCGCCTTTCCTTTAGGGCCACTAGATCCCCCCTGATGGTACTCCTTTTTGGGACATTGAGGTCTGAACTGCTGTCTGGGTAGCGGTTTGTATGGTGGCTTGAATCTTGGAGCTTGCGGTGTTAGCTTCTTGGTGAAGTTGTCAGCCCTTGGTGCACTCAGCTTCTTTTGGCCATCCTCGATAATGCGGCACTTGTTGACTAGGGTTGGAAAATCCCTAATCTCCAAGTGTGCGATAGCAATGTTGATCTTCAGCTTCAGTCTAGCTTCGTACTTGACGCACTTCCATACTTCATCGGGGTTCCCTTGGAATATTCTTGAAAACTTGCTCAGCTTTTCGAACTTCGCAGTGTATTATGCGATGTTCATGCCCCCTTGCACCAGTTGCATAAACTCAATGTCTTTAGCGTTCTTCACAGATTCTGGGAAGTACTTCTCATAGAAGTGGGCTTTGAACAACTCCCAGTTGATTGGCATGTCAGACACCTCAAGCAACCTTCCAGTGCTGGTTCACCAGAATTCGGCATCCACCTTTAACATATCGGTGACAAAGGTCACCTTTTGCTCCTCTGAATAGGTGATCACGGAGAAGATCTTTTCCATGTGCTTAATCCATTCTTCAGTGATGTTTGGGTTTAGAGCTCCTCAAAATGATAGAGGGTTCGCTCTTCGAAACTCCCCAAATCTGGCATGCTAGAAATTCTCCACAGTATTGGGACCATGGTCAGCATTGCCTTGCTGCTCCATTTATTCAAAAATCATCCGCATAGTCCTGGCCAAGTCTCGAAGAGCTTCAGCGGTCTCGTTATCCTGACAATTCGAACCTAAAGTCCTAGTTTGTCGTGATCGCACCATTAGTTCCTGAGCACACATCACAGCAAACACTGAGGTGATCAGGCTCAATACTTTATGTAAGTGGGCTAGTTACCATGGCACATTCATATACACCAGTCATGCATCTTTATCCTAAGACTTATCCTATTAATAAGGCAACTACACATGACATAACTATTGCATTATGCTTAGGAAGCATAGTCAGTCTAATCCTCATGCTTCGTAAGAATTGAACTGCTCTGAACCAAAATGTAACACCCTAATATTTAACCCAACACGCCTAGGATACATTTAAGTAAATGATTAGTTATTACTTTTTTGTTCTAGCTTTTACTTTTAAATTGTTAAGATACTTAGCAAAAATACTGGTCAAAATTTTTTTTTTTGAAATTTCAAAACGAAAACGTGAGCCACGTAACTTGAAAGAATTACATCGTATGAAACGCTCGATGTAACACCCTCCTAATTACCATATTTTACTCGAGTATCAACACAGTAATTAGAAAAGTATTACTTACATTCACAATCTATACTAGTCGAAAATAATTGAACTCAAATAATTCAGACACATATATGGCTAAACTCGTATATAGATATATAAACATCATTTTTAAGTTTGCTATGTGTACACCGTACTGATACTACACTGGTTAACTTCTAATCTCATCAGGAACTCAGTTCACAAAAGGAAGGAACACCTCCAGTATCTAATCTAACCTGCTCAAAGTTGAGGTCTAGCAAAAGTTTGTACAAACAGAAATAAACCCCACAACATTTAATACGATTAATCTGCAGGTTAGTGGGTCACTAGTACTAAACTACCACTATATACATATCATGAGTCCCTGAAGATCTCACGTCCTACTAGATGAAACCGTTGGCTATCGGTATGATAGCCTCACCTCCGCCCAGGGCATCAGGACCCTCCGGTGGGTTTGAGTCTGAAGACGAGGATGAAGAGGGATCATCTGCTGGAGGGGGTGCTGGTGGTGCAGGTGGGACATCAAATATCACTGGGTGTGCCAAGTGGAGAGGCACACCATCATAAGGGAAAGCAGGGTCAAAGTCAGCTGTAAATACTGATGTACTAAAAAAGCGGCCAAAAAACACATAGACATGAACTTGCGAGTAACCCACTACATACAGAGAGTCAAGAGCAGGATCATAATGCCACACCCACTGTGGCGAGTCAAGGTAAAATACTAGTGACGGCATCTGCTGGATCTGATTAACACAAAGTAAATGCAACCGTAGGGATGAGAATATTATAAAATCCTTAGTAAGGTATTCCCTCAGGTATAATGTGAAACACAATTGATAAGTTCATTCATGTGGGAATACTCATGCAAAACTATGTATAGCAATATCAAGGTATATACATCATGTAAAATCAAGTACAAGTATAATAATAATTCGTGCATTATTCTTTTTCTCATTAACATAGGGAAGACTTAATCTCACATCAAGTGATGTCTGTAGTGGAATCACTCCACAAGAACTATTGACCATTAGGACATGAGCTCATTCCTATATGTCGATACGTCTACCGACTTATCAAATTCCCAGGAAAGCTCTTACTTTTGTCTTTCCCGTTCAACCACATAAGCCTTGTCTCTATTTTCCCTATATGTTAAAAATTGCACAACTAAAAGTCATGTTATTTTTCTTTTCTTTTCCTTTATCCTCACAATAATCACATAGTGTACTTCTCCTTTCAAAGGCCTGCTTAGATCATAGGTAGGCATACAATTATGTTGGAGTCTCATCCATATCTCATCAACATTTCTTTCAAACAATTAGCATGCATTAACATGATATATACTTGTATCTAAAGCCATTCTATCATTAGTTCAAGACATTCTTACCATTTTCAGCAATCAGCAGATTTATCACTCTAGAATTCAAAATTAATTTCCCTATCAAACAGTGAATTTAAAAGCCATAAAAATTCTCTATGACATGTCAATGTGTCTAAAAGGCCCTGTACAAATTTCCAAACAAACGGTGTTCTCTAACCTTATCAACTAAATTTTGCAAATCTGGTAGTTAGAGACCACTTGTTCACAGTTTAGATCAGGACTCTCATAATTTTCGACCCCACCAATTGATTAAATCAACTCAAAATAAAATTCACAGTTGCAATTCAGTGTGTTATCAGATTCCCATAAAATTTTCAAAGAATAAACCCATCGTTTACTATGTTAATAAAATCACACAATTTTACTGCCTCAGCTTCAATATTTCAGGCACCATAGTCAAAACTTTGATTCTTGAATTTTTAAACACAGAAAAAGTGCCCAGAATAACCCCAAATTTTTACTAGAGACTCCCTAACATGTTAACTACATCCCATAAAATTTGAAACTGAATCCAAGATTTCTAGATATATTATAAAATTCGACAAAATTTGCTGCTTGCTTCAAACCGAGATTTTCCAGCAACAATGTTCAAGAATCATGAATTTTTTTCAAGCAGAGAAAATCGTTTACATGACCCAAGGAAAATCATGGGGTTGTCTTAGGATGTTACCCCCAACATATAATTTTTATAGCCCATAAAACTGAACACAATTGCACCAGAAAATTTGTCAACAAGTTCTGCCTTGTTGAAATCCGAAAATCCAGCAAACTAATTCCAAGTCTCTCTTGATGAAAATGATTTTTCCACAACACCAAACACTCCACCAAAATTCATACATCAATATCAACATATGATTAACCAATAAAATCAGAAATTTTAGGACAAAACCAATCAGAATTTTCAGAGGAAATTTTGAAACAAAAGAGGACAAATAAACCCTACCCTTGGAAGCTAATGCTTCTTTAGCTTTTGTATACTTCAAAGTAGATGTTCTCCACCCCAAAACTCTTGAAACACACCTAGATCCTCCACTAATCAGTGCTGAGTGAGGTACTAAAGTGAGGTTTTGAAAAATCTAATCGGTTATATTTGTGGAGGTTGAAGTGTAGAACAAGTTTGCTTAAGGAAGTTTTTGATTCTAGCAAGATTTGGTCTAGGATTTTGGAGGTTGAAATTCAAGGTTAGCAAAGGTTTTTGGATGAAGAAGGAATGAGTTTGCTGCTGCTCTTCACTTGGCCGAGGATGATGATGAAAAAGATGAGATTAGGTGGGTTAAATATATCTATTAAGGAGTGTTTTGATTGGTTGAAAAATAAAATATAATTTCTTTCCATTAAAAGGGTTTAAAATCAATGGCTAGGATTTGATCTTTCATCCAAGATGAAATCCTAGCCATTCACTTGGTATTCAAGTGGATATATTTCATTATTTGTAGATATTAACTAGTTTTCGGTATTAGAAATCGAACACCGAAATTTCTACAAACGAGCGAAACAATGTACCCAAGAAATCAAACATTGCCCGAAAAATAATTTCGGGTATAAAATCATTATTCCTACCTATTTCTAAACATAATCTTATAATTTCTCAATTTTGGGCATCTCCGGGGCCCAATTGTAGGATTTCAGCTGTCCCGGCGGACCTGTGGGGCCTGTAAGATACTATTCACGTTTTTTTTTTTTTGCTTCCTTGAGTTAGTCTCATCATTTCCACATCTATCAACATCTTAAAATTCTCACTAATAAAGCTTCATTTAATTTCTAAAAAGAATAGGGTATTACACTCGAAAGCCGATAGGGAACTAGACTCATCATAAGCATACATGAGTTAAAGTAAATCTCAAAACATAACACATCATCATGAAGACATTCATAAATAACATCAGAGGTTCATATTACATAAGTGCTTATCATAATAGAGTTATGCCCACCAATAATGGTTGGGATAGTACAATCACCTAAAGGCATAAAAGGAAATAACAGATACAACTACTCAGGGTCTCAACACCCTCTACACTTAAACAGATAACCCCTAGAAGCAGGAGGGCTATTGTCCACGTAACAGAGCACAAGCCCTTGATGAGATCCACGGTCACCTCCTATTGTTGCTCACGAATGAAATCATTGTCCTTTGAATACGTGATGGAAGAAAGAAAGAGGGGATGAGAATCTTATAAAAAGAACTTAGTAGGGAGTTTACCTCATAATGAGTGTCATCATCTACGTTCTCAGGAACCTTGGGCTTCTTTATAAAGTGGTGAGCATGCATATGGTTCAATTATTAAGATCCAAAAATTATAATCCAAGGCTCATTCATTTTAGAATGCATCTTAATGCAAGAATGTAACATGGCATACCATGACCACATAATTAATGCCATAATTAAACAATATATAATAAAGAATGCAAATTTTTCTAGCATGATCTCTTCCTCAATATTTCTTTTAGGTGACTTAAAGTTCTTATCTCTTTTTCTTGGCGGCCGCTCTATTATTCTCTCCTCTCAAGAGTTCTAGCTTATGAGTTCATACCTCACTAGTCGTCACTAGCTTATGCTTATCTTCTCGATAAGTACACTTATCCTCTCGATAAGCAAATTCCCAGCTCCATCTCAGAGTACGGGATAGGGGCCCTAGGAATACTTATCCTCTTGATAAGTATGCTTATCCTCTTAATAAGCAATTCCTCGAGATCACCTTACGCCAAGCCCGGCTCGTTAAGAAAGGATCATTTCTGAGTGTATTAGATTACCTGAAGCTTAGCATGTTATGTTGAGATGCGAGAGTACAAACGTATCACACAATGTCACATGTTCTCATATACTTATAACATATGCATCTTAAATCATTCTAAGAGTAATCATAACATGCCATGAATCTTTGTAATTGGCAAACGAATGTGCAAACTTAACACCTCATAGTTTTCGATACATCATAAATTCATCATTGTATAAGATAAACACTTTCCTTAAATGATAAAACATTAAAATCGGGTAACCTCAACTTTATGTATCTAAAGGATCAATTCTAATGATTCTCATTAATTATTAACCTTAAGAACATCATTAAACAATGCTGGACAGTTCAAGACAGAAATTAAAACTTTGAGCAATTTCGGTGTTCTAGAAGTTACGTCTTTAACCCTTTCTCGTTACCGGCTTTTCCTAATACGCTAGAATTAATTCCTATACCAATTATGGGTGATTCTTACATATTTGCTAAGTGATAAACATCTTTTTACAGAATTATTACTTTCTAAAACAGAATCCATTCTTAAGGGTCCTAGAAATCACATATATGATCCTTTCTAGTTGCTAGTCTTTCTCTAAGTGCTACAAATAATTTTTACACTAATTATTAACAAATGCTTCATACTTAAACAATCCCAAACAGCACCATAACATATTGAAATAGTTTGGACAGTGGCCGAAAAAAGTGGTTATTAAAAGCTTCTAAAGTTACAATTTTACAGGTTTCTAGTTACTAGTTTTTACCAAAGATGCCCAGGATGATTTCCACCATAATTGATAGTAATTTTCCCACATTTAAGCCACTCCAAAAAATTTTAAACAAATCTGGAAATGCTATGGCAGAAACCAAAAATTTAATATTCCAAAAGCATGCAAAGTTATAAGGCATTTCTAGTAACAAGTCTTTCTAAAATTAATTCTTAGTTAAAAAACATTCTTAGAACCAAATTTTATTCCTTTTGGAAGTTGGAAATATAACCTTTAGGACTTAGTTGACAACATGGAAAAATAAATATGAATGCATTTCCATTTCTCTAGCTTTAATGCCCAAGACTCCTATTTCGGGTATTGACTCTAAAACACCGATCAACTTTAAGGTTGAAAGGGTTAAGTCTTGAACTTTAATTAGTTAGGTGATGACATAAACATAAACATGCTAATGCAAGCTTTATTTTAATCTTTAAGATTTAGGTGATAACTTGGAAAATAAATATGAATGCATTTCCATTTCTTTCTTTTAGTGCTCAAGGCTCCTATTTAGAGTAACCACTCTAAATCACTGATCAACTTTAAGGTTGAAAAGGGTAAGCCTTGAACTTAAGTTAATTAAGTGATGACATAAACACATTACTCCATTTTAGCTCTGTAATATTCTAATTTTTAACCCAATACTCCTAGGATGTATTTAGGTTAACCATTAGTCTATTACTCTTTTAGTCTCATTCTTTAGAACTTTTCATTAGAATACTTAGCGGAAAATATGGGTAGAATTTTTTTTTTCAAACATAAACAAACATGAGCCTCACATACCATGAAGCGTAAATCTAAAAAGAATAACATGAGCAAAAACACCAGATAGGCTTCATGGAAAGAAAAACCATCAACACATCATCATATAACATTAACGTTAAATATCAAGTGAAACATTAATAGTATTAATGATATAGGAACATCCCACAATAACATCACATCAAATATATTGGACCCACCCGTGAAGGTTAAGCATACAACAATTCAAAACTACACATGACTACAATGTGAAAAGGCTAAGACTATGTCCCTGCTTCCGCTACACCACTCTGTCCTCGACCATCAAGCTACTTCCATGTCAGCACCTCAGGGTAATCCATGGACGTCGTTGTTAACCTTGTCTGAGGACGAAGATGGAAAAGAAAGATAGGGGGAATGAAAAACTTATACAAGAATCTCAGTAGGGCTTCCCTTTTCACACACGTGTCATCATCATTGTCCTTAGGAATATCGGGTTTAATTATGAAATAGTGAGCATGCAAAGATTCATTTATTAAGTTCTAAAACATCCATTACCGAGGCCCATTTATTTTATCATGAGTCTTGTAATGAATGCATCATGCTTCTTTATGATATGCATGTCAATACTTTATGCAACATTACTCTAAAACACACATCTAACTTCATAGCAAACATGATGTGCATAGAACATGGTTCATGAATGACATTCCTTGTTTCCTTAGGTGACTTCAGTCTCTTTTCATTCTTGGGGCTATCTTATTACTCTTCCCTTTTGAGAGTACTTCCAGGTTATGAGCTCATACCTCACTAGTCGTCACTAGCATAAACTTATTCCCTTTTGATAAGTTGAAGTCCCGACTTGATAAGTACGGGTTAGGGGGCAAGAATCTCTTTTTCATCACCTATAGTTTGATGAGTCCAAATGATCATTTTCTCATATTTTAAGTCACCTTAAGCCTTAGTATGTTGTAACAAGATGCAATATATAACTCATAAATGTCATAACTCTTAACATATGCATCTCTAATGTCCCAAATGAACTATAACATGCAAATAATGAATCCTATCTCTAGAGATTAATATCTTACATAGCATCAGATATCACAAGAATTCATCATCTCAAATCATCATCATCATATAAATATTCCCTTAAATGGGCAAACACTTAAATTGGGTAACTCAAATTGTCAAATTATTTTCTTATGCATCTAAGGGACTAATCATCATCATTACCACTAATTATTAACCTTAAGAACATCATCAATCAAAGTTGGATAGCATAGGCAGTAAATGAATTTCTATGATTTAAGGTGTTCTAGAAGTTGTGTTTTACTCCCTTTCTTATTACCGGCTTTTCTTATGATGCTACAATGAGTTCCTAAACCATTTATGAGCCAATTTCACTTAAGTAAACATGGTATAACATGGTTTTACAATCATTCAAAGGTGCTGGAATAGAATGTATAATTCATTTCCTTAGGAGTTCTAGAATTCACATTTTCAATTCCTTTTAGTTACTAGGCTTGCCCAACGTGTCAAGAACAATTATCACATCAAGTAACAAGGTATCTAACATATTTAAATCATCCAAAATAGAATTTAAATGTGCTGGAAATCTAAAGGCAAAGCCAAAAAGTAACATGTCTTATGAGCACAAAATAAGGCATTTCAAGTAACTAAGATTTATACTTAAGATAACTTCTAAAACTCTTTGAAAACTAATTTACTTTGTCAAAGGTGCTAAAAATAATCATAGGGCAATAATTAAATTAAAACATTCTTGAGATAAGAGAAGGCAAGTCCTTGAGCTCTAGGATCTTTTAGTGATGGCAAAATCTTGAACATGCTATACACCTTATTTTATTCTTCATTATAAAATAAAATAAAGTGAGAACTTCAAAATAAATATGAGATACAAGTTTATTTCTTATCTTTGAGTTTAGGTGATGGCTTGAAATATAAACATGCTAGACAAGAATATAAATATGAAATGCAAGTTCATTTCTTATGTTTAAGCTTTATGTGATAACTTGGAAATAACCATGATATGCAAGTCCAATTCTTTATTTTAGTGCTCTAGGCCCTTTAGAGTATTTACTCTAAATCAACAATCAACTTTTAGGTTGAAATAGATAGGCTTCAAGATTAATTATTAAGTGATGACAAAGAAATATAAACATGAATGCAAAACTTGAATATAAACATGCCATGCAAGGACTTGAAATATAAATATGAATGCAAGTCCAATTCTTTATTTTAGTGCTCTAGGCCCCACAACAATCGACTTTAAGGTCAAAATAGGCAGGCTTCAAGATTAGTTATTAGGTGATAACAAGGAAATATAAACATGAATGCAAAGCTTGAATATAAATATGCCATGCAAGAACTTGAAATATAAATATGAATGCAAGTTTATTTTAGTTCTTACTAGAGCTCATAAACTTGCAAAAAGGTAAAACTCAAGCTCTAGAGGTCTCATTGTGATGAACTCATAGTCATCGTCTAGAAATACTCATCATCAAAGCTATCATGAGGAACCAACAAAACCTTGATGGCCGAAATACATAAGGAAGGAAAAGGAAGAAACCAAAATGGTAAAGCCTCAGAACATCATTTTAAACCAAGAACAAAAATTAACAAAGCAAAGAAATAATTATTAAAACAACTCCCTATCAAGGTATGTTTTCTTGGAGATGAAAAGGACTTGGTCTTGAGAGGAAAATGAAAGAAAAATCTTCCTTTGAGCTTGAAGGAAGTTTTAGCCAAGAGAGAAGAAAAAAAAAGGAAGTTGTGTTTCTTGAGTTTGATCTTGAGAATGATATGGTTAAGTGTTTCAAGAAAAATTTAACGGTGGTTGTGTAGTGGTGGAAAGGATGAAGAAGATGAGAGGAAGAAAGAACTCTTAAGGTTCTTGAAAGAAAAGAGAGAAACTAAGACAACTCTTGAAACCAGCTTGAAGAAAAATGAGCAAATGCATCAAGTTCTTCCAAGACAAGTATTTATAGAAAATTAAAACATGATGAAGTGAATGGAGGGAGTGTGTTTTGGCCATGTGAAGCTTGGGGGAGGAAAAATATCTCCTTCAAGGTATGGTTGTGGTCATTCAAACGTATGGCCAAGTATGGGTTCAAGCATGGGCTTAAGCATGGTTCTTTTAGTGAGAATAAAGCAACATGTAATGAATTGTTGGGGATGAGGTGGCACTGGATGGTTTAGCTAAGGGGAGGGAAAAATCATCTCTTTTAATATGGATTAGAGATGTGATTAAGTGTGGGTTTGATTAGATCAAGGATTAAGGGTTTGTAACTAAGTGTTTTGGTAAGTAAGTAGGTAATTAGAGACTTGTAAGACTAGATTTAGGAGGTGATTTTACTAAATTAATGAAGCCAAACTCTATTAACTAGGAATCCAATGCCAACATAATTCCTTAATTTAGGGAGATTGGAGTGAGAACATACTATTCAAACACTATTCAAGATTCCATGACTTGGAATCTTGAGTTTTAAAAAGAGATTTAAGTTTAATCTAAGCAATCTTAGGTTATAATTAACATTAATAAATTATTTTGATTCTAGATTAATTATCAAAATTAATTAATCTTCGATTAGAGCTTAATATTGCTTAGGTTAGTTCAATCACATCATTAAGCTTAAAAACACTATTCTAGGGGCCAAATCGTAATTTTGTACAAAAACTGTCTGGGACCACCGGGACTCAAACAGGGGTTACTAAACACATAAAAACATCATTTTAAACCTTCTAGGAAAGTTCCGGGCTCAAACGGCACTTATACTCACATAAAAACGTTAAAGGGGTATTTTGGTCATTTTGACCCTAAATCTCAGAAAACAAGATTTTTGTTTCCGGAACCACTCAAAAACCATCTAATCCCCTTCAAATATTGAGTTGACCCTTCGAGGACCGCCGGGTCAGCTATCCTTGAATTCCAGGTGGAAAATAACCTCAAGGGCATTTTGGTTATTTTTTCTCAGACAGAAAAAAAATCGGGGTGTTACAAGCTCAACCTTTTGAAAACAAAATGGAACCCAAAACTTTGAGCTCTCAATGGTCTATCACATGATGGTTTTACAACCATCACCAAGATCTATTATTATCAAGTCATGGTTCCAATATTTTATTGACAACCAAAGTTGGAACTAGAAAAGAAGACCAAAATCGAAAATAGTGAAGGAAAGAAAAGAAAACAAACTCAACCATTATTTATCATCAAATGAAAAAGAAGAACACAACATTCAAATATGCCAAAGATTTTGAAAATAGAGAGATTAAGAAAGAAAAACCAAACAAAATCCTTACCAAAGAAAAGAGAAAGCTTGGTCTTAAGATGAGAAGAACAATTCGTCGTTGAGGCAAGGAAGTGGTTTCGGCCAAGAGAAGAAAAAGAGGAATGAAGATGTGTCTCGGGATTGATCTTCGAAATTGAGAGGTTAGGTGTTTAAAGGATGATCTATGGTGGTTGTGTGATGGTTTGAGGTTGAGAGGTGGTGGTGAGTGGTGGTTCTTCGAAGAAATCAAGAAGAAAAGGAAAAAGAACTTTTTGAGAAACTAAAGAGAAACTTTGAGGATTCTTGAACCAAGATTGCAAGAAATGAACAAATGGTGTAATGAAAGTTTCCTTACATGTGTATTTATAGAAAAATTGGAACATGAGAGGATGAAGCAGGTTAGGATATGTATTAGAGGTAAATTTAGGTAGGAAAAAGGTTAGGAATGGGTAATTAGGTGTTTAGGTTGATAATCATGTATTTAGGAATTTCAAGATCATGATTGAAGAGTAGTCATAAACATTTAAAAGAGTTAAGTTCATTTTATTTGAATTAAATTCAATTATTTTGAATTTCAAAAACCAACACAATTCCTTAAATTATGGAATTATACATTATCCACCTTTTTGGCTTTTTGATGTCATAAGACCATTTTGATTTTTAAAAGGGATTTAGTTTTCTCTAAGCAATCTTAAGCTCTATTCAACCTCAATTAATTATTTCGACTCAAGATTAATAATCAAAATTAATTAACTTTTAATTAGAGTCTAATATTGCTTAGGTTTTGTTAATCATGCGATTAAGCTCATTATGCCCTTAATTCAGGGTAAAATGATAATTTAATAGAAAAAATCCCCGGGGCCACCCGAATTTATACCGACATCCAATATTCCTTAAAAACAACATTTCAAACTTCTGAATGAAGTCCGAGACCAATCGGTAATTAATTCTGCATTAATTAGCCGCAGAGGTATTTTGGTAATTTGGCTTGGAAAAACCAAAAACTGAGATTTTCACCTCTAACGTCATACACAACACAATTAATCCCCTTCAATTGTAAAACTAACCTCTTGAGGTTAGTCGGGACCGACTGTCCTCGATCTCGAGTGGAAATGACTTTAGGGGCATTTTGGTCATTTGTACACAAGGAAAAATCGGGACGTTACAACTTCCTTGTATGGAAACCCAAAAGGTGGCCTTTGCTACTTACATTCTGGAAGTGGATGTAGAACTTTAGTAGGTTGGCACCAATAGATTTTTTGAAGCCTCTTAAACTAAAGTCACTTGGGTTGTTTTCAAGAAAGCTTTTTATCTTAAATATTTTCCTACTTCTGTGACGAATGCAAAGGGGTTGGAGTTCATGGTAGTCAAGTAAGGGTCCATGAGTATAGGAGAGTACATAGCAAAGTTCAAATAGCTTTGTAGATTTTCCACTATCTATGAACAGAATCCTAATGAAGCTTGCAAGTGCATGAAGAAGGAGGGTTATAAGGGGACATCGAGGCAGATAGGAGTCCCTCAAATTATCGTGCATTTCAAATTCATCCTTCTCTATCATTTTGTCATTATTTTTTGAAGAGCCAACTTTTCCATGAAAAACCCACTTGTTATAGCCTCTATCAAATCCATCACAAACTAAATGTTTAAAAACAAAACATATTCCTTTCTATATTTTCTATCTTAGATTAAGATAACTCACCACAGCCTAATTGGTAGGAAAATACGAATTAAGCCATATTTGCAACAATTATGGAACACTTTATTACATGGTATGTCTCGAAAGTAAAATTTGTAACAATAAAAAATAGCATGGGATGTATTACAAGACATATTGGTATTACAATTCCTTTGATTATTTGAAAAACAAAACTAAAACAAAAAAGAAGGATCATATGGAATTACAAGAACTGTGTACATGCTTGGCCTTTATGCCTAATAGAATCTAGTGCAAGAGTGATCTAATAATACCTTTAGCCATGCTAAAATGCATATATGGCTTGTTCATTTTATTCATTCACAATGTATAAACATATATACATGATTTGGCATCAACCATATCCTACAAATTCTCCCCAACAGTCCCGCTAATTGCTTGCCTATTTTTAGAGGGTCAAAGATTTGTAGAGATATAAGCTTCTAATCCTAAACACAATTGGAAAAATATCACCAAGAATATTTCATAAAATACTGCTCTAATGTGCCACCGATATTGTTGCACTTATGGCAAATCACAATGGATAATTTATCACATTATAGTAGATATTCTAACACATTAGGAAGTATAGGTGAAGCCACAAAGTAAGCCAAACAAATGAAACCAAATCAAAAACAAAGTACTAGCAAAGAGCAAAAACTATACAAAATGAGTGAGACATTTCATCAAACACATCATAAGCTCAAATAACCCAAATTGCATTTGCAAACAAAGAAGGCTAATATAAACTGTGTTTCCTCTAACTATGAAATCAATGATCAAGATCTAATGAATATAATAGAGAAGTTGAGATTCAAGATTCTTATTTAAAATCAGAGAGAGGGAGAAGAATACAAGCGATGAAAGTGCATGAGCGATTTAACGATCAATGATTTTATCAAAGTAAGAACTTTTACAGACTCAAGAGTTAGGATTCAAATCAAGTTAGGTTTTACAAATCGAATTTGACCAAGAACTTAGAATCACGATTGCTCCATTGAAACATAAGTGGAAGAAGAGATGAGGTTTGAATCCACCTTGAGGAGTGAGAGCTTGAGTGTGAAATGGAGATCAAGAAAGAGATGGTAAACTGATAAAGAGAGATCTAGAAATAGAAATAAGAGAAAGGTAGAGGAGCATGAGGTATAGTATGCCATAACTCAGGTATTGAGAGGGTGTCATGTGTGTATATGAAAATAGGAAATTTTTTAAGTGGCCCTCTCTTTCAAATCATGAATAAGAATGATATTAGGTGACATTTTCAATAAAAGTGTTGTTTAAAATGTCATTCAGCAACATTTCAAAAAATGTTACTAACAAAATGTTAGTAAAAGCGTAATGTGTAGTAGTGTGCTTTCATGTGTCAACAGAAATCATTATTCGACTCTTTTAACCTACTCCAAATTTTGACCCTTGTCACGTTTGAACTTTTTACCAGGGCCACTTTGTTGACAATCTCCATTCTCCACTATACTTTATGGCACCATCTCAATCAAAGCTATCAAGGACAAATTTGCTGATGATTGTCAATCTTGTCTACAACTAGTCAGAAACCTGCACAACGTACGGGGGTCACAGAGGACAACTGTTGCTGTAGTGACAAATATTGAATTTAAAGTGGCCATTAATATTGTAAATGGTTAATTAATCTGCCAGTCCCTATAGTTTTACTGAATTTTCAACTAGATCCCTACATTTTAAAAGTTTTCAATTGGGTCCTTATACTGAAAACAAATGTTTAATTCAATCCCTGACGCCCTCTATGTCATGTTGGCCGAGCTTTATTTATTGACCGAGCTCTATGTCTTGTTGGCCGAGCTCTATATCCTGTTGGTTGAGCTCTATGTCATGTGACCCAACTCTATTTCGGATTGGCCGAGCTCCATGTTTTATTAGCCAATTTCTATCTCATATTGAGCGAGCTTCATTTCACATTAGGTGAGCTCTATTCCTATAGGCCAAGTTCTATTTCATCTTGGCCGAGTTCTATTTCCCATTGACCGAGCTCTATTTCCTATTGGTCGACCTCCGTGTCATGTCGACCCCTTGGCCAAGCTCTATTTCATGTTGACCTATTGACCCAGCTCTATTTCTGTAACATCCCAAATTTTGTCTAGGCTAATTGACTCGATGAACTCGAGCAATTGATTTATCGACTAGACCGTTGACCTTCGCCCCGTAGTGGGAGAAAGTTAACATTGATGGTTTATGATTTATTCAGTTAATTAGCTTGAGTAAATAGTTAATAAATATAATGAGGCAATGAAAGGTCAAAAGTTAAATAAATGGTAAGGAGTTAACTAGAGAGATTAATTACTCCTGATTAATGATTAAGATGAAAAATTGGTAGAACCAATAGATAATGGACAAGTGTCATGAAGTATAATAAATTATATTATAATAATCAAGTGTGTCTAGAGAAAGATGTAAGAAATTACAAAATTGCCATTATCTAGTGAAATTATGAAGATACCCTTATTTATAAATAGAATTACAAAAATACCATTGCACAAATCCCTAAGCTTGTCTTTAAGCAAGAATGAATATAAGCCATTTGATTTATACTAAGAATGGTTAAATGCTAAACTAACCTAAAATAGCAAATCTTTAGTATAAAATATTAATTTATCAGTATAAGTTTCTATAGACAACTTATTTAATAGTATGAGTGAGATACTGAAAAAGTAAATGATTTAAATGCTATGACAAGACAAGAAAATACATCACATGCACATAATCACATGCATATTTTCAGCCATATATGTATATACATGCATCTATACACACATATGATTGAAGAATTAAATCATGTAGTAATCCTAGAGTCTCATGACATAAAATATGATACATGCATGCATGAAAGAATAAAAAATCATCCCATGTCCTTATGATACCCTACGATTGCATCATCATTGATAGGAAAGAAAAATTGTGATTTGATCTTGGCTTGCATGACTTAATGAAAGTTTGATAGATGTCAAATTCTTGACAACTTGTCTTTATCAACAGATATAGGTGTGGGCTAAGCTACATTAGGCATATTGTTTGGCATAAAAACTAGCTAGCAACCTTAACTAAATCCTAACTAGTACTTACTCCAACTAAATGATCTAATTAAATGAGCTTTTGGAGACAAAAATCATCCACAAACACAGCCATCGGGGTAGCAGCCTTGAAGCCTATATAAGGGACCAAGTTGTTGTTTCATTGTGTTCCTTTACTCATTTGCTAAGTTTCCAAGACTTCTAGTATTTTCTCTTATTCTTGTTCTTCATTTTCTACTCCTCACTTCAAAGGAAGCTTCTCCATCATCAAACCTCACATAAACATTTGAATATTAACTGAAATACTTCACAAGCCTTGTAACAGTAACACTTTTTAACTCTTGTGAAAAAATATTGTCTCAAAGACACTAGTTTTCAAGCAAAGATTCAAAAAGGTCACCCTACATCAAGCTCCTTGTCCGAGTTCTGGGAGTAAAGAGAATGACTCATTTAAGCCTCCATACCAAGAGGTAGGAGCCCTCTCTTTGGTTGTGCAAGTCTTGATGGCATATAACCTTCCTCATGGTTAGGATGCCATCAAGCTTATGTTTGTCGACAAAAATATTTCAAGGGGATGATATTTTTTGAAAGTCCCATGTTCTTTTCTGTTTCCTAATTGATTTTATAATGTCTTCATGCTTAAATGATGTTTAGAATATGCTATGTGGTCCTTGTGTTGAAAGAAGTGACATAAAACATGAAAATGTTAGGTGCTGGATTTTTCGCTGTTTCTAGAAATAGCTATTTCGAAAAGCATAACTCGCAGAATATGGAGTTTTTAGGAATAAAAGTGTTTTTACTATGAACTAGACTTACTAAAGAACACTCTCCAAAAAGAATCACTCAAAAAGGAGTTCTCTAGCTCAAGATATAATTTTTCAAAGTTCAGTCTTTTTACTAAAGGTGCTGTCTGACTCCTTAACACTAAACTGAGGTTTTCTTCTTCTATAAAAAAAATGTGTGAAAATGGCTTTGTTGGAAAGCTAGGATCATAAGTAATACAAACATATAAAATACATGTATTGAAAAGATGCACATGATTCCAGAATTATGAAATAAGCCATGGATTGAGTCTTGGGACACTGTTGGAATAGGGTAAATTTGAAAGGCTATAAAAGTAATTTCACTTGAAATATTTGTGTGAAATTCACATTCAGAGAAAGATGTTTGAGTCAGAAATCTAAGCATACTTTTATTTTCTTGAGAAAGTAAGTGTAGTGAGAGAAATTAATTTTCCATACAAACATGTCAGATTTGATAATAAGTTGTAAAACTCTAATAGGCAAAAATAGCACTTTTAAGGGTAAATTTGTAATGACCATTTTCAAGAGGGTTAAAAATTATTTAAATAATACTGATTAGATTGATATAAATATAATAAAGATATATAATCTATAATTACATATAATTAAGGATTTTCACTCATAAATGACTAAGAGAACTAAGTTCTTGACCTATAAGTGTAACACCCCGATTTTTCTATTTGAGAGAAAATGACCAAAATACCCATGAGGTCATTTTCTGTGCAGAATTTGAGGATAGCTGGCTCGGCAGTCCTCGAAGGCTCAACTTAATGTTTGAAGGGGATTGGATGGTCCTTGAGTGATTTCAGAAATGAAAATCGTGTTTTCTGCAGTTTTGGGTTAAAATGACCAAAATAAATACCCCTATAGCATTTTTATGCAGGTAAAGGTGCCGTTCAAGCCCGAAACTTTCCGCAAAGGTTTAAATAACATTTTCATGTGTTTAAAAGTATCTTTTTAAGTCCCGGTGGTCCAGGACAGTTTTTGTGCAAAATTATGATTTTGCCCCTGGCATAGTGCCATTTGAGCTTAATGATGTAATTAAGCAAACCTAAGCAATATTAGGCTCTAGTAAAAAATTAATTAATTTCCATAATTAATCTAGAGTCAAAATAAGTCATTAAAATTAATTAGAACCTAAGATTGCTTAGATTAAACTCAAACTCCTTTTCTTTTTAAAAACATAAGTTTCCAAGACATAGAATCTTGAATAGTGTTTTCACTATTCACTCTCCATACTCCAAGAAGCCTAGGTAGAGTAGGATTTTGACTGCACTAATGGGCAAGAATGCTCACTAATCATGCCTTAAAATAGCCTTGATTACCTATCCTTTTACTTACACACTTACTTACAAGTTCCTAATCCTAAGCCTAATCAAAGCTACATCTAAACACACTTCTAAACCACAATTAAATGAAAGATTTTCCTCCCCTTGGACTCCCAAAAAGTGGCACCACCTCACCCCCTCATGCATCACAAATTTGTTCACTCACACACTCAAAGAAGCATGCTACACCATGCCTTACACCTTACCTTGAAATGACATAACCAAGAGATATTTTTCTCCCTCCTTCCTTCACCAAAATGGCGCCACTTCTCCCCTCATTCTCACCCCTCATGTTTCATTTCTCTATAAATAGTATGCTTGGATGAACTTGAATCACTTTTGGTTTATTTGCCAAGTTGAGTTTTCAAGAGCACCTTAAAGCTTTTCTTTTTCTCTCAAGTTCAAGAGTTCATCTTCTTCAACTTCTTCATCTTCTTCACTCATCTCAACCTCCAATCACTTGGTAAGGATTTTATTTTAAGTGTTTCACACATTAAAAGTTCTTATTTAGTTATGTGCTTTATGATTTCTCTTGAATCTTTTAGTTCTTCTTTCCTTCTCTTTTTCTTTCTTTTTCGGTTCTTGGCTTCCTTTTTCTTCCTTTTAATTTCGGCCATAATGGCCTATCTTGAAAGGAAAACCATGGCTTAATGATGAGGTTCAAGATAATGGACTCATGATTACCTTTGAGAAACCTCTAAAGCTTGAAACTTGGTTTTGATCTTAACATATTTTGGTTATTCCTTTTTCTTTTCTTAAAACAAGTTTTGGTTCCTTTTCTTTCTTCCCCTTTTTGATTTCGGTTTCCTTTTCCTTTCCTTTGCAAAGATTTCGATTCCTTTTCCATTTCATTGCTTTTGTTTCTCAAAGAAAGGTTGTTAGTTATTTTGATCTCTTGATCCATTTCCTTGAGCTTGATGATGATGTTCAAACCATAAGGTTTCTTTGACACCTTGGTACAAAGAACTCTAAAGTTCACTTTATCTTGCTATGATAAGTTTGGGTTGAGGTTTAAGTTCCTTTAAAGTCTTGCAAGAGCTCTAGTGAAGAATGTAAAATGAACTTGCATTCATATTTATTTTCCTTGCCTAGCATATTTATTTTTGAGCTAATCACCTACAACGTAAAGATTAAAACAAGAGTTGCATTCTCATATCATCTAATAATCAATCTCAAAGCTCACCTATTTCGGCCTTGAAGTCGATTGTTGTGGAGCCTAAAGCACTAAAAGAAAGAACCGGACTTGCATTCATATTTATACTTCAAGTCATCACTTAAATCCTAAAAGATAAAATGAACTTGCATATTTACTTTCAAGTCTTGCATATTTATTTTCAAGTCTTGCATATTTACTTTCAAGTTTTGCATATTTATTTTCAAGCCTTGCATATTTATATTCTTAGCACCTCATGTTTATGTTTCAAGTTCTTGCATCTCATATTTACTTTGAAGCTCTCACTTTACTTTATAATGAAGAATAAAATGGAATGCATAGCATGTTTACTTTTTGTCATCACTTAAAGATCCTAGAGCTCAAAGACTTGCCCTTTTATCTCAAGCTAAAGTTTGGTTATGGAAGCATTCCCTTGAATGCACAATTTGGCCATGTGATGATGATGAGATTAGTGTGAGTTTCATCTAGTCACAAGTGCCCATAATCTATGTCTTAGGATTTTCTTAAGCATAGGAGAACTCAGAATATTTCAAGTATGATTTTACGTTTTAAATTCCAATCTTGGGCCAACTCAAATGGTTGCTGCCCTTGTTTAGTTTATGATGATTTTAATGAAATAAGTTGGTTTCCAAAGAGTTTTAGAATTCCTAAAGTGAATCCATGAAAAACTAGTGACTTGTGTGTATTGAAAATGAAATTTCATGCTTGGTATGATGATGAATGAATTTGGTTCTGCCTTGATGATTTGGATGCTGTTTGATGATGATTTTAATATGTTAGAATGTGTAAAAATTATATATGTTGAGATAGGAGCCTTTCTATGCATGATAGGAAAGAAACTAGTCTTACAGAAAAACCATAAAGTTGAGTTTTAGCAAAATTTTGACTCATTTATTTTTAGCCACTGCCAAAACTATTTTAATAGGATAATATTCAGTTTAGGATTGATTAATCATGAAAAATTGGTAACATTTGATGTAGGATTGATTTTTAGTGCCTATAGAGAAACTAGTAACTAGAAAATCGAAAAAGGGCAATTCTAGAACACTTAGATTATTTGATTTTCTGTTTTTATCCAGCAACCTTGTAATGTAGTAAACATGGTTTATAATGAGTTTGTAACACCCTAATATTCGACCTAATACTACTAGTACGTACTTAGGCCAAATATTAGTCATTACCTACTGTCATGGTTCTTTTCACTTGGAAAAATAGCTTAACGAAAATACGAGCCAATTTTTTTTTTAAAACATTACTTAAAATAGAAGCCGCGCATATCTTACCGGGTCGGTATCATAAAGTGCAGAAATATAAACATAGAAGTGGCTCCGAATCATAACCTCATCACAACTGGAATACCTCATATATAATATGCCTACCCTACGGGGCAGGACTCTTCAAGTACATGATAAACAGGAATACAACGGAAATACAGAATACATAGAAAAGAACTAGAAAGAAACATCCCTACCCACGTGCAACCTAAGGTGGATAACCTCAGCACAAAAGAGGTTTCATCCATACTACGTGTCGTGCGTGCACTAAGGGCTACCCTCCAATCTCTATGGCAGAATCACGGGTATGGAGGAACGTAGCCAATCCACGGTCGGAGCTCGGCAGGTGCAGGCATGCCCTGTGACTGAACGTGTCATCCACGCTGGGGTCGTGGTCCGGGCACCGAAGCCCTCCGACGCTGAGTGACTGTCTCCTCGCTGCCTATCGGTCGCCGAGGCAGAGTGAGGGCAGAGCCCTCATGGTCCATGGGGGAGTCCTCCACAGGGTCCTCTTCCGAGTGCTGCGATAGTGGCACATACTCCGGTATGTCAGCTGAACCGGCAGAGTGGGTCCGTAGGTTCCTCTCATGTCGTGCCCGTGCACGCTCAAAAATCGTGGGGTCACCATAGGGGGATGTCGGGGAGAAGCGATAACTATATACGGGGTGTGCAAACGACCGTCCCAAAAACATGAAGATGCGCACAGTACATCGGCCCTCAAAATGGAATGACCCATGCTCCGGGTCATGGTGGACCTCCCACCGGGGTGTGTCAACGAACAGCACGAACGTCGCCATCTCGCTCTGAAGACGTAATGGAAAGAAAGAGATAGAGGGAGTGAGATTCTTACTAAAGAAACTCAGTAGGGCTCTCCTCCTATCCTAGGTGTCATCATTTACGTCTCCAAGTATCTCGGGTTATGTATAAAACCGTGGGCATATATTGGTTCAATTATGAGTTTTTTAAAGTCTCAATTTCCGAGATCCGTTTTTTTTAACATATCACTTGTATTTACATAAATCATGGGGAATAAATTGTGGGACTTCAATCATATAACTTGGATCATAGAACATAAATCATATAACTTGGATCATGGAACATAAATCATATAACTTGGAATCATAGAACATAAATCATATAACTTGGTACTCGGCACATGGTGGCTTATCTTGGTTACTTAGGTGACATTAAACTTTTACTTGAACTGGGGCCGCCTTCATATTTCTCCCTTTTAAGAAATCTCTAGGCTATGACCTCATGCCACACTAGTCGTCACTAGTATCTAGACTTTTATCCCTTGGGATAAGTCAACTTCCCGACTTTAAGTACGGGTTTAGGGGGGCTAGAATCACATTGTCCCCACCCTTAGTTTGGTGGTTTCAAAGGATTACATTCTCATATTTTAACTCACCCTAAGTTTAACATGTTTCTTTAAGATGCCACATAATTAATGCATAACACATAATTACCACTTCGGCATCTCTAAGGTTCTTTTAAAGAAGAAATAACATGAGATTACAAACCATCACATAAGAGTAATAGTTCACATGGCATCACATACGTCATGAGCTAACACACCAATTCATCATTAAATGTGAGGCACATAATCATCCCATAAGGTAGAAATCCTTAAATCGGGTAACCTCAAACTTCCAAATTATTTTCTTATACCTCTAAGGGATTGATTAACCTCATTACCATGATTTATTAAGTCCTAAAACCTAATTAATCATGGCTGGACAGCCTTGGCAGTAAGCTTGTATTAGATGAATTACGGTGTTCTAGAAGATGCGTTTTAAACCCTTTCTCACATCCGACTTTTTCTATGATGCAACAATTAATACCTAAGCCAATTATGAGTCACTCTCACTGATCTAGACATCATATAATGTGATTCTATGGGTGTTAATCAATCTGGACAGAATTCATATTTTCTATACCTATGGGGTTCTAGAATTCCCATTTCAAGCAATTAAGGTAACCAAACATGCTCTAAAATGTCTAAAACAATTAGCATATACTTAGCAAGGTATTCAAACATATTTAGACCACCCAAAACATAATTTAAGGTGCTGGAAATGATCATGGCATAACCAAATTGGTAAGTCATCAAATCATGTGTAAACTTTCTTTTTCATGTACCTAGGTAACTAGTTTCTCTTGGGACAATTTTTAAGACTTCAAAAATACCTTGGAAATCAATTTAACTTGTCAAGAACTTTCATAAAATACATAGGGCAGAAACTCTTTAAATTTACTCATGGTTGAAATTCTAGATGTAAGAACATACTCAAAAAAACTTTCAAATGTCACTTATGTTTAGGAAAAACTTAAAACATAAACTATAGGCTCTTGTAACTAATGAAAAACTCATCCTAGAGCTTTCATCATCACATGGCCGAATACATTTCAAGAGAATACCTCTTGATTTAACTTTTCTCAAGATGAAATGGGCAAGTCTTTGAGCTCTAGTCTCTTAGGTGATGGCATAAAAGTAAACGTGCTATGCATTCCATTTTATTCTTCATTAGAGAGTAAAGTGAGAGCTTCAACGTAAATATGAAATGCAAGAACTTGAAATTAAATGTGCAAGGCTCAAAGTAAATATGCAAGTTCCATTCTTTATTTTAGTGCTCTAGGCCTAGCAACAATCGACTTTAAGGCCGAAATAGAAAGGCTTCGAGATTATTTTAGGTGATATGCAAGCTCTTATTTTACATCTTTAAGTTCTTAAGTGATGACTTGAAATATAACATGGAATGCGAAGCTTGGAATTTAAACGTGCATTATGCAAGTTCATTCCTTATCTTGGGGTTTAGTGATAGCATAGAAATAAACATGCTATGCAAAGCATAAAGTAAACGTGAATGCAAGTTACTTTTATCTTGTCTAGAGCTCTTGCAAGACTTTTAAAAAGAACATAGTTCCAACCCAAACCTCATCCTCACAAGAAAAGGAAACTACTAGTGCTTGAATACTTAAAATGAATCATGACCATAAAACTTGAAGATGGCTGAATCTTCATCAAGAAGAATAACCTATTTTTGGAACTCTAGGGACCAAGATCTTGATGATTCAAACACCAACATCTCAAGTCCTCATCATTGAGTATTTTACTATGTTTTAAACTTCCATCAAAACCAAACTCATGGTAAACATAAAGGAACAAAACCGAAAACATACTTGGTCTAGGAACCAAGTTCAAGCTCTAGAGTTTTGTTCATGTGACATACATCAACATGAAGCCCTCATCATCAAGCTACCATTTTTTCAAGTTCCAAAGGCCTTCATGGCCGAAACCTCAAAGAAATGAGATGGAGTTTTTAAAGGTTCAAGAGAAACACAACTATTTCTTGAGTAAAACTTGGAAATAATAAACTTTTCTTAAGAATACTCAAGCTTTAGAGGTTGTTCATGTGACAAACATCAACATGAAGCCCTCATCATCAAGCTACCATTTTTTTCAAGTACCTTAGGCCTTTATGGCCGAAACATCAAGAAACAAAAGTTCCAAAAAGGTTTCATGAAAAACACAACCTTGTCTTGACCAAAACTTGAAAAAGATGAAACTTTTCACAAACAAGATTCAAGCTTTAGAGGTCTCATGTTGGGATGAACACATGGTCATCTCAAGAGAGCACTCATCATCAAACTCTCCTCATCTTGGCCTTGAGGCTGAAAAAGAAAGAAAAAGGAGAAAGAATAGAACTTTTCCTTAAGAAAAGTTCAAGCTTTAGAGGCCTCACTTTAAGATGAACTCATGGTTTCATCTTGGAGAGCACTTATCATCAAGCTCTTATGTTCAAGGCCTTGAGGCCGAAAATGAAAGGAAAAGAAAAGGAAGAAACCGAAAAATGAAGAAGCAACATGGAAGTTCCACCTTGCATCATTTCCCAACAAGATTCAATATAGAAATGAAAAACATATTGAGAAAGGTTCCCTACCTTGTGGTTTTTGAAAAGAAGAGGAAGAACTTGAGCTTGAAGAACTCTTGGAAGCTTGAGAGAAAACCTCAAAGTGCTCTAAACTCTAAGCTTTAGTAAAATGAACAAAGGTGCTTCAAGTTCCCTAAGCTACCTATTTATAGAGAAGTAAAATGATGGTGGCCTTTTGGGGGGGGGGAATTCAGCCACTTTACAGCCACATGGGGGAGGAAATATCTTTGTTCAAAGCATGGTGTTAGTCATTCAAAGCATGGTAAAAAGTCTAGCTATGCATGGCCTAAGGCATGGCTAACAATGTAGCTTATTTCCAAACCTTTTAAATGAATAAAATCATAAAATTTTGGGCTGTAAAGGAGTGAAAAAAACCATGCCTTCCATGTCAAAAAAAAGAAGAAAATATTTTCAAATTTTGAATTTCCAAAGCATAGGTAAGGTGGTGTAAGACATAGTGTCTTGAAAAGTTTGATTGAAAGCTTGAATGACCACAAAAATAATTCATTCTTTTTGAATTTGAATGACATAAATATTTTTAACTTATCCTTTACATATTATATTCATGAATCATAAGCATGTTCATTTTATGAGGCATTGATCTCTAGAGATAGAACTCATCCTTTACATATTATAGCTTCCTATGGAATATTAGAGATGCATATGCTAAAGATATATGAAGAACTAGGTGTGATTAATCTTGAGTCATGGCATATTATGATATGTTGATGCATGAAACATGAATGGATATGTGGTATGACATTGAATATTTGTTTTGATTCTGAACTTTGAAATGTGAAAGTACATAGTCTTGTGGCATAAAGAAAATTTGAAGGAAATTCAGTGTACCGCCGTTATGCTGCCAAATTTCTATCAAATTTGAAGACTTAAGAAAGTTTTTGAAAACTTCATGAGATTTTTAAATGTGACATAACACTGAGATGCATTTCTCCCGCTCCGGTGGGGAGAAAGCAAATCTGTGAGGGTATTGACATTGAGATTGCCAAAACGGACAATTCGCTGCGTACTAGATACTAGTAGAGCATTTCAAAGAAAGAAATATTCCTATGGACTCCCCGAATTAAAGGTTATGATAGGTGATCCTTATGCCCCTTAGCCCGTACTCTAGAAGTTGGGATTATTATTATGTTACACTTATCAGAGGATAAGTAAGAACTAGTGACGATTAGTTAGGTATGAGCTCATAACCTAGAGATGTTTTAGGGTGGCCCCCATGATGCAAAGTATAATGTTTAATGTCACATAGTTAAGAAAAGAGAAGGTTCCACATGAGAAGTTACATGCCATTTTATGCCACTTATATGATGTTGCTTGATGTTATGTTCTAATGCTTTCTTGCATAATGTATTGTCATGCATTCATGCTTTGTTATGTTGCACACATGACATTAAGACTCATTTTAAAATGAACGGACCTTGGATAATTATATTTAAAAACCTAATAATAAACTTTAAGCATGTACACCTTTTTACAATAAACCCAAGGTTCCTAGGGGCGTTGACAATGTCACTTAGATAGGAGGTTTCCTACTGAGACTCTTTAGTAAGATTCTTACTCCCTCTCTTTCTCTTTTTCTTTCTGTCACGTCTTCAGATTATGATGGCGACGTTTGTGGTCTTCATCAACACCCCGGTGTGGGAGGTCCACTTTGATCCAGAACACCAGTCCTACCATTTTCGTATAACATCCTAATTTTTAACCCAATACTCTAGAACATAATTAGGTTAACCATTAGTCTGTTACGTCATAGCTTCCTTGTTACTTTAAAATACTTAGCGGAAATACTGGTAAATTTTTTTTTGAAATATAAAAACAAAGTGAAAACCGCGCGACACGTTAATTTTTAATGCATGGAAGGTAATAAAGCACACATCTCATAGCAACATAGCATAAGCAAGTAAAGACACATCATAATATCATTGAACTGCATATTTATATAATATATAATATGCCCACTTGTATAGAGTGGGGCTTAGTTTGATACAACATGAGCGATACAACTAAAGAGGAAATACAAGAGAAAGTATAACGGAAACTATAAAGCAACTCCCCTACCCAAGTGCAACTTACGGGATGACCAATAAAACAAAAGAAGGTTCATCCCCATCTAAGTGGTGTGTGCTCTACCCGGGTACTCCATCAGTCATACGTCATCTCCTACTGACGTCCATCTCGCGAGCGAGGCACATATCCGGGAAACTGGGCGAGCTCCTTGGGCATGAAGAGGCGGAACGGGGATCGAGAGTGACCCCCGCGATGTGGCCGCATGTCATAGTGCACCTCCCACATCGGGGTGTCCACGAAAACCACGAACGTCGCCATCTGAAGACGTGACGGAAAGAAAGAGATAGAGGGAGTGAGAATCTTACTAAAGAATCTCAGTAGGGCCTCCTACTATCTAGGTGTTATCATCTACGTCCTCAGGAACCTTGGGTTTAGTAAACGAAATAAGTGAGCATGCATTAAGTCCATTTTTAGGTTCTAAAACATAATTTAGCCAAAGTCCGTTTATTTTAGCATGATTCTTAATGACATGGATGCAAACATATTAAAGGATGTATGCGTGGCTCTACTTAATACAAGAACAATCATCATATCTTTAAGAACATCATAATAGTGGCATAAAGTGGCAATTAAATTCTCTTTGTGACATAATCATCATAACTTCCTCATAGGCCACCCTAAAAGACAAGCGCTCTGGGGGTGCTCGGCCGAACCGGTATCACCCAGAACGTGTCACATCTCTAGGTTATAAGCTCATACCTTAACTAGTCGTCACTAGTTCTTACTTATCAATCTCGATAAGCGTAACATAATCATAAACATAATCCCGACTTATCCAGTACGGGCTAGGGGTCATTTCTTGGGGGTGCTCAGCCGAACCGGTGTCATCCGAGAACTCATCTTAGTACCTCATAAAAATTTCATAGGTTTTCAAAATCTTTCTGAGTCCCGAATTTGTCAGAAATTCAACGGTATAACTGTTGCACGCCGAATTTCTTCCAAATTCTTCTTTATGCCACATGAGTCAATCAAACATGCATCCTTCATCATAATCTCAAGCATTCTCATAATCATCCTCACACTTTCACAAGCAACATTAAAAGTTCGTTATGCACTTGGTCCTATGGTATTTTATGCTTTGACCCTTACGAGCCTTAAACTTGTGATGTAGTTAACCTATCATCTTCTATCAAACTTTTATGCACCTAAGGGTTCTCTTCTAACAAATCTTATTATTTATTTATGCTCTCTATTAAATCTGAACAACATCATTCCTTAGGTGCAGCATTATAAACTTATGATTACGGGGTTCTAGAACTTGCGTTTTAGACCCTTTCTTGGTTCTGTCTTCGCCTAAGGCGCTATAAGTTAAACCTAAACTAATTATGAGTCATTCCTATATCAAAGAACTAATTATAAACCATTTTCTCTACATTATAAGGTTTCTGGACAGATTCTAAGAATTAAATGTTCTAAGGGTTCTAGAATTGCGGTTTTACGGTTTACTAGTTACTAGTTTCTCTATAGGTGCTAAAATTCAATCCTACTTCAAATGTAACCAAAATTTTCATGATTAAACAATCCTAATCTGATTATATTCCCATTGAAACAGTTTGGGCAGTGTCCATGAATAAATGAGATAAAACTATGCTAAATCTTGACTTTACAGTTTTTCTAGAAAGCTAGTTTCTTTCCTAACTTGCATAGAAATGTTCCTACTTCATCATACATAATTTTTACTCATTCAACCACATCAAAACATCATCACATGGCAGCAAACACATCATGGAAGAACCGAAACATTAAGTCCTAAAAAGATACATAACTTGATATCTTAAAACACATAAGTTGCTAGTTTCTCTTGGAATCATTTTCAAGACTTCTAAAACTCTTTTGCAAACCATTTTATTTTGTGAAAGTGACTAAAAACAATCTTAGGTCAGTGACCACTTAATCCCTCCTTCAAAAGAGTTAAATTCTTAGAACCTTGTTGGTCTTGAACTCAAACAAATTCATGAGATTTAAAAGGATTCTTAAAACTTGGCTTATTGGTCCTTGAAGCTAGATGAAACTCATTCCAAGTTCATCATCACCACAAGGCCGAAATCATGCATTCAAAGAATGCTCCCTCATTAAACTTTAACTTGAGATAAAATGGGCAAGTCTTTGAGCTCTAAGATCTTTTAAGTGATGACATAATTTAAACATGCTATGCACTTCATTTTTATTCTTCATTACAAAATAAAGTGAGAGCTTAAAGTAAACGTGCAAGACTTGAATATAAAAATGCAAGGCTTAAAATAATTATGCAAGACTTGGAATATAAATATGCAAGGCTTGAAATAAATATGCAAGACTTGGAATATAAATATGCAAGGCTTGAAATATAAATATGCAAGTTCATTTCTTTATTTTAGTACTCTAGGCCCAGCAACAATCAACTTTAAGGCTGAAATAGAAAGGCTTTGAGATTTAGTTAGGTGATAGTGCAAGTTCTTATTTTAAATCTTTACGTTCCTTAGTGATAAAAGTAAATATGCTAAGCAAGAATGTAAATATGAGATGTACTCCATTCTTTCTCCTTTAACTTTAAGTGATGGCTTGAAAATTAAATATGAATGCAAAGCTCAAAATAAACATGCAATGCATAAGCTTGAATTTAAATATGAATGCTAGTTCATTTTATTTCTTATTAGAGCTCATACAAGACTTTAAAGAAACTCAAACCTCAACCCAAACTTATCATAACAAGATAAAGTAAAACAAGAGTGAACCTCAAGGGTTCTTTGAAACACAAAGTTTCTTTTCTTGGAATGTAAACATAAATAACATTTTTATTAAAACTCAAGCTCTAGAGACCTCATTGTGATGAACACATAGTCATCATCTAGAAGCTCTTATCATCAAGCCATTGTGAACTTCCTTGGCCAATATGGCTGAATCCTTAGAGAAAGAAAAAGAAAAGGAACCAAAATTGTTGGGGAAGGAAAGGAACATTTGGAACTCTAGAGACCATGATCTTGATGATGCATTAACACCAACATCATGAGTTCTCATCATTGAGTTTATGTTAGCCATTTTAAAACATCATCAAAGTGAAAAGTTTCAAAGTTCAAGACGAAAGAACAAAAGAAAACATCTTTAACTTAAGAACAAAGATCAAGCTTTAGAGATTATCCAAGTGATGAACATTATCATCATGGAACCTCATCATCAAGCTCTCATTCCCTTGCTCTCAAAGGGCTCATGATCGAGACATGGAGGAGGAGAAGAAGAAAAGATGTTCTAGAAAGGATTCAAGAGAAACTATGAACACATAAAGAGATTAAGAACTTTAAATGAAAGAACTCTTGAAAGAAAATCCCTACCTAGTGATTAGGAGGTTGGAATGAGAGAAGAGGATGAAGAACTTGAAGAACTTGAAGACTTGAACTTGAGAGAAAAAGGAAGCTTTGAAGTGCTCTTTGAAAACTTACACTTTGCAAATGAACCCAAAATGATACAAGTTCACCCAAGCAAGCTATTTATAGAGAAATGAAACAAATGAAGGGTGCAAATGAAGAGGAAGGCTTCGGCCATGCAGCATGGAGGGCAGCCCATGAGTTCCATGAGGTGAGATAATATGGTCTTGAGGCATGGTGAGGTATGGTTCAAGGTATGGCTTCAAGCATGGTTCTTTGAATGAGAAACAATTCAGCATGTATGGTAAAAGAGAGAAAGAGGGCCGAAATGCATCAGCCATGAGAAGGGTTCTCTTGCATTTTAATTATGGTTTAGAGTTGTGTTTAGGTGTATCTTTGATTAGGATTAAGATTAGGAATTTGTAAGAAAATGTTTAGGTGAGAAAATGGGTAATCAAGGTTGTCAAGACATAATTAAGGAATGTTCTTGGATCATTAGTGAGTTATAAATTCATTTTAGTGTATAAACAACTCTAGACACAATTCCTTGATTTAAGAAATTGGAGAGAGAAAACACTATTCAAGATTCCAAGAGTGAAATCTTGAGTTTTAGAAAAGAGATTTAAATCTAATCTAAGCAATCTTAAGTTCTATTTAATTTTAATAATTTATTTTGACCCTATATTAATTATGGAAATTAATTAATCTTCGATTAGAGCCTAATATTGCTTAGGTTTGCTTAATCACATCGTTAAGCTCAAAAACACTATTCTACGGGCAAAATCGTAATTTTGCACTAAAACTGCCCGGAACCACCGGGACTCAAACAGATGTTTTGAAACATGTAAAAACACGGTTTTAAACCTCTGGGGGAAGTTTTGGGCTCAAACGGCACCTTTACCCGCGTAAAACGCTATAGGGGTATTTTGGTCATTTTGACCCGAAACTACGGAAAATGAGACTTTCGCCTCCGGAACCACTCAAGGGTCATTCAATCCCCTTCAAACATTGAGTTGGCCCTTTGAGGACTATCGGGTCGGCCATCATCGAATTCCGGGCCGAAAATGACCTCAGAGGCATTTTGGTCATTTTCCACTCAGACAGAAAATCGGGGCGTTACATTGCGCCGCCAGAGTCTTCATGTTCATAGGATCCCCTTTGCACACCCAGTACCCAGCTATCACTTTTCCCCGACATCCCCTTATGGAGATGACATGGTTTTTGAGCACGCCCGAATGCGCAACAAGAGGATCCTCTGTAACCACACCACCGCATAAGCTATACGTGACTTCCCAAACTATGTGCCTCACTCATAGTCTTCGAAGACCTCGGAGGACCGACCAACCCACCTGTACAGTGAGAGCTCTGGCCCCGCTCATGAGAGAGGGTAGCGAGGAGACCGTGACTTAGCTGAGATTGGCCCGGAGGCCAGCCATGCGCCCCCGTCGCGGAGCTCACGTCCAGCCACTTCACGTGGCCATTCCTGCCGAGATATGCCAACGGGTTGGTTATGTCCCGCCCTTTCCGGGACCGCAGTAGTAGATGCTCTTGGGGAGTGATTATGCACACACCACGCATAGACTAGGATAGCCTTCTTTTGTTCTAGAGGATATCCATTTTTAGTGCATTGGGGTAGGGGTGATTTCTTTTATGCGTTTCATGTATTCTCCTTTCGGTTGTATTTGCTTTTATGATGTATCGAACTTATCCCGCCTTTCATAGGTGGGTAGTTTATTATATTAATAGAATATTATTGTTGGTGTGAACATGATTGTCTAAGGTTATGCAGTTATTTGATGTTCTTATCTTGTGCTTTCTTTTGTATGCGGTACGCTTTATGATAACGCTTGTTTGAGATATGCGCGGCTCTTACTTTGCATTTATGTTTCAAAAAAAATTTTACCCATATTTTCCACTAAGTATTTTAAAGAGACGTTTTAAGAAATGAGACTAAAAGAGTAATAGACTAATAGTCAACCTAAATGCGTTCTAGGAGTATTAGGTTGAAAATAAGGATGTTACAGAAAAAGCAAAGGATATTGAAGGGGTATTTAAGCCGTAAGAGTCTTATGCAATCTTTTTAATTGACTTGAATGATATTCAACTACAATGTCTCGACCATGCTCTATGCTATCAAAATCACCAACAATCAATGCAGCAACTTTATCAACTGTTGGTGTGTTGTATGTATGGGCATCAAAACCTCAATTCCTAAACAAATGCAAACTAAAATACTCGATAGGATTTGACTGATGCTGATCACTAATTGTTCTAAATGATTTTGCTAGAATATTGTGATCATCACTCATTTGAATAAGTTCACAAATCAAAGATTCATCGAGCTCACAATGCAAATCCGTTGAACTATATATTCCAAATAAATAAATAAATATTGGCTAAAAAAATGGAATTATAAATATTGACATGAACAAGGTATAACATAACATATCATATATGAAATGCGATTTCCTGTTCCCCAGCTAGTTTAGTGTGTTGTAGATATACAATTGGGCAAATTTGGGCTTCTTGCTAGAAATTGGGAGAAGAGTAACAATTCGGTGGTAATTTTGTCCACTAATTATAAACTATGGTGGACTAGCACCATCATTAATAGATTTCTTAATTTTACCACCGATGGACGTGAATGCAAACATACTATTGTAAGACTGAATATTCATGAGAACATGTTTTGACATCAAATCATGCCCATTAACTCAATCATACAACAATCTAGTAGGCTTAGATAGCAAGTGGAGGTGAACTCTACCCTTACAATAACAAATTAAAAAATCAGGATTATCTAAGCCATCTATTTTCATTGCTCGCTCACCATACCACAATAATGCATCACAAAATGAGCATTCACATATACAGTCTCCAAAATCTATATATGCTGAACATGTAATAAAAACATATTATATAGTAATCAATGAATTATTAAAATCAAATTAATTTCATGATAAATAAATAGCCTACCAATATGTTCGCTTTGATTAAAAAGGTCACTATCCAAGTGCTCTCCACACATAGGTGAATCTAGAATATTGGATAGTCCTGCTGAATCCATATATGAATAATATAGTTGAGCATTAATATGTGTTTTTTCACTTAATTATGTATTAGACATTCAACTATTACAAAAATCCATAATACAAACCTACAAATAGTTGGCCACGTGAAAACCGTGATAAAGGCTACTGTGTTACAAAGGAATTAACAACTTCATTATTACTTTCATTGATACCAAGTCATCACATAACATTCAATAAATGAATGATTATCTTTTACTTAGAAAAAATGCAACTAAACAAATAGCATAACATGTGGCACTTTTACTAAAAATGTTGTATCAATTCTATTACTCACTTAGTTTACCAAAATTATTCCGCAATCCTGAACCTCTTTTCATTCTCATGATGTTAACTCTGTTAGCTCTAGCAGCTTTTGTATAGCTTTATGGTGCAAATTAAGTTTAGATTTATCAACCTATCATGACAACAAAAGACTAAGTACATATTCAAATTATCACTATTGAAAAAAATACCAAATTTAATTAAAAGAAAGAGATTCCAAAAGTATCATTGTAAATAAAGACAGAAATATAAAATGCTCTACTAATCATTTTTTTAATCATAAAATGGTAATAAGAACTACGACAGTAAACAATTGCCAAATCTTTCTAAGAAGAGTCCAAATCTGGAATATATTGCTGATCAAATGAGGTTACTATATGGCACAAGACAAATAAATATTTTAGTATTCACCATCTTGTACCAATTTGATTATTATCAAACACTTTAATGACACTAAAAAATTAAAAAAAAATTACAATCACCATTCTTATGAGAATTTAGTAACTTTTTAACATGTAATTTGTTAATTCTATAGGCCCTGGCATTCTTTGTCATCATATTTTGCATAGCCATCCATGAATTCCATTGTACCTAGAACCAAACAAAATCTCAACAAACAAATAACTCATAATTACGACATCACTTATAAATCTCGAATAAAATTATAACTTACACACATAATCAATCTCAAACAAAAATATAGTGTTATGAAAATAAGAATTACCAAGACATGCCCACAAGACTTGGTATTAATAATTATGGCTTGACTACTACTTGATGGTTCTACAAAATCATAGAAAAAAATATTTGTCACTTTTGAAAATACAAAAGGTCTTGATCATTGAAGATTAAAAGTTAGTTAAAAAAATACAGAACACAATATATGGAGAAAGGTGAAAAAAAAATATCACCATGCATACATGATCGAGAAGCCCTCTTCATTTGCAATTCGCTTAGTCTATAAGCTTTAACAATCTTAGCATTGTTCTAGTCAATAAACTGACACAAGAAAAAGTATTGATCATTGATAGAAAAATCGGATTCTACCTTTATTAAATCCATTGTTTATAACATGATCCTATACCAATAACAAGAAGAACCAAAACAAAATTGCCTTAACGACTTAAACTCTCCAACACAGAATTCCATCCACAATGGCTTAAACTCTCCATCATGGCTTAACATTTATTTTCACTCCATGAATTCCATTTGGAAATATACCTTTACAAATATAACTAAATAGTACCCAAAAAGGTTAGTAGCACCAAAAAATTGTGCCCAATGTTTATATAAATAAATGAATGAATTGATTGTATACAAACTTTAGATTTGGTTGCTATCTGAACCCAACCTTTTCCTATAATTCACTTTAATTAGAAAAAACATAGCTTAAATAGCATGACTAATCTATGTGCATTCCACAATAAAAACCATACATGAATAATCTACACAGTAATTAATTTATGATCAAATGTAAAAAATTACAAATAAAAGTCAAACTCATTTTTACATTTCTTAATCTAATTCTTTTGTTGGATATGATAATCTATGTTCTTTTTTTTTACCCTTGAGTTTATAAAACGAAAATACCAATGGCCCAAAAACATTAGAGATTCATATGTCTATGACAATAGTAAGAATAAAGAAACAAATTTAAACTACACAAAACAATTAAACAAATTCAAAAAATTGGGCCATATGATAAGGTTATTCAAACATTTTTTTTGTACTTTACATGCAAAATGAGGCATATAGACCAAGTGCTTGGCCGAAAAAATGTCCAAGGCCAATATTAATAGCAACAAAGGTATTGTCGATATTAGAAATAAAGAGGAAAATTTAAAGTGTGTAAAAAGATAAATAAATTCAAATATTTGGGCCAGTTAATAAGCCCATTCAAACAATTTTTTTGTTGTGCTTTGTAACCCCCTGATTTTCTGTCTAAGAGGAAAATGACTAAAATGCCCCTGAGGTCATTTTCTGCCTGGAATTCGAGGATAGACAGCCCGGCAGTCCTCAAAGGGTCAACTCAATGTTTGAAGGGGATTAAATGGTCCTTGAGTGATTTCGGAAACAAAAATATTGTTTTCTACAGTTTCTGGTCAAAATGACTAAAATACCCCTATAGTGTTTTTACACGGGTAAAGGTGCCTTTCAAGCCCGAAACTATCCTCAAAAGGTTTAAAATGATGTTTTCATGTGTTCAAATTAAGTTCTGGTGGTCCCGGCCAGTTTTTGCATAAAATTATGATTTTGCCCCTCGAATAGTGCCATTTGAGCTTAATGATGTAATTAAGCAAACCTAAACAATATTAGACTCTAAACGAAGATTAATTAATTTCCATAATTAATCTAGAGTCATATAAGTTATTAAAATTAATTAGAACCTAAACTTGTTTAGATTAAACCTAAATCTCTTTTTAAAACTCAAGATTCCTAGTCTTGGAATCTTGAATAGTGTTTTCTCTCTCAAATTCCTTAAATTAAGAAATTGTGTCTAGAATTGTTTATACATTAAAATGAGTTTTTATTTCACTTGTAACGCCCCGATTTTCTGTCTGAATGGAAAATGACCAAAATGCCCCTAAGGTCATTTTTGGCCCGGAATTCGAGGATGGCCGACCCGGCAGTCCTCGAAGGGCCAACTCAATGTTTGAAGGGATTGAATGACCCTTGAGTGGTTCCGGAGGCGAAAGTCTCATTTTCATAGCTTTGGTCAAAATGACCAAAATACCCCTATAGCGTTTTACGCGGGTAAAGGTACCGTTTGAGCCCGAAACTTTCCCCAAAGGTTTAAAACCATGTTTTTACATGTTTCAAAACATCTGTTTGAGTCCCGGCAGTCCCGGGCAATTTTAGTGCAAAATTACGATTTTGCCCCTAGAATAGTGTTTTTGAGCTTAATGATGTGATTAACCAAACCTAAGCAATATTAGGCTCTAAACGAAGATTAATTAATTTCCATAATTAATCTAGAGTCAAAATAAATTATTAAAATTAATTAGAACCTGAGATTGCTTAGATTAGATTTAAATCTCTTTTCTAAAACTCAAGATTTCACCCTTGGAATCTTGAATAGTGTTTTCTCTCTCTAATTTCTTAAATCAAGGAATTGTGTCTAGAATTGTTTATACACTAAAATGAATTTATAACTCACTAATGATGCAAGAACACTCTTTAATTATGTCTTGACAACCTTAATTACCCATTTTTCTCACCTAAACACTTTCTTAGAAATTCCTAATCTTAATCCTAATCAAAGATACACCTAAACACAACTTTAAACCACAATTAAAATGCAAGAAACCCTCCCCCCATGGCTGATGCATTTCAGCTCTCTCTCTCTCAATTACCACACATGTTGAATTGTTTCTCACTCGAAGAACCATGCTTGAAGCCATACCTTGCACCATACCTCACCATACTTTGAACCATACCTCACCATGCCTCAAGACCAAATTATCTCACCTCATGGAACTCATGGGCTGCCTCCATGCTGCATGGCCGAAGCCTTCCTCTTCATTTGCACCCTTCATTTGTTTCATTTCTCTATAAATAGCTTGCTTGGGTGAACTTGTATCATTTTGGGTTCATTTGCAAAGTGTAAGTTTTTCAAAGAGCACTTCAAAGCTTCCTTTTTCTCTCAAGTTCAAGTCTTCAAGTTCTTCAAGTTCTTCATCCTCTTCTCTCATTCCAACCTCCTAATCACTAGGTAGGGATTTTCTTTCAAGAGTTCTTTCATTTAAAAGTTCTTAATTTCTTTATGTGTTCATAGTTTCTCTTGAATCCTTTTTAGAACTTCTTTCCTTCTTCCACTCCTCTTTGTTTTTTGGCCATGAGGCTTGAGAATCAAAGGAATGAGAGCTTGATGATGAGAGTTTCATGATGATGTTCATCACTTGAACAATCTCTAAAGCTTGATTTTTGTTCTTGAGTTAAAGATGTTTTTAGTTTTCTTCTTGAATCTTTGAAACCTTTCACTTTGATGATGTTTTAAAATGGTTAACATGAACTCAATGATGAGAGCTCATGATGTTGGTGTTAATGCATCATCAAGATCATGGTCTCTAGAGTTCCAAATGTTTCTTTTCTTCTCCAACAATTTCGGTTCTTCTTCATTTTCTTTCTTTAAGGTTTCAGCCATATTGGCCAAGGAAGTTCACAATGGCTTGATGATGAGAGCTTCTAGATGATGACTATGTGTTCATCACAATGAGGCCTCTAGAGCTTGAGTTTTAATAAAAATGTTATTTAGGTTTACATTCCAAGAAAAGAAGTTTCAAAGAACCCTTGAAGTTCACTCTTGTTTTACTTTATCTTGTCATGATAAGTTTGGGTTGAGGTTTGAGTTCCTTTAAAGTCTTGTATGAGCTCTAATAAGAAATAAAATGAACTAGCATTCATATTTAAATTCAAGCTTATGCATTGCTTGTTTATTTTGAGCTTTGCATTCATATTTAATTTCCAAGCCATCACTTAAAGTTAAAGGATAAAGAATAGAGTACATCTCATATTTACATTCTTGCTTAGCATATTTACTTTTATCACTAAGGAACATAAAGATTTAAAATGAGAACTTGCACTATCACCTAACTAAATCTCAAAGCCTTTCTATTTCGGCCTTAAAGTTGATTGTTGCTGGGCCTAGAGCACTAAAATAAAGAAATGAACTTGCATATTTATATTACAAGCCTTGCATATTTATATTCCAAGTCTTGCATATTTATTTTAAGCCTTGCATTTTTATATTCAAGTCTTGCACGTTTACTTTAAGCTCTCACTTTATTTTATAATGAAGAATAAAAATGAAGTGCATAGCACGTTTAAATTATGTCATCACTTAAAAGATCTTAGAGCTCAAAGACTTGCCCATTTTATCTCAAGTTAAAGTTTAATGAGGGAGCATTCTTTGAATGCATGATTTTGGCCTTGTGGTGATGATGAACTTGGAATGAGTTTCATCTAGCTTCAAGGACCAATAAGCCAAGTTTTAAGAATCCTTTTAAATTTCATGAATTTGTTTGAGTTCAAGACCAACAAGGTTCTAAGAATTTAACTCTTTTGAAGGAGGGATTAAGTGGTCACTGACCTAAGAATGTTTTTAGTCTCTTTCACAAATTAAAATGGTTTGCAAAAGAGTTTTAGAAGTCTTGAAAATGATTCCAAGAGAAACTAGCAACTTATGTGTTTTAAGATATCAAGTTATGTATCTTTTTAGGACTTAATGTTTCGGTTCTTCCATGATGTGTTTGCTGCCATGTGATGATGATTTGATGTGCTTGAATGAGTAAAAATTATGTATGACGAAGTAGGAACATTTCTATGCAGGCTAGGAAAGAAACTAGCTTTCTAGAAAAACCGTAAAGTCAAGATTTAGCATAGTTTTATCCCATTTATTTATGGACACTGCCCAAACTGTTTCAATGGGAATATAATCAGATTAGGATTGTTTAATCATGAAAAATTTGGTTACATTTGAAGTAGGATTGAATTTTAACACCTATAGAGAAACTAGTAACTAGTAAACCGTAAAACCGCAATCCTAGAACTCTTAGAACATTTAATTCTTAGAATCTGTCCAGCAACCTTATAATGTAAAGAACATGGTTTAAAATTAGTTCCTTGATATAGGAATGACTCATAATTGGTTTAGATTTAACTTATAACGCCTTAGGCGAAGACAGAACCAAAAAAAGGTCTAAAACGCAAGTTCTAGAACCCCGTAATCATAAGTTTATAACGCTGCCACTAAGGAATGATGTTGTTCAGATTTAATAGAGAGCACAAATGAATAATAAGATTTGTTAGAAGAGAACCCTTAGGTGCATAAAATTTTGATAGAAGATGATAGGTTAACTACATCACAAGTTTAAGGCTCGTAAGGGTCAAAGCATAAAATACCATAGGACCAAGTGCATAACGAACTTTTAATGTTGCTTGTGAAAGTGTGAGGATGATTATGAGAATGCATGAGATTATGATGAAGGATGCATGTTTGATTGACTCATGTGGCATAAAGAAGAATTTGGAAGAAATTCGGCGTGCAACAGTTATACCGTTGAATTTCTGACAAATTCGGGACTCAGAAAGATTTTGAAAACCTATGAAATTTTTATGAGGTACTAAGATGAGTTCTCGGATGACACTGGTTCGGCCAAGCACCTCCAGAGAACTCATGTGACATTGGTACCAAGATTAATTCTTGGGTGACACCGGTTCGGCCGAACACCCCGAAGAAATGCCCCCTAGCCCATACTGGATAAGTCGGGATTATGTTTATGATTATGTTACGCTTATCGAGATTGATAAGTAAGAACTAGTGACGACTAGTTAAGGTATGAGCTCATAACCTAGAGATGTGACACGTTCTGGGTGACACCGGTTCAGCCGAGCACCCCCAGAGCGCTTGTCTTTTAGGGTGGCCTATGAGAAAGTTATGATGATTATGTCACAAAGAGAATTTAATTGCCACTTTATGCCACTATTATGATGTTCTTAAAGATATGATGATTGTTCTTGTATTAAGTAGAGCCATGCATACATCCTTTAATATGTTTGCATCCATGACATTAAGAATCATGCTAAAATGAACGGACCTTGGCTAAACTATGTTTTAAAACCTAAAAATGGACTTAATGCATGCTCAGTTATTTTGTTTATTAAACCCAAGGTTCCTGAGGACGTAGATGATGACACCTAGGTAGTAGGAGACCCAACTGAGATTCTTTAGCAAGATTCTCACTCCCTCTATCTCTTTCTTTTCGTCACGTCTCCAAATGGCGACGTTCGTGGTTTTCGTGGACACCCCGACGTGGGAGGTGCACTATGACCCGGATCACAGGTCATATCATTTTGAGGGACAGTACACGGTGCGAGTCTTCATGTTCATGGGACGTCCCTTCGCTCACCCCGTGCATACCCATCGCTTCTCCCCGACAGCATCCTACGGTGGCGATGGGCAGGTTTTTGAGCGTGCGCGTACGTATAACGAGAGAGTTCTCCGCATGCATACTGCCGCCTCAGCCATGCGTGACTATCCCGATTACGTGCCCCGGACCTACTTCTCGGAGACCGACCCGTTCGAGGACCCGCCTACCCATCCGTATAGCGAGAGCTCTGCCCCCACTCCACCACTGATAAGGGAGGGTAGTGAGGATACTGTGACTCAGCCACGGCTTGCACGACGACTGGAGATGCGGCCACATCGTGGGGATCACTCTCGATCCCTATTCCGCCTCTTCACGCCCGAGGAGCTCACCCAGTTTCCCGGATATGTGCCTCGCTCGCGAGATGGACGTCAGTAAGAGGTGACGTATGACCGATAGAGTACCCGAGTAGAGCACACACTACTTAGATGGGGATGAACCTTCTTTTGTTTTAGAGGTCATCCCGTTAGTTGCACTGGGGTAGGGGAGTTGCTTTTATAGTTTCCGTTACACTTTCTCTTGTATTTCCTTTTTAGTTGTATTGCTCATGTTGTATCAAACTAAGCCCCACTCTATACAAGTGGGCATATATTATATAAATATGCAGTTCAATGTTATTATGGTGTGCCTTTACTTGCTTATGTCATGTTACAATACGATGCTTGCTTTATTACCTTTCGTGCATTATTAATTAACGTGTCGCCCAGCTCTCACTTTGCTTTTATATTTCAAAAAAAAAATTTACCAGTATTTCCGCTAAGTATTTTAAAGTAACAAGGAAGCTATGACGTAACAGACTAATGGTTAACCTAATTATGTTCTAGAGTATTGGGTTAAAAATTAGGATGTTACATCACTAATGAAGCAAGAGCACTCCCTAACCTTGTCTTGAAATCCTTAATTACATCCTTAGTCACCTAAACACTTTTTCACAAATTCCTAAACTTAAGTCTAATCAAAGACACACCTAAACACAACTCTAAACCATAATTAAAAGAGAGATTTTCCTCTTCCTTTGGTTGATGCAATTCGGCCACCTCCCCCCCTTATTTCCATCACATGTTTGAAATTTCAAACACTCAAAGAACCATGCCTTGAGCCATGCTTTGAGCTATACCTCACCATACCTTGAACCATACCTCACCATGCTTCAAGAACACAACATCTCACCTCATGGAACACATGGGCTGGCCGAAACTCCTCCCTCCATTTACACCTCTCATTTTTTTCATTTCTCTATAAATAGCATGCTTGGATGAACTTGAATCACTTTTAGTTCATTTGCTAAGTTTAAGATTTCAAAGAGCACTTTGAGCTTTTCTTTTTCTCTCAAGTTCCAGAGTTCATCTTCTTCAACTTCTTCATCTTCTTCACTTTTCTTAACCTCAAGTCACTTGGTAAGGATTTTGTTCTAAGTGTTTCATTCATTAAAGTTCTTATTTAGTATTGTGTTTTATGATTTCTCTTGAAACGTTTTAGAACTTTTCTTCTTCCTCTTTGATTTTTGGCCAAGAGCCTTTGGGAACTTGGAAATGAGAGCTTGATGATGAGGATCCCATGATGAGATTCACACTTGTGTAACCTCTAAAGCTTGATCTTGGTTCTTGAGTAAAAGATGTTTTTGGTTTCTTCCTCTCTTATTCTTAAGAAGCTTTATTTTGATGATGTCCTAAAATGAATATATGAACTCAATGATGAGGACACATGATGTTGGTGTTAATACATCATGAAGATCATGGTCTCTAGAGTTTCAAAATGGTCCTTTGCCTTCCTCATGGTTTCGGTTTCTTTCCTTTTCTTTCTTCTAAACTTTTGGCCATTATTCCTTTTCTTTAAGTTTTTGAGTTTTCATTTTTAAAAGGAATGTTAACTTGATTTGATCTGTTAGTCCATTTCCTTAGAGCTTGATGATGAAGTTCACACCATATGGTTTCTTTGAAAACTTTGGTACAAGAACTTTAAAGCTTGCTTTATCTTGCTATGATAAGTTTGGGTTGAGGTTTAAGTTCCTTTAAAGTCTTGCAAGAGCTCTAGTGAAGAATATAAAATGAACTTACATTCATATTTATTTTCCTTGCCTAGCATATTTAATTTTTGGCCAACACCTAAAACGTAAAGATTAAAACAAGAGTTGTATTTTCATATCACCTAATAATTAATCTTGAAGCTCGCCTATTTCGGCTTTAAAGTCGATTGTTGTGGAGTCTAGAGTACTAAAATAAAGAATTGGACTTGCATCCATGTTTATATTTCCTTGCCTAGTATATTTATATTTCAAGTCATCACTTAAATCCTAAAAGATAAAATGAACTTGCATATTTATTTTCAAGTCTTGCATGTTTATATTTCTAGCACCTCATATTTATATTTTAAGTTCTTGCATCTCATATTTACTTTGAAGTTCTCACTTTACTTTATAATGAAGAATAAAATGGGATACATAGCATGTTTACATTTTGTCATCACTTAAGGACTCTAGAAGCTCAAAGACTTGCCCTCTTTATCTCAAGTTAAAGTTTGTTCATGGAAACATCCCCATGGATTCATATTTCGGCCATGTGATGATGATGAACTTGATGTGAGTTTCATCTAGTCACAAGAGCCAACAATCTATGTTCTAAGATTTTCTTTAGGCCTTAAGAGTTTTATAAGATTATTACCAACAAGATTTATGACTTAAACCTCTTCTAAACATGCCTTGAATTAGCTACTGCCCTATGGCTATTTTTAGTCTCTTTTTATGAAATAAAATGGGTTTCAATGAGTTTTAGAAGTCCTAAAATGATTTCAAGAGAAACTAGTAACTTGTATGTATTAAGGACATGATTTTTGAATGATGCTTGAGCTTTAATTTTTGGTTCTGCCTTGGTATGCTTGCTACTTTATGATGTTGTTTTGGCATGTTAGAATGTGTAAAAATTGTATATGTTGAGATAGGAGCCTTTCTATGCATATTAGGAAAGAAACTAGTCTTACAGAAAAATCGTAAAGTTGAGTTTTAGCATAGTTTTGACCCATTTGTTTTTAGCCACTGTAAAAACTGTTTTAATGGGATAACATTCAGTTTAGGATTGTTTAATCATGAAAAAATTGGTAACATTTGAGGTAGGATTGATTTTTAGCACCTATAAAGAAACTAGTAACTAGAAAATCGCAAAAGTGCAATTCTAGAACACTTAGATCAACTAATTTTCTGTTTCTATGCAGCAACTTTGTAAAGCAGTAAACATGGTTTATAATTAATTCACAAGCATTGGGATATCCCATAATTGGTTTAGATTTGATTTATAGTGCCTTAGGCAAAGACGGAACGTAGAAAGGGTCTAAAACGTAGTTTCTAGAACTCTGTAATTGCAAGATTTAGAACTTGACAATCTATATGGAGTTGTTTGGTTTGCTCCTAAGCATAGAAATTAATAAGGATAATTATTTATGAACCCATAGGTGCATAAAAGGTTAATACCGAATGTTAGAATAATTATATCTCAAGTTTAAACCCCGTAAGAGTCAAAGGGTCAAAGCATAAGACACCATAGCTTTAAGAGCATAACGAGCCTTAGTGTTTTATGTGAATGCATGTTTTATTATGAGAATATCTTGAGCATGTGATCTCCTATTAGAGTAAATAATGTTGATATGTTAACAATCATGCTATGATGCCTTATGAAAGGAATTTCGATGTTATGATGCTTATGGTGCATATGATGATTATGAATGATTATGTATATATATGAATGTGGCATAAAGCAAATTTGGAAGAAATTCAGTGCGCTATTGTTATGCTGCCGAATTTCTGACAAATTTGAGGACTTAGAAAGTTTTCAAAAAGATATGATTTTTTGAATGTGACATAGTATTGTAAGAACGTGTTTTGGGGGACGACGATACGTAACGCCCTAGAAACAAATCCTTGAGGGGGACGGCAATACATAACGCCCCAAAGAGGACAATATTCGTTGTGTATTTAATACCAGTACGACGTGTTCTGTTATGATTATTATTATTGTGATTACGCTTATCAAAGGATAAGTAAGAACTAGTGACGACTAGTTAAGGTATGAGGTCATAACCTAGAGATGATTTTAGGGTGATCCCTATGTTGCAGTACGATACTTTGAATGTCGCACAGTTACAGAAAGAGAAATATTTTTACATGAGAAGAATATGCCACTTTATGCCACCTGTATGATGTTGATATCTCTATGAATGTTTAATTGATTTCTGCCTGTTGCATCTTCATGCATTCATGCTTATTATGCTGTATCCATAACATTAAGATTCATCCTAAAAGGAAAGGACCTTAGATAATTAAGTTTAAAACCTAATAAATGAAGTATATGCATGCTCACCTTTTTCAAAGAAACCCAAGGTTCCTGAGGACGTAGATGATGACACCTAGATAGGAGGTTGCCCTACTGAGATTCGTTAGTAAGATTCTCACTCCCTCTATCTCTTTTTTCCATCACGTCTTCAGATGGCACATTCGTGGTCTTCATGGATACCTCGACGTGGAAGGTGCACTATGATCCAGAGCATGGATCATATCATTTTGAGGGTCGATGTGCTGTTCGTGTTTTCATGTTTGTCGGAAGACGCTTCACTTATCCTGTACATACCCACTGTTTCTCCCCGACATCATCCTACGGTGACGACGATCGAGTTTTTGAACATGCCCACACACATAGCAAGAGGGTGCTCTACACGTACACCACCGCTTCGGCCATGCGCGACTACCTTGAGTACGTGCCTCATACGTATTTCTCAGAGATCGACCCGTTGGAGGACCCGCCTACCCATATGTATAGTGAGAGCTCAGCCCCTACTCCACCGCAGATGAGAGAGGGCAGCGGGGGACTGTCACGCAGTCGAGATTAGCTTGGAGGCCATCTATGTGTCCATGTCGTGGAGGTCACTCGCAGTTTTCTAGTGTGCCTGTCCCCGCTGAGCTTCGACCATGGATTGGGTATGTCTTACCTTCTTCGGGACCGCAGCAGTAGAGGCTTGTGGGTAGAGATAGTGCACACACCATATAGATGAGGATAAACCTTCTTTTGTTTAGAGGTTATCCATTTTAGATGCATTTGGGTAGGGGAATTTCCTTTTATACTTTCTATTGTCTTTTCCTTTCTGTTGTATTTTCATTTTGAATGTATTTGTTTTTGTGTTATACCAACTAAGTCCCGCCTTTCTGTTGTATTATATATATATATGCAGTGAGTTTTATCATGATGTGCAATTATATGCTTTATGTTTTGATGCTCGTGAGTTGCTTGTCTACTCTTGTGTCTCATTTTCTTTATGGGCCTCATCATTCGTTATGTTGCGCGACTCTCACTTTGCATTTACATTTCAAAAAAAAAAAATTTACCTGCATTTTTTGCTAAGTATTTTAATGAAAGGTTTAAAGAATGAGACTAAAAGAGTAATAGACTAATGATTAACCCAAATACGTTCTAAGAGTATTGGGTTAAAAATTAGGATGTTACATGCTTTATGTGAAAAAAAATAGTCCAAAAGCTAGGCCAAAAAAGTGAAGTTGTTGAAGGCAGAAGTGGTGGGATGGCTACGGCGAGTCTGTTCCTCACGAGAACGTGAACGCTCGAAGGTGAGGTTGTCACCAAAAGGGGAAGCGGGAGAGAACTAAAAGCAGGCGTAGAAGGGTGGTCCATGTACACAAAAAGACGAATGGCACAACGATCCATGAAGTGATATGACCGATGGACGGCATCGTAGTGCATCTGCCAAGTGGGCGCGTCAACGTAGATCACAAACGTTGCCATCGTCCTTTGAAGATGTGATGGAAAGAAAAACAGAGGGAGTGAGAAACTTAATAAAGAATCTCAGTAGGGCGTCATCCTATCCTAGTGTCATCATCTACGTCCTCAAGAGCCTTGGGTTACATCATGAAATAGTAAGCAGGCATAAGGTTCAATTATTAAGTTCTAAAATACCAATTACCGAGACCCGTTCATTTTAATATGCATCTTGGATGTTATGAATGCATCATACCTCCTTATGAAGTGCATGTCAAGGCAAGGTGCAACAAACTATATAAAATCATAAGTGATGCATTTAGAACATGGTAAACATAGCATGAATTGCACGTTTTATTTTTTAGGTGACTTAATCTATTCTTTCTCTCATTGGGGGTCACCCTATTACTCTTTCCTCTTGAGAGTTCTAGGTTATGAGCTCATACCTCACTAGTCACCACTAGTATACTCTTATCTTTATGACAAGTTAACACCTAACTCTTAAGTACGAGATAGGGGGCTAGGATCATCTTTCATAACCTTTAATTCAAGGAGTCCAAAGGATCACTTCCTTATTGGATCACTTGTCATAACCTTTAATTCGGGGAGTCTAGAGGATCATTTCCATATGTTTTTATGTCACCTTAACATTAGCATATTATATTAAGATGCAAGAACACATGCATATCATATAATGCCACATTCTTTCATATCACTTCAACACATGCATCTTAAACATTCCAAGTGCAATCGTTATATGCCACAATAATTCTCATAGCTAGTAACTAGGTATGCCAACAAAACCATCACATACATATCCAAGAATATTGAATCACATCATCTCTTAACTAAGTACTTTCATTACTTCTTAATCGGTTAAACCTCTAAATCGGGTAAACCTATCTTTCATAATTGTTTTCTTATGCATCTAAGGGATCAATTCCAATGATTCTCATTAATTATCTACCTTAAGAACAGTACTAAATGAATCTGGACAAATTTGAACAGAAAATAAAATGAACTATTTCGGTGCTCTAGAAGTTATGTTTTTGACCCTTTCTCATTACCGATTTTTCCTATGATACTAGAATAAATTCCTAATCCATTTATGAGTGATTTCTATACATTTACTAAATGTTAAACACTCTTTTTACTTAATTATCACATGCTGGACAGAAACCATATTTTTCATTTTAAAGAGTTCTAGCATTCACATTTTTGGTTCTTTCTAGTTACTAATCTTTCCTTAAGTGCTAAAAATAATTATCACACTAATTACTAACAATTTTTACACATTTAATTGCACTCCAAACAACATACATCAAATCTGGAAAGGTTAGGACAAAATCCAACCTTTAATTTCCTAAGAGCATGCAAGAATTACAAAACAAGCATTTCTAGTGACTAGTCTTTCTTAGAATTAATTCTAGATCAAAAAATATCTTATGATTAATTTATCCCTTTAGAAACATAAGTAAATGTCCTTAGATCAGTAGCAAAATTAGAGAGCTTAATAAAAGGATTTTGGTTATGTGAACCATGTTTCAGCACTTTAGGAATTAACATATTTCTCAAGGAAAATAGTAAGACACAAGCTTTAAAACCCCAAGACAATAATATATCAATACTTAGAACCTTGTTCCTCGAAAAACCAAATCTCAGTTGTAAAGGTAGATGTCCATGAACCAAAATTCCCATGTAAGTTGAAAGGAGTAAGTCTTGAGCTCTAGATTAATTAGGTGATGGCATAAATTTAAACATGTAAATGCAAGCCTTATTTTAATCTTGATATTATAAGGTGATGACAATCAAAACATAAATATGATATGTAAAGCTTGAATATAAATATGAGAATACAAGCTCATTTTTAATCTTTAAAGTTTAGGTGATGGCTTGAAATGTAAACATGCTAGACAAGAAATATAAACATGAAATGCAAGTTCATCTCTTATCTTCAAGCTTTAGTTGACAACTTGGAAATAAGTATAATTTGCAAGTCTTGAATATAAATATGAAATTCAAAGACTTAAAATATAAATATGAATGCATTTCCATTTATTATGTCTTTAGATCCTAGGCTCTAAACTCCTATTTAGAGTAATAACTTTAAAACACCGATCAACTTTAGGTTTGTAAAGTGAATGTATGTCCATTTATTCCTTTTAAGTTTTATGCTCAAGGCTCCTATTTAGAGTAACAACTCTAAAACACCGATTAACTTTAAGGCTAAAAGGGGTAAGCTTGGAACTTAAGATCATTAAGTGATAACATAAGCATATTATTCTATTTGCTCAAAGCAAAACTCATCAAAGAAAACCAAATAACATTTTCATCTGCTAAGAACTCTTAGAAGTGAAATCTTAAACTTTACAGGTCAAGCAAATGATGGTTTTGCACCCAACACCAAAGATCCTAATATCAAGCCATGACTCTTGGTCCATAAGGCTTTTATGGCCAAAAAAAGAAAGGAAAGAAAAGGAAAACATGAAGCTGAAAATGAAGTGGAGGAAGAAAGAACCAACATTTCAATCCAAGAAAGTCATAAAAGAAAAGAATGAAAACTTTAAAACAATTCCCTAGCAAAGGTATTTTTCTTGATGAATGAAAGAGAGCTTGATCTTAAAAAGGGATTGAGAAGAAAAATTCTTCCTTGGGACCAAGATGATTTCGACCAAGAAGAAAAGAAAAAGAAGAAAGGTTTGTTTTGAGCTTTTGGTCTAGGAAGTGGAAATGTTAAGTGTTTTAAGGAAGATTGATGGTGATTGTGTGGTAGTTTGGGGTTGAGATGTGGTGGTTGATGGTGGCTTCTTGAAGAGTGAAGAAGAAGAAGAACAACAAAAAGAAGAACTCTTGAGATCAAAGAAAGAAAGCTTGAAGTTGCAAGAGTGAGCAAAGGTTCTTGCAAGCTTTATTTGGTGCCTATTTATAGAGAAAATGAGACATGAGGGGGTGAGAGGAGGAGGAGTGGCCATAGGCCATTGGAGAGAAAAGGGAAGGAAAAAAATCTCTTTGTATGCATCATGTCATGGAATGCTGTAGGAATGGCTAGGTATAGCTTTGGGTATGGCTAGGCATGGTTGTCTTTGAGTTTGTGTAATAAAATAAAATGAAATGAGATCAATGGAGGGGGATGGTCGGTTGTATTAAGGGAATGGGGAGGAAAATATCTCACTTTAATGTGGGTTTAGGAGTGTGTTTAGGAGTATCTTTGATTAGGCCATTGATTAGGAATTTGTAACTAAGTATTTAGGTAAGAAAGTGAGTGATTAAGTACACTCAAGACATGATTAAAGAGTTTTCTTGCTCATTTAGTGGAGTCAAACCTCTTTTAATCAAGATTCTCAATCACATTTTTGGTTTCTTTAAATTAGGTAATTGGAAAGATAAAATACTATTTCATGAGACATGACATAAAGTCTTGAATTAAGAAAGTGATTTCGAGCTTCTTTAAGCAATCTTAGGCCCTAATTAACCTCAATTAATTATTTTGACTCTAGATTAATTATTAAAATTAATTAATCTTTAATTAGAGCCTAATATTACTTAGATTTCATTAATCATGCGATTAAGCTTATTATGCCCTTAATTAGGGGCAAAACGGTAATCTTTCATAAAAATTCCCTAGGGCCACCCAAGCTTAGACAGACATTAGTCATCCCTTAAAAATGACATTTTAAACTCCTGGGTAAAGTTCGAGTCCAGTTGAAAATTAATTCTGTGTTAATTAGCCACAGGAGTGTTTTGGTAATTTGTGCACAAGAATTCAAAATTGAGATTCTTCTGCTCTATTAACACACATGACACTCATAGTCCCCATTCAATATCAAAACATCCATTTCAGGATAGTCGAAACCGACTACCCTTTTTTCCCTGGTAAAATGACCTCAGGGACATTTTAGTCATTTGCACCGGAAAGGAAAAACCAGGGCGTTGCATTACTCCTCTCCTTAAAAAGAATTTAGCCCTCGAAATTCATTACCTAAGAAAAGCTCGGGATAAAGCATCCTCACCTTCAATTCTAACTCCCATGTGAGTTCTTTTGCTTTTCCTCATCCCCATGCTACTTTGACTAGAGGTACGGTTTTATTCCTCAGCTGCTTCACTCCTTTGTCCACGATTCTTGTAGGTGGTAAGTTAAAGGTGAGGTCCTCCCTTAATTGTACTTGTTCTAGCTCTAGCACAGTTGGATTGATATTTCCTTAATTGGGAGACATGAAAGACATCGTGAAGGTTAGACAAGTCGAGTGGTAAGGCTATTCGGTATGCTACTAACCTAGCTCGATTAAGAATTTCACAGGGACCTAGAAATCGGGGGCTTAGCTTTTTGATTCTCATGGCTCCCCCTATACCTGTCATAGGGGTGATCCTAAGGAACACATGTTCTGCCTCTTAGAATTCTAGTGGCTTTCGCTGTTTATCTGTATAGCTTTTTTGTCGACTTTAAGCAGTAAGAATTCTATCCCCAATCTTCTTGATTTGATCTGTGGTTTCCCTTACAATCTCGGGTCCTAACAAACTTTGTTCTCTGGGTACATACCAACATAGAGGGGATTGACACTTCCTCCTATACAAGGCCTCATACGGTGCCATTTCGATACTTGCATGATAACTGTTGTTAGATGCAAATTCGATCAATGGCAGGTATTTATCTCAGCTTCCCCTTTGATCCAACATACATGCCCTCAACATATCTTTGAGGGTCTGAATGGTTCTCTCAGACTGTTTGTCTATTTGAGGGTGGTAAGCCGTACTTAGGCATAGCTTTGAACCAAACTCCTTCTGAAAGGCTTCCCAAAACTGTGACGTAAACTGCGGATCTCAATCCGAGATTATTGTCGACGATACTCCATGTAACTTCACAATCTCTTGGATGTATAACTAGGCTAGCCTATTCAAGGAGTAAGTCACCTTGATAGGCAAAAAGTGGGTTGACTCAGTTAATCAATCCATGATTACCCCTATGGCATCATGACCTACTTGGGCCCTAGGTAGCCCTATCACAAAATCCATCGGGATGCTATCCCATTTCTATTCGAGAATGGACAAGGGTTGCAACATTCTAGAGGGTTTTTGGTGCTCAATCTTCACCTTTTGACAAACTAAGCACTTACTTACCCATGTCCCTATATTTCTTTTTAATCCGGACCACCAAAATATCATTTTCAAGTCCTGATATATCTTGTTAGTACTAGGATGAATGGTGAAATGGCTCTTGTGGGCCTCCTCCAAAATCTCATTTCGGAGGTTACCACTTGCTGGCATACAAATTCGGCCCTCAAACCTCCACATATTATAAGCTCCTTGGGTGAATCCCTTCAGCTTTCCTAACTTTACTGCCTCTAAGGTCTCCTTGAACTCCTCGTCCTCCTGTTGAGCTAGAGTGATTCTCTCCTTGAAGTTACTCATTACACTGAGATGACATATCTCTAAATTCATATCTCTAAATTTTTCGATCAACTCTGTCTCTTTTACTATCATATGCGACAGGTGTAATGACTTTCAACTCAAGGCGTTAGCTACCACATTGGCCCTGCCAGGGTGATAGTTTAACCCAAAGTCATAGTTTTTCAGAAATTCTATCTACCTTCTTTGCTTTATATTCAACTCCTTCTGATCAAAGATGTACTTGAGACTCTTATGATCAAAGAACACCTCAAACTTTACTCTATACAAGTGGTGTCTCCACACTTTTAGAGCAAACACTATGGTTGCTAACTCAAGATCATGGGTAGGATAGTTTGGTTCATGAGGCTTGAGCTATCTAGATGCAGAGGCTACCACTTGCCTATTTTGCATCGACGCACAGCCTAAACCTTTACCTGAAGCGTTACAATATACCTCAAAAGGCATATTGGGGTCAGGTAATACTAGCACTGGGTTGTGGTTAACTTCACCTTCAACTCTTGGAAACATTTCTCATATTTAGGGGTCCAAACATAAGCATCGTTCTTCTTAGTAAGCTTGGCCAAGGGTAAGGAAGTCTGAGAAAATCCTTTGATAAACCTACAATAATAGTCAGCCAGCCCTAAAAAGCTGCGTATCTCTATTACTGTGGTAGGTCTTTCCCAGCTCATCACAGCCTCTATCTTACTAGGATCTACCATAATACCTCCTTTAGATACTACATGCCCAAAGAATTTTACTTCCTCCAACCAGAATTCACACTTAGACAGCTTGGCATATAGTTTCTTTTCTTTCAGAATCTCCAAAACCACTTTTAAGTGATGCTCATGCTCCTCGTGGGTCGAATAGATAAGTATATCATCTATGAAAACTACCATAAACTGGTTTAGGTAGGGTCTAAAGATCCTATTCATGTAATCAATAAACATAGCAGGGGCATTAGTCAGTCCAAACGACATAACTGTGAACTCAAAGTGTCCATACCGAGTTCTAAAAGCAATCTTGGGTATGTCCTCATCTCACTCTAATATGGTGGTATCCTGACCTCAAATTGATCTTAGAAAACACTATCACTCCTCTCAATTGATCTATTAAATTATCAATCCCAGGCAAAAAGTACTTGTTTTTCACTGTCAGTTAGTTTAACTGCCTATAATCAATGCATAGCCTCATGCTCCCATCTTTCTTTTTGAGAAACAAAATTGGGGCTCCCCATGGTGATGCTGTAACACCCTAATATTTAACCTAACATGCCTAGGACGTATTTAAGTTAATTATTAGCCATTACTCTTTTGTTCCAGTTCTTAATTCAAACTTTTAGAAAATACTTAGTGAAAATCTAGGTAAATTTTGTTTTTAGAAATAAGAAATGAAAATTTTAGTTGTGCATAAGATTAACACTGTATTCGCTTGATTCGTGAACGATAATGATAAGCCATACATGCTATGAATAAAATCACAAGATCATACATGACAACCTTTATATTATATATATGTAATAAAGGTTTTGTCATACACCAAGTAAAATAGTAGCATAAGTACAGTCATCCAAACGGAATAAATAGAAAACATAAAAGACATAGACCAAAAAACCTCACCCACTAGAGTGCATCTAAAGTAGATAACCTCAAAAGCACTACCAAGACTGCTGCCAGCTCCTACTGCTACCCGCCCTAAGGGGGAAGAACATATCCAACCCACTAAGCCAATTTGGCTGAGGTAGCCAAACGGTGCGCAGGTCGGGCATGGGCTCCACGATAAGGTATCATCCTTACTCGTCCTCTGCGAATCAACTGCATCATGGTGGCCTCACTGCCCTTACCAAACTCCATGGGCACGGTGGGGGAAGAACCCTCGAATGATACCTGGGTAGCTGAGTCCTCAGATGGATCCATCTCCGAATGAGCCATGGGGGAATGCGGCACGTACTCCAGGAAGTCACGGATGGCAGAAGCAGCCGGCTGGGTGCGGTGAGTCCGCTCCTTATGAGGACGTACACGCTCAAAGACGAGGTCATCGCCAAAAAGGGAAGTAGGAGAAAATCGAAAGCTGGAAACTGGGTGTGCAAAGGGGCGGTCCATATATACAAAAATATGAATGGCACAATGACCCATGAATTGATATGACCGATGGGCTGCGTCGTAGTGCATCTCTTAAGTGGGCATGTCAATGTAAATCACGAACGTCACTATCAACCTCTGAAGACGTGATGGAAAGAAAAGATAGAATGAGTGAGAAACTTGATAAAGAATCTCAGTAGGGTGTCCTTCTATCCTAGTGTCATCACCTACGTCCTCAGGAATCTTGAGTTTCATTATGAAATAGTGAGCATGCAGAAGATTCAATTATTAAGTTCTAAAACACCATGTACCGAGGCCCATTCATTTTAGTATGCGTCTTGGATGTCATGAATGCATCATACCTCATCATGGAATGCATGTCAATGCAAAGTGCAACATACTAAATACAAACATAAGTGATGCTCATGGATCAGAGTAATTATGACATGCATTCCTTTAATTTATCTTTTAGGTGACTTAGACCATTTCTTTCTCTCATTTAGGGCCACCCTATTTCTCTCGTCTTTTAAGAGTTCTAGGTTATGAGCCCATACTGTAACATCCTCCCAAGTACAACATCATCCTTAAGTCATGACATTATACTCGAGAGTTGTTACTTGTAAACTAGCGGACCTTTCTTAAATCTCTATAGCCATTTTGATTGATTTGCGAGATAACTAGGTCATAACTCTACTAAAATATACAGCAATGAAACCAAAATATTTATTTAATACAAAGTTCAGTACATAAAGGAAGCTTTTTTATGAGCTTTAACACACCTTTGTCCTCTAACATATTTATATACATATCCATTCCACTAAACACAACATAATAAAAGCATTAACTACTACACTATTGTACTTCCGAGTTCTTTTGTATAGCAGTCTCTCGATTTTTTGCATCAACCTAGAGATGACATGGGAATACAAAAACATAAGGGTGAGAATTGTATAATTCTCAGTAGGGTAACTCCCCAATTACACATTCATAATGTCATCGTTATCGCCCCAGCCACTTCGGTTTATTAAGAAAGTGTGAGCATGCAATATATATATATATATATACACATCAAACGTTCATTTTAAAGTTCTAAAATCACCTTTCCGAAGTGGGCCTCTTTTATTATTCAGTCACTTAAAACATGTATTTCATGACATTCAAGATAATAGAAATTCCTTCAAGACCAATAACTTAACAAAATATACGAATACATATGGCAATTATAATGATCTTTTCGTGCCCTTAATATAATAAATTGGACTTTTTTGTGCCCTAATGGGGACCTTTTCATGCCCTATTAGGAACTTCTTCGTGCCCTTTTTATACTAAAGGCGACTTCATTTTTCACTTAGCACATACATTATCCTCAAGCTCACATACACATGTATAACATTTCTATATGCATGAACATAATTCTCGGATCTCATAATACTTCAAACCTATATATATATCATTCATTCATTCTTCATAAAATAATCTTGGAAGTCCATGGCTTGCATTCATACACATCAAACTTGAACCAAATGCCATTAGGTCACTAATTCAAGGCATTATCACAATTTCAGCACATTGGCAGATTTTTTACTCAAGTAACACAATTTAATATGCAAATCAAACCATCAAATCGGAGGCTATAAAAATTTTCAATGACACCTAAATGTGTCCATAAGGTTCTATAAAAATTTCAGAGGAAGAAAAGTTCTCTAACTATGTTAAGAAAATTAGACAAATTCGGAGGTTAGAAACCCCCTATTCACAGCCAACAGCCACAGTTTCCAATTTTATTACCCTGCCAGATGATCATATCAAATCATATAAAAATTCAGGGTTGGACTTCAATATGTCCTTAATATCCTATAAAAATTTCAAGTGATAATTCAATCATTTGCTATGGCAACAAAATTATACAATTTTATAGCTTTGGTTTCAATGATTTTGATGGCATAAGAACCATTTCGGTCTCTGATTTTTTTAAAGCAATTTGACTCAAAATAAGAAACCAAGAAATTTGTGGGACTAGTCCAAGATGTGAACTCCAACATATATTTTTCTCAGCTCCTGAAAATGCCTACAACATGTCCAGAAAATTCGTGATCTCACACTGCCTGTAAGCAAACCAAAAATCCAGCAGCCTAGTCAAAATTTCTTTTGACAAAAATGATTTTCTAACCTCATCCAAACACTTCACTAAAATTAACACATCAATATCTATCTATTATCAACCAATATATCTAGAAATTTCAAATTAAAACCAGTTAGAAAGTTTTAGAAAATTTTGAAAGAACAAGGCCAAGGAAAACCCTACTTTTGGTGTCTTTTGGATGTTGACTTCAAGGATATTCCAAGAATGATCTTGCTTACTTCAAGGCCACCAAATTAAGATAGTGAGGGAGTGATATGTCAAGGTGAGAATTGATGGAGAATTGAAATTTTAATTGATTAGTTTTGTAGGTTTAGATGTGTAGAACAAGTTTAGTGAAGAAGTTTGGGGCTTTAACAAATCTAGGCTATGAGTTTGGAGTTTGGAAACAAGTTTGCAAGGTTTGTGTGAAGAAGAAATGGAGTTACTGCAGTTTCAAACGCTGGTTGAACTTAGGGAGAAGAAATAATGAAGTTAGGTGGTTTATATTTATCTTATACTATGTTTAAATCATTATTTTAATATAAAATCTATATTCTTTGACCAAGAAAATAAGATTAATGGCTAGGATTTGATCTTGTAATTCAAGATTAAATCCTAGCCTTACACTTGGCTCCAAAGGATAAACATTATCCTTTTACAAAGATTAAACTATCTTGCGGTGTTAGAAATCGTACACTGAAATTTTACCGATCAGGTTAAATACCATACCCGGGTAATTAGGTATTACCCAAAATTTAATTCTAAGTATAAAACTTCGTTTCTAAACTTAAGCTTGTAATTTCTCAATTTTGGACATCTCCAAGCCCAATTTTAGGGTTTCGGCTGTCCCAATAGGCCAATGGGGCCCATAGGTTACTATTCACTTTTTTTTTTTACAAATCCGTTGTACCCTCCTCATTATTGTTAAAACTATCAAATTTTTGAAATTATGATTAGTAAACCCTAAATTAATTTTTAGGGTGTCACACATACCTCATTAGTCGCCACTAGCATATTCTTATCTTTAAGATAAGTTAACACCCGACTTTCAAGTACGGGATAGGGGGCTAGGATCACCTTTCATAACCATTAATTTGAGGAGTCCAAAGGATCACTTCCTTATTAGATCATCTCTCATAACCTTTAATTTGGGGAGTCTAGAGGATTATTTCCATGTGTTTTATGTAACCTTAACCTTAGCATGTTATCTTAAGATGCAAAACACAAACATATCATTTAATGTCCCATGCTTTCATATCACCACATTGTATGCATCTTAAATGTTACAAGTGTAATCATAACATGTCACAATAAATCTTGTAACTAGTAACCATGTATCCAAGCATTAATCATCACATAAATTCTCAAATACATTAAATCACATCACCTCATAAAATAAGCACTTTCATTATCTCTTAATCGATTAAACCTCTAAATCGGGTAAACAGATTTTTGTATTTATTCTTTTATGCATCTAAGGGATCCATTACAATATTTTCATTAATTATTAACCTCAAAAACATCATTAAACAATGCTGGACAAAATTAGGTAGAAAGGAAATGAGCAATTTCAGTGTTTTAGAAGTTACGTTTTTGACCTTTTCTCATTACCAACTTTTCCCATGTGGCAAACATTTATGAGTGATTCGTATACATTTACTATGTGGAAAACATCACTTTTTACTTAATTAATACTTGCTGGGAAGAAACCATATTTTTCATTTTAAAGAGCCCAAGAGTTCACATTTTTTATTCTTTCTAGTTACTAGTCCTTCCTTAATTTCTAAAAATAATTATCGCACTTATTAATAAAAATTTTCACATGTTAAATACATTCCATACAACACACATCAAATCTGGAAAGTTTTGAATAGAAACTAAAATTTAATTTCCTAAGAGCATGTAAAAATACCAAAAAGCCATTTCTAGTAACTAGTTCTTTCTTAGAATTAATTCTAGATCAAGAAATATACTTATAATTAACTTTACCCTTATAGAAAAAAAAATAATAACCTTAGTTCAGTAGAAAAGGTAGAGAGCTTAAATAATTTTTGGTTATGTGAACCATGCTTTAACACTTTAAGGATAAGCATATATCTCAAGGAAAAGTTGTAAGACACAAACTTCATTTTCTCAAGACAATAATATATCATTTATTAGGACCTTATTTCCTTGAAGAACCAAATCACATTCATTAAGATAGATATTCCATGGACCAAAATCCCCATGCAAGTTAAAAGGGGTAAGTCTTGAGCACTAGATTATTTAGGTGATGGCATAAGCTTAAATATGCAAATGCAAGCCTCATTTTAATCTTGGTATAATAAGGTGATGGCAATGGAAATATAAATATGATATGCAAGATTTGAATGTAAATATGAGAATGCAAGTTTATTTCTTAATATTTAAGTTTAGGTGATGGCTTGAAATATAAACATGCTAGACAAGAAATATAAATAGGGAATGCAAGTTCATTTATTATTTTCAAACTTAAGGTGACAACTTGGGAATAAACATGAGGTGCAAGGCTTGAATGTAAATATGAAATGCAAAGATTTGAAATATAAATATGAATGCATTTTCATTTATTATTTCTTTAGGTTCTAGGCTCAAGACTCCTATTTAGAATAATAACTCTAAAACACCGATCAACTTCAAGGTTTGTAAAGTGAATAAATGTCCAATTATTCCTTTTTAGTTTTATGCTCAAGAATCCTATCTAGAGCAATCACTCTACAACATCGATCAACTTTAAAGTTGAAAAGGGTAAGTCTTGAACTTAAGTTAATTAAGTGACAACATAAACATATTATTTTGTTTTTGCTCAAGTAAAACTCATCAAAGAAAACCAAGTGAAAATTTTTATTTGCCAAAAACTCTAAGGAGTTAAGCCTTCATGCTTTAGAGGTCAAGCAAATGATGGTTTTACAACCAACATCCAAGATCCTCATCGTCAAGCCATGGTTTTTCAAGAACAAGGCCATCAAGGCCAAAAAAAGAAAGGCAAGAAAAGGAAAGCAAGGAGCCGAAATGAAGTGGGGAAGAAGGGAATCAAATTTCAACATTTCAATCTAAGATTAATGCAAAAGAAAAGAAAGAAAAACTTTAAAACAACTTCCTACCAAAGGTATTTTTCTTGACAGATGAAAGAGAACTTGATCTTGAGAGGGAATGAGAAGAACAATCTTTCCTTTAGGCAAGGAAATGGTTTCAGCCACTAGAGAAAAAGAAAGGAAGAAAGGTTTGTCTTAGGTTTTGGTCTTGGGAATGGAGTGGTTAAGTGTTTCAAAGGTGGTTGATGGTGGTTGTGTGGTGGTTTGGGGTTGAGGAGTGATGGAGAGTAGTGCTCTTGGAGGAATGAAGAAGAAGAAGAAGAGAACTCTTGAGAACTAGAGAGAAAATCTTGAAAATTCCTGAATTCAAGATTGCAAAGAATGAACCAATGGCCTTTGTAGGTTTCTTGTATTTATAGAAAAACTCAACATGAGGGGATGAGGGGGTGGATGAATGGCTGGCCATTTGGAGGGAAAAGGAAGAGAAAAATATCTCTTTGTGTGCATCATATATGGCTAGGTATAGTTCTTTAAGTGTTTTTTAATTGAAATTCAACATGTGATGGAATGAATAGGGGAGGAGTGTCCGAAGGCTTCTTAGAGGATTAGGGGAGGAAAATATCTCATCTCATTTGGGTTATGACATGGTTTAGGGAATAGGTTTGATTAGGTACTTGATTAGGATTTGTAATTAGGTGTTTAGGTGAGAAAGTGAATAATTAAGGCTATTCAAGACAAGGTTAAGGAGTGTTCTTGCACAATTAGTGCAAATCCACCTTTATTAATAAGGAATCTCATCACATGACCATTCCCATGATTTAAGGAATTGAATAGAGAAAATACTATTTCAAATTGACATGACACTAATTCTTGAATTAAGAAAAGGATTTTGAGTTTCTTTAAGCAATCTTAGGCCCTAATTAATCTCAATTAATTATTTTGACTCTAGATTAATTATTAAAATTAATTAATCTTTAATTAGAGCCTAATATTACTTAGGTTTTGTTAATTATGTAATTAAGTTCGTTATGTCATTGATTAGGGGCAAAATGGTAATTTTTCACAAAAACTTCCCGAGATCACCTGGGCTTAGATAGATGTTAGACATCCCTTAGAAACGACATTTCAAACCCCTGGGTAAAGTCCAAGTCCAATCAAGAATTAATTCTATGCCAATTAGTCACAAGGGCATTTTGGTAATTTTGCGTGCAGGAACTCAAAAATGAGATTCTTCTACTCTATTAACATACATAACACATGTAATCACACATAGTCCTCGTTCAATACTAAAACAACCCTTTTAGGATGGCCGGGGCCGGTTATTCTCATTTTCTCTATAAAAATGGCCTCAGGGGCATTTTGGTCATTTGTACATGGGAAAAATCGGGGGCATCACATGTAACGTCATAATTTTTAATCCAATACTCCTAGAACGTATTTAGGTTAACCATTAGTCTATTACTCTTTTGGTCTCATCCTTCAAAAATTTTCTTTAAAATACTTAGCGGAAGTATAGGTAAATTTTTTTTTTTAAAACATAAATGCAAAGTAAGAGCATATCTCAAACGAGCATTATCAAGAAACATATCTCATACAAAAGAAGGCGCAAGGTAAGAACATCAAATAACTGCATAACATTAGACAATCATGTGCACACCAACAATAATATTATATTAATATAATAAACTGCCCATCTATGAAAAGCGGGATAAGTTCGATACATCATAAGTGCAAATGCAACTGAAAAGAAAATACAAGGAAAGCATAAAGGAAATCACCCCTACCCTAGTGCACCCAAAATGGATAGCCTCTAGAACAAAAGAAGGCTATCCTAGTCTATGTGTGGTGTGTGCACTAACACCCCCCAGGAGCCTCTACTGCTATGGTCCTGGAAAGGGCGGGACATAACTAACCCACTGGCATATCTCGGCAGGAGTGGCCACGTGACGTGGCGGGACGTGAGCTCCATGATGGGGGCACATGGCCGGCCTCCGGGCCAATCTCAACTGAGTCATAGTACAGGTGGGTTGGTGGGTCCTCCAAGGGCACTGAAGACTGTGAGCGGGGCACATAGTCTGGGAAGTCACGTACAGCTAACACAATGGTGTGGGTACGGAGAATCCTCTTGTTACGCGTTCGGGCACACTCAAAAACCATGTCATCTCCATAAGGGGATGTCGAGGAAAATCGATAGCTAGGTACTGAGTGTGCAAAGGGATGCCCTATGAACATAAAAACTCTGACAGTGCAATGCCCTTCAAAATGGTAGGATTGGTACACCGGATCAAAGTGGACTTCCCACACCGGGGTGTTGATGAAGACCACAAACGTCGCCATTGGAATCTGAAGATGCTATAGGAAGGGAAGAGAGAAAGAAAAGGGAGTAAGAATATTACTAAAGAAACTGAGTAGGGAATCTCCTATCTAAGTGACGTCGTCAACACCTTCAGGAGTCTTGGGTTTATTGTAAAAAGGTGCGCACACATAAAGTTTGTTATTAGGCTTTAAACATGATTATCCAAGGCCCGTTCATTTTAGAGTGAATCTTAATGTCATGTATGCAACATAGCAAAGCATGAATGCATGATACTACATTATGCAAGAAAGCAACAGAACACAACATCAAGAAACATCATAGAAGTGGCATAAAGTGGCATGTAACTTTTCATATGAAGCTTTCTCTTTTCTTGACTATGTGACATTAAACCTTACACTTTGCATCATGGGGGCCGCCCTAAAAACATCTCTAGGTGATGAGTGCATACCTAACTAGTCGTCACTAGTTCTTACTTATCCTCTGATAAGCGTAACATAATAATCCTGACTTCTAGATTATGGGCTAGGGGGCATAAGGATCACCTATCATAACCTTTAATTCAGGGAGTCCATAGAAGTATTTCCTTCTTTGAAACGCTCTACTGGTATCTAGTACGTAGCAAATTGTCCGCTTTGGCAAGCTCAATGTCAATACCCTCACGAATTTGCTTTCTCTCCACGGGAGCGGGAGAAACGTGTCTCAGTACCATGTCACATTTAAAATCTCATGGAGTTTTCAAAAACTTTCTTAAGTCTTCAAATTTGATGGAAATTCGGCAGCGTAACGGTGATACATCGAATTTCCTTCAAATTTGCTCTATGCCACAAGAACTAATGGTGCATGTACTTTCACATTCAAAATCCAAGGTCATAACAAATCATCAATGTCATCCGACATATCCATTCATGGTACATGCATCAACACATCATGACTTGACTCAATGAGTTCGTTAAATTGTTCGTGCTATGGTGCCTTGAACCTTTAATCCCTTCGGATCTTAAACTTAAAATCTAATTAATTAAATGTTTGTTTTTAACCTCTGATGTACCTATAGCTTCTTAACTAATAATTCTCCCTAATACTTATGCTTAGCAACAATTCTAATTAACATTATGCAATTTTGATTTCCATGTGATTATGGGGTTCTAGAGACTACGTCTTTGACCCTTTCTAAGTTCCATCTTTGCCTATAGTGCTCCAATCAATTCTTAAACCAATTATCAGGGTTTCCTACACATATACACTAATTACAAATCACTTTAACTATGATTAATTATGCTGGAACAGAATCTAGAAAATTTAATTTCTAAGTACTCTAGAATTCTCGTTTCTAATCCTTTCCGATTACTTATTCTTCCTAACATTCACAAATCAACTCTAGCATCAATTAATCAAAGTTTTCACACATTCTAACGTGTTAAAATCATCATCCAACAGTGAGGAAAATATCAAGGCAGAACCGAAAATATTTATCATCTCATCAAGCATAGGATTTCATTTTCAATACACATAAGTCACTAGTTTCTCTTGGAACCATCTTAGGACTTCTAAAACTCTTTGGAAACCAACTTATTTCTTTAAAATCATCATAAAATACATAAGGGCAATAGCTATTTTAAATTGTTCATGGTTGGAATCTAAAACATAAAATCATGCTTGAAACATTCTTTAAGCTCACCTATGCTTAAGAAAATCCTAAGACATAGATTATTGGTACTTGTGACTAGATGAAACTCACAATAAGTTCATCACCATCACATGGCCAAATTGTGCATTCAAGAGAATGCTTCCATATCCAAACTTTCCTTGAGGTAAAGGGACAAGTCTTTGAGCTCTAGAATCTTCAAGTGATGACAAGAGTATAGACATGCTATGCACTTCATTTTATTCTTTATTAGAAAAGGAAGGTAAAGGCTTAAAATAAATATGAAATGCAAGTTTATTTTTATCTTTAAAGTTTAGGTGATGTGTAACATCCTTCCAAGTACAACGTCATCCTTAAGTCATAACATCAGACTTGAGAGTTGTTACTTATAAATTATCGGACCTTTCTTAATAACTATGGCAAATGCAATAAGATCATGTAATAACTAGCGTAATTTGGTTAAAATATATAATAGAGAAACACAACATTTATTAAATACACAGCTAAGTACAAAAGGAAGCTCTTCTAAGAGCTTTGATACATATACATTCTTTATTACATTTACATACATATAACTCCAACTAAGTACAGTAAATTAATAACATCAACTATTAAATTACTGTAATCCTGAGTTCTTTCACGTAGCAGCTGCATCATTCTCTGGATTAACCTGGAGACGGCACGGGAACACAAAACACATATGGGTGAGAATTGTACAATTCTCAGTAGGGTAACTCCCAAAAAACTCAACCATAATGTCATCGTCATCGCCCCAGCCACTTCGGTTTATTAAGAAAAGGTGATCAAGCATTACATAATAATGATTTGTTTTTAAAGTTCCAAATCATATTTCCGAAGTGGGTTGTTTTTAATGATCAATCACTTAATGCACACATCATAAAGCTCAAACATATGGTTAATAATCCTAATCAAGAAATTAAATATGATATGAGTATGCATATGCTAAATATAGTGAACTTATCTCAAAGTGACCTTGTTTTACTTGTGGCCACAGAACTCAACTCGGTGTATTTTTCTCTTTTCATTGACATAGGAAAGACTTAGTGTATACCCGATGAGTATTTACTATGGATAACTCCACAATGAGCAGTTTATACCACATGGTATTTATAGTGGTTCACACTACACAAGGGAAATAGACTGCTTATCAGGACTGAGCTCATTCCTATACATGATTATTGGATTTACTTTCTCTAATTCTCACATAGATCTATTCCTAGCCGATACGTCTACCGACTCATATTATCTCTAGGGAAGTTCATCTTTTTGCCTTCCCCTTTATCTCTGGGGAAGTTCCTTTTTTACCTCCCCCTTTATCTCTGGGGAAGTTCCTCTTTTTGCCTTCCCTTCATTCCACATAAGTCTTGTTTCTGTTTTCTCCATATGTCAGAATATGCACGAGTGAAATTTATACATTCTCTTTTCTCATATAATTGCATCATGTACTTTCTTTTCTCAAATGCATGCATAAGCTACATGTTGGCTTTCAATCACAAGTAATTCTCATTTTTGCCTTATAAATCAATCTTTAAATTGGCTAGCATGCATTCATACTCATCATATTTAAATCAAGAGTCATTATATCATCAACTCAATACTTAAGTTCATTTTAGAACAAATACAGTAGGTTGGCAGAATTCATACCTAAGGAGTACAATTTATTCTGCCCATCAAACATCCATTGCAAGGGCTATAAAAATTCTCCAAGACACTTCAATGTGTCCCCAAGGTTCTCTAAAAATTTTAGAGTTAAAAGAGTTCTCTAAGTATGATAACAAAATTCAACAAATTAAGTGGTCACAGACCACTTATACTCAGCTCAGAAGTAGAAATGAATAATTTTTAATCATAGCAAATGAACCCAGAAAATTTGAAATAAAAATCATGGTAAAACCTCAAGGTGTCTCTAATATCCTGTAAAAATTTCAAAAGATAAGTCAATCATTTACTATGGTTACAAAATTAGACAAATTTACAGCTTCAGTTCTAATAATTCAGGCAGCATTGATACACTTTCGGTTCATAATTGTTCTCAGGCAGTTAGAGTCTTTATAATGCCCCACAAAAATTCTCATAGTTGCCTTAGGATGTTAGCTTTAACATATAATTTTTATAGATCATGAAAATATCTGCAATTGCACCAAAAAATTCATGAACAAATACTGCCCTGTTGAAATCCAAAAATCCAGCAGCATGTGTCAAACTCTCTTTTGATAAAAACCATTTTTCAAAACATTAAACCACTCCACCAAAATTAACACATCAATGTTAATATGTAATCAAGCAATTCAACTAACAATAGTAAGCCAAATCAGTAGGCAAATCATAAAAATAGAGTTGAATGTAAAAGAGGTTTAAAATGCCCTACTTTAGTGGCTTTAAGGATCTTGGTTTCAAGGATACTCCAAGAGTGATCTTGCTCACTTCAAGGCTACCAAATCAACATGAAACCCTTCCCTAAACAGCAGATGGTGAGCTCTCAAGGTAGAAAAGGTTGATGGATTCAAATTCTAATCTGGTAGTTTGGTAGATATTGAGGAGTGGAACAAGTTTTGTGAAGAGAGTTTGAGGTTTTATCAACTATAGGCTGAGGTTTTTGGGATTGGAAAGCAAGTTGGAGCTCTTGAGAAATGGAAAATGGAGGTTGCTGCTGCTCCCCCTTTGTTGGCCAAGAAAGTGTGTCTTCAAATGTAAGTTTTGATAGCTTTTAATGATATTAAATTAGGTTGTAAGAATTGTTTGATATAAAGTCTATATTCTTTGACCAAGAAAACAAGATGAATGGCTAGGATTTGATCTTGTAATTCAAGATTAAATCCTAGCCTTACACTTGGCTCTAAAGGATAAACATTATCCTTTTAGAAAGATTAAACTATCTTTTAGTGTTAGAAATCTCACACCGAAATTTTACCAAACGAGTAAAATACTATACCCGGGTAATCAAACATTATCCGAAATTATTTTTCAAGTATAAAATCCTCATTCCTTACAATTTCTAATCTCAATCCTATAATTTCTTAGTTGTGGGTACCTCCGGGTCTCAATTCCAGGGTTTCGGCTATCCTGATGGGCCCGTGGGTTACTATTCAATTTTTTTTTCTTTACAAATCCTTTGAACCATTCTTATCATTACTAAAACTGTCAGATTTTTGAAATTACAACTAGCAAAGTCCAAATTAATTTTTAAAATAATTTTTAGGGTGCTACATGATTACTTGAAAAGTAGATATGCTAGACGAGGGAATGTAAACATGAATACAAGTCCAATTCTTCATTTTAGTGCTCTAGGCCCCTTAGAGTATTCACTCTAAATCAACAATCAACTTTAAGGTTGAAATAGGTAGGCTTCCAGTTAATTATTTAGGTGATATGAAAATGCAAGCTCTTATTTTAATCTCTAAGTTTTAGGTGTTATCTTGAAAAGTAAATATGAAATACAAGGCATAAATTTAAACATGAGTGCAAGTTCATTTTTATACAATTACTAGAGCTCATACAAAACTTTAAAGAACCAATATCTTAATCCCAAACTTAAACTCATCAAGACAAAGTAAGCTCTAGAGTTCTAAGTACCAAGGTTTCAAAGAAACCTTTTGGTGTGAACATCATCATCAAGCTCCAAGAAATGGATTCAAAAGCAAAGCAAAACAACCTTTCTTGAGAATCAAAAGCAAAGCAAGAAAAAGGAGCTGAAATCCATTCAAAGGGAAAAGGAAAGGAAATCGAAACCATGATCAAAGAAAGGGAAAGGAAAAACCAAAATGTGTCAAGATCAAAACTAAGTTTAGGCTTCAGAGATTTCTCAAGTAATGACCATAAGACCATCATCTTGAAACCTCATCATCAAGCTAAGAAAAATTTTCCTTTCAAACCAAGTTTCATAGCCGAAAATAAAAAAAAAGAGAGAAAAAGAGTTTGAACCAAGAGAAACTAGAATTTTTCATATCAAAACCTCAACATGAAAGTTAAAGCTTTTGTAAAACAATACCCCTACCAAGTAGTGAAGAAGAAGGCTTGGCTTTTGAAGTGAAGATGAGAAGAAAACTTCCTTCCAAAGTCAGCTTGTGGTTTCGGCCAAGGGGAGGAAGAAAAAGAAAGTGAGGTGTCTTCTTTGAGCTTTGTGTTTGGGAAATAGTGTATGGTTGGGAGGTAGTAATATGAGGTTGAAGTGTAATGGTTCCTTGTGAGCTTGAAGGAGATGAAGAAAATGAAAGGAAAAGAACTCTTGAACTTTGAGAGAAAAAGAAAGAACTTGAAGTTGCTCTTGAAAACTCAAAGCTTAACAAATTATCTAAAGGTTCTTACAAGTTCATTTGCATGTGTATTTATAAGGAAATGAAACAAATGGTGGGTGAATAGAGGGACAGATTGCCGCGGCCATCCTCATGTTCCATGAGGTGAGAGGTTTGTCCTTTGAAGCATGGTTGGAGGTATGGTTGGGTATGGCTCAAGGCATGGTCTTTTGAGTGTAGAAATTCAAACATGTGATGGATGATAGGGAGAGGAGTGGCGCCGATTTCTTCATGTAATGGGGGAGGAAAATCTTTCTTTTAACTGTGGTTTTAGAGATGTGTTTGGGTGTATCTTTGATTAGGCTTATGATTAGGGATTGCCAAGTAAGCTTCTAGGTAGCTAATCAGGTAATTAAGAGTATCAAGACATGATTTAGGGAGTGTTCTTGCTTTATTAGTGAGATTAAAACTCATTTTAAAGTGTAAATAATTGTAGACACAATTCCTTAATTCAAGGAATTGGAGAAAGAAAACACTATTCAAGATTCCATGACTTGAAATCTTGAGTTTTCGAAAGAGATTTAAGTTTAATCTAAGCAGTTTTAGGTTCTGATTAACTTTAATAAATTATTTTAGCTCTAGATTAATTATAGAAATTAATTAATTTTTGATTAGAGCCTAATATTGCTTAGGTTTGCTTAATTATGTCATTAAGCTCAAAATCACTATTCTAGGGGTAAAATCATAATTTTGCACAAAAATTGCGTGGGACCACCGGGACTTAAACAGACATGCCCGGACTCACAAAAACATCATTTTAAACCTTTAGAGAAATTTTCGGGTTTAAACAGCACTTATAGTCGCATAAAAACGCCATAGGGGTATTTTGGTCATTTTGACATGAAAACTCAAAAAAAGGGTTTTTTCTATTCAATTAACATTCATTCACATACAAATCCCCTTCGAATATTGAGTTGACCCTTCGAGAACTGTCGAGTCGGCTATCCTCGAATTTCGGGTAAGAAATGACCTCAGGGGCATTTTGGTCATTTTCGCTCAGACAGAAAAATCGGGGTGTTACATTACAGATGCACTAGGTCTTACAAACTTCTTCTCTAGTAGATCCTCCAATTGGGTTTTTAACTTGGTTAGCTCCAAGGGTGACATCCTATATAGTGCTATGGATATAGGTCCGATTTCGGGAACCAACTCAATAGAGAACTCTACTTCTTTCACCGAAGGGAACTCAGGTATCTTATCCAGGAATACCTTAGGGTAGTTTTTTGCTACGAATATCTTATCTACATTTTGCTCAAAGTCTACATCACTAGTAGCTAGGAGAACATATCCCTTACTCTTTCCCTTATGATAGTTGACTTCTATAGTGTTTATGTAAAAACTTAGGGTCTTACTAGGTTCACCGGGAATGGAAAAAATGGTGATGGACTTGGTATAACCATTCAACATTACATGGTTAGCATAAAGCCAATCCATGCCAAGAATCATGTCTAGGTCTCACATAGGTAAACAAACTAGATCTAAAACAAAAGGTCTATTTCCAACAACGAAATAACAATTCAAGCAACATTTACAAGTTCTAACAAGTTTTCTAGTAGGTGTCGGAACAGTAAGATCAAAAGGAAGTTTTGATACATGTAATTGGAAAGACTCAACACTAGCATGTGATATGAAAGAATGAGTTGTGCTAGAATCAAACAGTGCAATTAAGGTTTTACCATTCATTTCGCACTTACCTTTTATGCGGCTCCTGGACTTCGTTGAGTCTTCAACATTGAGGGTAAAGACCCTTCCTTGGTGTTGCGGCTTGGGGTTGGGCGCTGTCAGGTTCTTCTCCGTGTATTCCTGTGAGAAATGGTCGGCTTCCTACATTGGTAGCAAACTTCGAGGCTTGCCTAGCAGGGTCGGTCCCTATGAGGCTTTCTGTATTTGCGGCACACGGTGGTGGGTGTAGGCCTTGGGGGTACGGCTAGGGTCCTTTGAGGTGCCTTCCCTCGGCTACCACTTGGTCCACCTTGGTTGAAGTCTCTCCAGGGGCCTTGTGAATGAAACGGTGGCCTGGTCTAAGGCCTCGATTGCAGTCGAGAAGGTGGTCAATTTTACAGCTTTAACATTAGGGCTTATGATACCAGCTTCTTCACAAAGTTGTCAACCTTTGATGTGCTCAACTTCTTTTGGCCGTCTTTAATAATGCGGCATTTGTTGACCAGGGTAGGGAAGTCCCTGATCTCTAAATGAGCCATCGCTACATTGATTTTAGCCTTCAGCCCGGACTTATACTTAATACACTTCCAATACTCGTCGAGGTTTCCTTGGTACATCCTTAAGAACTTTATAAGCTCCTCGAACTTAGCAGTATAATAGGCGATACTCATGCCTCCTTGAGTCAATTGCATGAACTCGATGTCTGTTGCATTCCTCACAGACTCTAGGAAGTATTTCTCGTAGAAATGAGCCTTAAACAACTCCCAATCAATCTTGGTGCTGGCTGCTTCCAACAGTCTTTGAGCATCGGTCCACCAGAATCCAGCATCTCTTTCCAACATGTATGTGGCGAAAGTCACCTTCTGCACCTCTGTGCAGGGGATTACCATGAAGATCTTCTCCATGCTATTAATCCACTCATCGGCATGATTCGGGTTCAAGGATCCCTTGAATGATGGTGGATTGAACTTACAGAACTCCCCGAAATGAGTGTGCTCTGGGATCTCAGCAGCATTATGACCACAGCTCGTATCAACCTGGCGGTCTCGATCCATCTTTTCGAACATTGCCTTCATGGTCCTAGCTACATCTCGGAGGGCTTCAACAGTCTCATTGTCCTGTCCACAAGGGGTCGAGGTCTTATTCTGTTGTCGACATGCCATTGGTTCCTATGCACACAAAACAACAAACATTGAGGTGGTCAGGCTCAATACTCTATGTAAAGTGAGCTAGTTACCATGGCACATATAGGCATACAGTGGTCATCCATTTCTAATCCTTAAGAAGCATAGTCAGTCCAATCCTCAGGCTCCTTGGGAACCAAACTGCTCTGATAGTAAAATGTAACACCCTAATATTTAACCTAACACACCTAGGACATATTCAAGTTATTTATTCGTTATTACTCTTTTGTTCCAGTTCTTAACTCTAATTTTTAGAAAATACTTAATGAAAATATGGGTAAATTTTTTTTTGAAATTAAGAGATGAAAACGTGAGCTGCGCACAAGTTAAACACTACATTGTTTGATTTGTGAATAACAAAGATAAGAAATACATATAAACAAAGGAGTACAAAATCTCAAACATAACCGACCATTATATATATATATATAATTGAAGTTTTGCAATACACCAAGATCAAATAGTAGCATTAGTATAGTTATCCATGCAAATGCATATAAAAACATAAAATAACTAAAACAGAAAAGCCTGCCCACTAAAGTGCATCTAAAGTAGATAACCTCAAAAAGCAAAAGAAGGCTATCCTATGTAGACTATATGCACATGCACTACCAAGACCGCCACTCTCCTATCACCGTCGCCCTGGGAGGAACATAACCAACCCACTGAGCCAGATCGGCCGAAGTGGCCAAATGGTGAACGGGTCGGGCATGAGCTCCACGACGGGGTATCATCCTCACTCTACCTCCTCGAATCGGCTGCATCACTTTGGCCTCACTGTATTCACCAAACTTCATAGGCACAGTGGGGGAAGAACCCTCAGATGGTACCTGGGTGGCTGAGTCCTCGGATAGATCAGTCTCTGAATAAGCCGGGGGGACGGGGAACATACTCTAGGAAGTCATGGATGGCAGAAGTAGTGGGATGGGTATAGCGAGTCCACTCCTTATAAGGATGCACGCTCGAAGACGAGGTTGTCACCAAAAGGGGAAGCAAGAGAGAATCAAAAGCTAGAAATTAGATGTGCAAAAGGGAGATCCATGTACACAAAAAGATGAATGGCATAACGGCCCACAAAGTGATATGACTGATGAACGGTGTCGTAGTGCATCTGCCAAATGGGTGCATCAACGTAGATCACAAACATTGCTATCGTCCTCTGAAGACGCGATGGAAAGAAAGATAGAGGGAGTGAGAAACTTAATAAAAAATCTCAGTAGGGTGTCCTCCTATCCTAGTGTCATCATCTATGTCCTCAGGAACCTCGGGTTATATCATGAAATAGTGAGCATGCATAAAGTTCAATTATTAAGTTCTAAAATACCAATTATCGAGGCCCATTCATTTTAATATGCATCTTGGATGTTATGAATGCATCATACCTCCTTATGAAGTGCATGTCAAGGCAAGGTGCAACATACTATATAAAAACATAAATGATGCGTTTAGAACATGATAAACATAGCATGAATTGCATCGTTTTATTCTTTAGGTGACTTAAGCTATTCTTTCTCTCATTGGGGCAACCCTATTACTCTCTCCTCTTGAGAGTTCTAGGTTATGAGCTTATATCTCACTAATCGTCACTAGCATACTCTTATCTTTAAGATAAGTTAACACTCGACTCTTAAGTACGGGATAGGAGGCTAGGATCACCTATCATAACCTTTAATTTGGGGAGTCCAAAGTAACACCCCGATTTTTCTATCCGAGGGAAATGACCAAAATGCCCCTGAGGTCATTTCCTGACCCGAATTCGAGGGTAACCAACTCGGTCATCCTCGAAGGGTCAACTCAATGTTTGAAGGGGATTGAATGGCCTTAGAATGCTTTCGGAAGCGAAAATTTCGTTTTCCGCAGTTTCGGGTCAAAATGACCAAAATACCCTTATAGCGTTTTACGCGGGTAAAGGTGCCGTTTGAGCCCGAAACTTTCCCCCGAGGTTTAAAAACATGTTTTCATGTGTCTAGAGGTCTCTGTTCAAGTCCCGGTGGTCCCGGGCAGTTTTAGTGCAAAATTACGATTTTGCCCCTAGAATAGTGTTTTTGAGCTTAATGACGTAATTAAGCAAACCTAAGCAATATTAGGCTCTAAACGAAGATTAATTAATTTCCCTAATTAATCTAGAGTCAAAATAATTTATTAAAGTTAATTAGAACCTAAAATTGCTTAGATTAAACTTAAATCTCTTTTTAGAACTCAAGATTCCTAGTATTGGAATCTTGAATAGTGTTTTCTCTCTCCAATTCCTTAAATCAAGGAAGTATGTCTAGAGTTGTTTAGACTCTAAATTGAGGATTTAACTCACTAATGGTGCAAGACCACTCCTTAATTATGTCTAGACCATCCTAATTATCCATTTTCCTTACCTAAACACTTTCTTACAAATTCCTAATCTTAAGCATAATCAAAGATACACCTAAACACAACTCTAAACCACAATTAAAATGCAAAGAACCCTCCCCCATGGCTGATGAAGTTTCGGCCACCTCTCCCCCAATTACCACACATGTTGAATTGTTTCTCACTCAAAGAACCATGCTTGAGCCATACCTTGAGCCATACCTCACCATGCTTTGAACCATACCTCACCATGCTTCAAGACCACAACATCTCACCTCATGGAACTCATGGGATGCCCTCCAATCTGCACATATGGATGAAGCACTCCCCCCCCATTCACACCCTTTATTTGTTTCATTTCTCTATAAATAGAATGCCTTGAGGAGCTTGCACCACTTTTAGATCATTTGCTAAGTTTAGGAACACTCAAAGCTTTTCTTTTCTCTCAAAGTTCTAGTGTTCTTCAAGTTCTTCAAGTTCTTCAAAGTTCTTCATCATCTTCATCTTCTTCTTCCATCTTCAAGTTCATCACATCAAGTAGGGATTTTCTTTCAAGTATTCCTTTCTTTAAAGTTCTTGTTCTAAGCTTATCTTTATAGTTTCTCTTGATTCTTTTTAGAACTTCTTTTCTTTTCCTTGTTCTTTCTCATTTTCGGCCATGGGCCTTGAGGTTCAAAGAAATGAGAGCTTGATGATGAGAGTTTCATGATGATGTTCATCACTTGAAACAAACTCTAGAGCTTGATCTTTGTTCTTGAGCACAAATGCTTCTAGTTTTTCCTTCCTTGAACTCTTGAGAACGTTAGTTTTGATGGTGTTTTAAAATGGTTCTAAGGACTCAATGATGAGGTCTCATGATGTTGGTGTTAATATATCATCAAGATCATGGACTCTAGAGTTTCAAAATGTTCTTTTGTTCCTTGAAATTTCGGCCCTTTCCTTTTCTTTTACAAGCAAAATGTTTTGGTTTCTAAAAATGTTATGTTGAGTTCTAAGAACTCTAGACTTTACTTTATCTTGGTTTGATGAGTTTGGGTTGAGGTTTATGTTCCTTTAAAGTCTTGTTAAGAGCTCTAGAAAGATAAAATGAACTTGCATAATTTATTTTATGCTTGCATTTACATTTACATTCTTGCTATACATCTTTACTTCCAAGCTATCACTTAAGAACATAAAGATTAAAATGGAACTTGCATAATCACTTAATTTAATTCTCAAAGCCTTTCTATTTCGGCCTTAAAGTCGATTGTTGTTGGGCCTAGAGCACTAAAATAAAGAATCGAACTTGCATTATCACCTAATTAATCTCTCGAATGCCTATCTATTTCGGCCTTAAAGTCGATTGTTGTTGGGCCAAGAGCACTAAAATAAAGAATTGAACCTTGCATATTTACTTTCAAGCTTGCACGTTTAAGTTTATGCCTCGCATATTTACTTTCAAGCTTGCACGTTTAAGTTTATGCCTTGCATATTTAATTTATGTCATCACTTTATTTTGTAAGCAAGATTAAAAATGAAAAGCACGAGTACATTTATTTTATGTCGTAACTTAAGAACCTAGAGCTCAAAGACTTGCCCATTTCATTCCAAGTTAAAGTTTAATGTGAAACCATTCTTTGAATGCATATTTTTGGCCAAGTAGTGATGATGGACTTGCAATGAGTTTTCATCTAGCTACTAGGACCAATAGTCTATGTTTTAAGTTTTCCTTAAAGCTTTACAAAACTTTATAAGGTTATGTCATCACAAGTTGTGATTTTATTCTCTTTTAGGGGATGGAATATGTTTTGGTCAGTGACCTAAGGCTTCTCTTAGCCTCTTGATGAATTAAAATGATTTGCAAAGAGTTTTAGAAATTCTAAATTGATTCCAAGAGAAACTAGTTAACTTATGTACCTAGAAACGTCAATTTAACTCTCTTATTAAAGTTAAATGTTTTCGGTTCTGATATGATGAGTGTGATGCTGTATGATGATGTTTTGATGTGTTGGAATGTGTGAAAATATCATATGATGATGTAGAAGCGATCGTATGCATGATAGGTAAGAAACTAGCTAACTAGAAATACCGTAAAGTTGGAATTTGACATAGTTTTAACCCATTTTCTTTTGGAAATTTTCCAAACTGTTTTAATGGGAACATAATCAGATTTAGATTGTTTAGACATGAAAAACTTGGTAACATTTGGATTAGAATTGAATTCTAGCACCTATGGGGAAACTAGTAACTAGAAAATCGTAAAAGTGCAAGTTTAGAACTCTTAGAACGTTTATTTTTCTGGATTCTGTCCAGCACCCTTACAACATGATAAACATGATTAATAATTAGTCCTTAAGCATAGGAATGCCTCATAATTGATTTGGATTTAATTCATAGCGCCTTAGGCGAAGACGGAACCGAGAAAGGGTCTAAAACGTGAGTTCTAGAACCCCGTAAACACAAGTTAGAGAATTTGCCCTATGCTATTCAGATTTAAGTATGAACATGAGGATTAGGAATGATGATTAATTATGAGTCCTTAGGTGCATACAAATATGAGCGACGAATGTTAGAGAACTATATCTCAAGATTAAGACCCGTAAGGGTCAAAGCATAAGCTACCGTAAGGGTAAGTGTTTGAATGTTTTATGATGATGCTTGTAGTATGCAAATGATGATGATGTTATTCATATGAGGAATTCATGAGGTTATATGTTTATGTGGCATAAAGCAAATTTGGAAGGAAATTCGCGTAATCTTTGTTGTCGCCGAATTTCCGACAAATTTAGGGACTTAAAGAGATTTTGAAAATTAAGGTACTAAGATGGGTTCTAGGATGACATCGGTTCGGCCGAGCACCTCCATAGAACTCATGTGACATCGGTACCAATTTATACTCTTAGGTGACACCGGTTCGGCCGAGCACCCCTAAGAGGTTTGCCCCATAACCCGTACTCAGATAGTCGGGAATTATGATTTATGATACGCTTATCGTTAAGTGGTAAGTAAGAACTAGTGACGACTAGTTAAGGTATGAGCTCATAACCTAGATATGTGACACATTCTGGGTGACACCGGTTCGGCCGAGCACCCCCAGTTCGATTGTCTTTTAGGGTGGCCCATGAGGAAGAGATGTTTCATGATTATGATTATGTCACTAAGTTTGTCCCATATGAATGTTACTATTGCCACTTTATGCCACTAAGTATGATGATGCTTGATGTTATGTTTTATGTATGTGCATTAGGTAGTGCCATGCATACATCTTCTATTATGTTGCATTCATGACATGAAGATCATCCTAAAATGAATGGACCTTGGCTAAAGTATATTTTAAAGTTTAAAATGAACTTAATGCATATTCACCATTTTGTATAATTAAACCCAAGGTTCCCGAGGACGTAGATGATGACACCTAGGTAGTAGGAGGCCCTACCGAGATTCTTTAGCAAGATTCTCGGTCCTCTATCTCTTTGTTTCCGTCACGTCTTCAGATGGCGACGCTCGTAGTGTTCGTGGACACACCGACATGGGAGGTGCACCATGACCCGGACCACGGGTCATTCCATTTTGTGGGTCGATGCACGGTTAGAGTATTCATGTTCATGGGTCGACCCTTCACTTCCCCAGTACATTCCCATCTTTCTCCCCGTCTCACCTTTTGGCGATGACCTGGTGTTCGAGCGCAGACGTCCCTAGAGGAGAGGCTTCGCCGTACCCACCATCCACGCCCGCCGCTCGAGACTACCCCCAAAGATGTGCCCGTTGTCCGTCTTTTTCGGAGACGGATCCTTCCGAGGATTCGGCAACCCAGGCACCCTCCGAGGGATCTTCCCCCACCATACCCATGGACCTTGGGGAGGATAGTGAGCCTTCCGTGACTCAGCCGAGGCTTGCACGATGACCGGAGATGAGGCCACGCCGTGGAGGTCACTTCCGAGCCCCGACCCGTCTATTCACGCCGGAGGAGCTTGCTCAGTTTCCTGGTTACGTACCACGTTCGAGGGATAGTCGCCAGTAGGAGGCAGTGGATGGCCCCGGTTAGAGCACATACCACTTAGATGGGGATAAACCTTCTTTTGTTTAGAGGTTATCCCATCAGATGCACTCGAGTAGGGGAGTAAATCATGTTTAAGTTTATGTTGTATTTCCTTTCCTATATTTCCCTTGTACTAAATTAAGTCCCACACTTATAAGTGGGCAAGTTATATATATATATATATATATATATATATATATATATATATATATATATGAGATGATATTCAGTGTTATTCATGTTGTGCCTTATGCTATGATGTTATGAGATGTATGATTTGATCGTTACATGATACATCGCATCACGCGGCTCTCACTTTTTATTTCAAAAAAAAAGTTACCCGTATTTTCCGCTAAGTATTTCAAGGTAAAAATGAGAACTATGAAGTAACAGACTAATGATTAACCTAAATATGTTCTAGAGTATTGGGTTAAAAATTAGGATGTTACATTATGGTATCGTGAGCGCTCGATTCTCATGGAGCCTGAGGATTGGACTGACTATGCTTTCTAAAGCGTAGTACGATAGCTATGTCATGCGTAGAGCTTACCTAGAGATAAGCTATAGGGTAGAAGTGCATGACCCTTGTCTACTTGCGTGTGCCATGGTAACTAGCTCATTTTACATGGAATATTGAGCCTGATCACCTCAGTGTTTATTGTCTCGAGTGTTTAGGAACCAATGGCACCAAGGAGACAACCTAGGACCCCAACCGAGGGGGACCAAAATGATGCTACTACTGCTGCTGTTCGTGACATGGCTAGGGCCATGGAACGAATGTTCGAGAGGATGAACCAACAAGGGGACACCGGACGTGCTCCCCCTACTGCTGAAATGGTCGAGCAAGCGAGGTTTGGTGAGTTTTGCAAGGCGAACCCACCAACCTTCCGAGGAGCCATGGACCCCGACAAAGCCGATGAGTGGATCAAGAACATGGAGAAGATCTACTTCGTGGTAGCTTGCTCGGAGGAGCAAAAGGTCACATTTGCGGCATACATGATGGAGTCCGACGCCAAATTCTGGTGGGTCTCACCAAGATCGCTGAGGCTTCGGCATCGCTATCAATCGAGCTGTTCAAGACTTACTTCTATGAGAAGTACTTCCCGTAATCTGTGAGGAACGCAAAGGACATTGAGTTTATGCAACTGGCCCAAGGAGGGTCTACTATCGCCCAGTACACGGCAAAATTTGAGGAACTGATCAAGTTCTCTCGGGTGTTTCAAGGGAACCCCGATGAGGTGTGGAAGTGCGTCAAATATGAGGCTGGATTAACGGCAGAACTCAACTATGCTGTGGCACACATGGAGATTAGGGACTTCCCAACCCTAGTCAACAAGTGCCGGATCATGGAAGAGGGACAAAAGAAAATCAATGCTGCAAGGGCAGCACGGAATAAGGGGCTAGCACCTCAAGCCCCAAGATTCAAGCCCCAATATCCAAACCAATCCCGAAATCCCTATAATCCCTACCACACCAACCAGTTCAAACCACAACAACAACAGAGAACCCCCTTCCACCAACAACCCAAGCAACCACACCGACCACAATTCCAAAACAACAACAACCGCAACAACAACAACAACAACAACAACAACAACCGACAAGGAGGGTCGGGCGGCCCCCGAAACAACCAAGGAGGATCAAGTGGGGCCAAGAACAAGACGCCCCAAGGAGCCCCCGCCACCTTTGCTAGGCCTACACCGGCAATAATATGCCCCCAGTGCGGGAAAGATCATGGTAACCGTCCCTGCCTAGCTGGACAAAACGTGTGCTTCAAGTGCGGGAAGCCTGGCCACTACACCAATAGATGCAACAACGGAGGGCCAGCAAATCAGAACCCTAGGCCGCAACACCAAGGGAGGGTCTTCACCCTTAACGTAGATGAAGCGGACACATCCAACGGTCTCATAGAAGGTAAGTGCAAAATAAATGGTAGGACCTTAACTGTACTCTATGACTCTGGTGCAACACATTCTTTTATTTCATATGCTAGTGTCGAGGCTCTAAATTTGAAAACTTCCAAACTTCCTTTTGATCTTATTGTCTCTACCCCCACAAATCATCCTGTGAATACTTGTTATTGTTGTCTAAATTGTCACCTCACCACAGAAAATAGATCATATGTTGTGGATTTAATTTGTTTACCCATGAAAGGTATAGGAGTAGTTCTTGGCATGGATTGGCTTCACGCCAACCGTGTATTGTTAGACTGTGACACCAAAACAGTTGTCTTTCCTTCTCCTCCCAGTGAAATAAGTCAACCTTTGAGACTCCATCTCAATGCCGTAGAGGTCCACTGTAGTGGGAAAAAGACTAAGGGATACGTTCTCCTAGCCGCTAGCGAAGTACACTTTGAGCAGAATTTAGAGAATATACCAGTAGTGAGAGACTATTCCGAGGTGTTTCCGGAAGATATACCCGAGTTCCCTCCCGAGAGAGAAGTGGAGTTCTCCATTGAGTTGGTTCCTGGAGCGAGACCAATCTCCATTGCCCTTTATAGAATGTCACCCCTAGAACTAGCCGAATTAAAAACCCAACTTGAGGAGCTTTTGGGAAAGAGTTTCATTAGACCTAGTGCCTCACCGTGGGGAGCTTCAGTCTTGTTTGTGAAGAAGAAGGATGGGAGCATGAGGTTGTGTATAGACTATAGGCAATTGAACCGTGTAACAGTGAAAAACAAATACCCTTTGCCTAGGATTGATGATCTTATGGACCAATTGAGAGGAGCGGTATTATTTTCCAAGATCGACCTAAGGTCAGGATACCACCAAATTAGAGTGAGAGATCAAGATATACCAAAGACCGCCTTTAGAACTCGGTATTGACACTTTGAGTTCGCGGTGATGTCTTTTGGATTGACGAATGCTCCTACAGTATTTATGGATTACATGAATAGGATCTTTAGACCCTATTTAGATCAGTTCGTGGTCATTTTCATAGATGATATACTCATCTATTCGAAGACCCACGAGGAGCATGAGCATCATTTGAGGATAGTTTTGGAGATCTTGAAGGAGAAGAAGCTGTATGCAAAACTCTCTAATTGTGAATTTTGGTTAGAGGAGGTTAAGTTCTTAGGGCACGTTGTGTCAAAAGGAAGTATAGCCGTTGATCCTAGTAAGGTAGAAGCCGTAATGAATTGGGATAGACCGACCACCGTAACGAAAATACGGAGCTTTTTAGGTTTAGCGGGCTATTATTGTAGGTTTATAAAAGGATTCTCTCAAATCGCCTTACCCCTAACCAAGCTAACTAGAAAGAATACCCCCTTCGTTTGGAATCCCGAGTGTGAGAAGAGTTTCCAAGAGCTTAAGGAAAGGTTAACCACGACCCCAGTCTTAGTCTTACCTAGCCCCAATGTACCTTTCGAGGTATATTGTGATGCTTCGGGCAAAGGACTAGGGTGTGTGTTGATGCAAAATAGGCAAGTGGTAGCCTATGCATCTCGACAACTCAAGCCTCATGAGGCTAACTACCCCGCCCATGACCTAGAGCTAGCCGCCGTAATGTTTGCCTTAAAGATGTGGAGACACCATTTGTATGGTGTAAGGTTTGAAGTTTTCTCCGATCATAAGAGTCTCAAGTACCTCTTTGATCAAAAGGAGTTGAACATGAGGCAGAGAAGGTGGATGGAATTCCTCAAAGACTATGATTTCGGTTTAAGTTACCACCCCGGCAAGGCTAATGTAGTCGCCGATGCCTTGACCCGAAAGTCGTTACACCTGTCCCACATGATGATCAAAGAAGTTGAGTTGATAGAGAAGTTTAGGGATATGAATCTAGGGATGTCGTAATCGATAAAGGGATGAAGATGTGCTATCTTAGTGTAACAAGTGGATTTAAGCAAAGAATCATGTTAGCACAACGAGAGGATGAGGAGTTCGAGGAGATCATAGATGCTGTTAAGGCGGGAAAGTTGAAAGGTTTCGAAAGAGGTGAGGATTGGATATGGAGGTTTGAAGGAAGGATCTGCATACCCCAAGATGGTGACCTCCGAGAAAAGATCTTGGAGGAGGCTCACAAAAGCTATTTCACCATTCATCCCGGTGTTACCAAGATGTACCAAGACTTGAAAGAGATGTTTTGGTGGCCCGGAATGAAGAAGGATGTAGTCGCCTGGGTTAGTAAGTGCTTGGTATGTCAGAAAGTGAAAATCGAGCACCAAAAACCTTCAGGTTTGTTGCAACCCCTGTCAATCCCCGAGTGAAAGTGGGAATGCATATCTATGGATTTCGTGACGGGATTGCCTAAGACCCAAGCTGGCCATGATGCTATATGGGTGATAGTGGATCGACTAACCAAGTCGGCACACTTTCTGCCTATTAGAGTGACATACTCTTTAGCTAAATTGGCTCAGTTATACATCCGAGAGATCGTGAGATTGCATAGAGTGCCATCGACGATAATCTCGGATCGTGATCCGCGGTTTACGTCACGTTTTTGGGGAACCTTTCAAAAGGCGTTCGGTTCAAAGCTATGCTTGAGCACTGCTTACCACCCACAAACAGATGGACAATCCGAAACGACGATCCAAACCCTAGAGGACATGCTAAGAGCCTGTGTGTTAGACCAAAGGGGAAGTTGGGATAAGTACTTGCCTTTGATCGAGTTTGCGTATAACAACAGTTATCACGCGAGCATCGGTATGGCACCGTACGAGGCGTTGTATGGAAGGAAGTGCCAATCACCTTTGTGTTGGTACGAGCCTGGGGAGCAAAGTGTCTTAGGACCTGATATAGTGAGGGAGACGACGGAACAAATCAAGAGGATCCGGGATAGGATGTTCACTGCTCAAAGTAGACAAAAGAGCTATGCGGACAAGCGGCGCAAGCCCTTGGAATTCGAAGAGGGAGAGCATGTGTTCCTTAGGATTACCCCCACTACAAGCATAGGGAGAGCCATGAAAGTCAAAAAGTTGAGCCCCCGATTCCTTGGTCCCTTCCAAATTCTTCAAAGAATAGGAACCGTTGCCTACAAAATAACCTTACCCCCTAATCTTTCTAATCTTCATGACGTCTTTCACGTCTCTCAGTTAAGGAAGTATGAGTCCGACCCTAGCCACGTTTTAGAGCCAGAGCATGTTCAGTTAAGGGACGACCTAACTTTCAATCTTCCTCCTACGAGGATCGTGCACCGCGGAGTCAAGCAGCTGAGGAACAAGTTTGTTCCTTTGGTAAAAGTAGCATGGGGACGCGACAAGTCTGAAGAATTCACATGGGAGCTAGAGACAGAAATGCGAGACAAGTATCCCGAGCTTTTCTAAGGTAACGAATTTCGAGGGTGAAATTCTTTTTAAGGAGGGGAGTAATGTAACACCCCGATTTTTCTGTCCGAGGGAAATGACCAAAATGCCCCTGAGGTCATTTCCTGACCCGAATTCGAGGGTAACCAACTCGGTCATCCTCGAAGGGTCAACTCAATGTTTGAAGGGGATTGAATGGCCTTAGAATGCTTTCGGAAGCGAAAATTTCATTTTCCGCAGTTTCGGGTCAAAATGACCAAAATACCCTTATAGCGTTTTACGCAGGTAAAGGTGCCGTTTGAGCCCGAAACTTTCCCCCGAGGTTTAAAAACATGTTTTCATGTGTCTAGAGGTCTCTGTTCAAGTCCCGGTGGTCCCGGGCAGTTTTAGTGCAAAATTACGATTTTGCCCCTAGAATAGTGTTTTTGAGCTTAATGACGTAATTAAGCAAACCTAAGCAATATTAGGCTCTAAACGAAGATTAATTAATTTCCCTAATTAATCTAGAGTCAAAATAATTTATTAAAGTTAATTAGAACCTAAAATTGCTTAGATTAAACTTAAATCTCTTTTTAGAACTCAAGATTCCTAGTATTGGAATCTTGAATAGTGTTTTCTCTCTCCAATTCCTTAAATCAAGGAAGTATGTCTAGAGTTGTTTAGACTCTAAATTGAGGATTTAACTCACTAATGGTGCAAGACCACTCCTTAATTATGTCTAGACCATCCTAATTATCCATTTTCCTTACCTAAACACTTTCTTACAAATTCCTAATCTTAAGCATAATCAAAGATACACCTAAACACAACTCTAAACCACAATTAAAATGCAAAGAACCCTCCCCCATGGCTGATGAAGTTTCGGCCACCTCTCCCCCAATTACCACACATGTTGAATTGTTTCTCACTCAAAGAACCATGCTTGAGCCATACCTTGAGCCATACCTCACCATGCTTTGAACCATACCTCACCATGCTTCAAGACCACAACATCTCACCTCATGGAACTCATGGGATGCCCTCCAATCTGTACATATGGCCGAAGCACTCCCCCCCCATTCACACCCTTCATTTGTTTCATTTCTCTATAAATAGAATGCCTTGAGGAGCTTGCACCACTTTTAGATCATTTGCTAAGTTTAGGAACACTCAAAGCTTTTCTTTTCTCTCAAAGTTCTAGTGTTCTTCAAGTTCTTCAAGTTCTTCAAAGTTCTTCATCATCTTCATCTTCTTCTTCCATCTTCAAGTTCATCACATCAAGTAGGGATTTTCTTTCAAGTATTCCTTTCTTTAAAGTTCTTGTTCTAAGCTTATCTTTATAGTTTCTCTTGATTCTTTTTAGAACTTCTTTTCTTTTCCTTGTTCTTTCTCATTTTCGGCCATGGGCCTTGAGGTTCAAAGAAATGAGAGCTTGATGATGAGAGTTTCATGATGATGTTCATCACTTGAAACAAACTCTAGAGCTTGATCTTTGTTCTTGAGCACAAATGCTTCTAGTTTTTCCTTCCTTGAACTCTTGAGAACGTTAGTTTTGATGGTGTTTTAAAATGGTTCTAAGGACTCAATGATGAGGTCTCATGATGTTGGTGTTAATATATCATCAAGATCATGGACTCTAGAGTTTCAAAATGTTCTTTTGTTCCTTGAAATTTCGGCCCTTTCCTTTTCTTTTACAAGCAAAATGTTTTGGTTTCTAAAAATGTTATGTTGAGTTCTAAGAACTCTAGACTTTACTTTATCTTGGTTTGATGAGTTTGGGTTGAGGTTTATGTTCCTTTAAAGTCTTGTTAAGAGCTCTAGAAAGATAAAATGAACTTGCATAATTTATTTTATGCTTGCATTTACATTTACATTCTTGCTATACATCTTTACTTCCAAGCTATCACCTAAGAACATAAAGATTAAAATGGAACTTGCATAATCACTTAATTTAATTCTCAAAGCCTTTCTATTTCGGCCTTAAAGTCGATTGTTGTTGGGCCTAGAGCACTAAAATAAAGAATTGAACCTTGCATATTTACTTTCAAGCTTGCACGTTTAAGTTTATGCCTCGCATATTTACTTTCAAGCTTGCACGTTTAAGTTTATGCCTTGCATATTTAATTTATGTCATCACTTTATTTTGTAAGCAAGATTAAAAATGAAAAGCACGAGTACATTTATTTTATGTCGTAACTTAAGAACCTAGAGCTCAAAGACTTGCCCATTTCATTCCAAGTTAAAGTTTAATGTGAAACCATTCTTTGAATGCATATTTTTGGCCAAGTAGTGATGATGGACTTGCAATGAGTTTTCATCTAGCTACTAGGACCAATAGTCTATGTTTTAAGTTTTCCTTAAAGCTTTACAAAACTTTATAAGGTTATGTCATCACAAGTTGTGATTTTATTCTCTTTTAGGGGATGGAATATGTTTTGGTCAGTGACCTAAGGCTTCTCTTAGCCTCTTGATGAATTAAAATGATTTGCAAAGAGTTTTAGAAATTCTAAATTGATTCCAAGAGAAACTAGTTAACTTATGTACCTAGAAACGTCAATTTAACTCTCTTATTAAAGTTAAATGTTTTCGGTTCTGATATGATGAGTGTGATGTTGTATGATGATGTTTCGATGTGTTGGAATGTGTGAAAATATCATATGATGATGTAGAAGCGATCGTATGCATGATAGGTAAGAAACTAGCTAACTAGAAATACCGTAAAGTTGGAATTTGACATAGTTTTAACCCATTTTCTTTTGGAAATTTTCCAAACTGTTTTAATGGGAACATAATCAGATTTAGATTGTTTAGACATGAAAAACTTGGTAACATTTGGATTAGAATTGAATTCTAGCACCTATGGGGAAACTAGTAACTAGAAAACCGTAAAAGTGCAAGTTTAGAACTCTTAGAACGTTTATTTTTCTGGATTCTGTCCAGCACCCTTACAACATGATAAACATGATTAATAATTAGTCCTTAAGCATAGGAATGCCTCATAATTGATTTGGATTTAATTCATAGCGCCTTAGGCGAAGACGGAACCGAGAAAGGGTCTAAAACGTGAGTTCTAGAACCCCGTAAACACAAGTTAGAGAATTTGCCCTATGCTATTCAGATTTAAGTATGAACATGAGGATTAGGAATGATGATTAATTATGAGTCCTTAGGTGCATACAAATATGAGCGACGAATGTTAGAGAACTATATCTCAAGATTAAGACCCGTAAGGGTCAAAGCATAAGCTACCGTAAGGGTAAGTGTTTGAATGTTTTATGATGATGCTTGTAGTATGCAAATGATGATGATGTTATTCATATGAGGAATTCATGAGGTTATATGTTTATGTGGCATAAAGCAAATTTGGAAGGAAATTCGGCGTAATGCTGTTGTGCCGCCAAATTTCCGACAAATTTAGGGACTTAAAGAGATTTTGAAAATTAAGGTACTAAGATGGGTTCTAGGATGACACCGGTTCGGCCGAGCACCTCCATAGAACTCATGTGACATCGGTACCAATTTATACTCTTAGGTGACACCGGTTCGGCCGAGCACCCCTAAGAGGTTTGCCCCATAACCCGTACTCAGATAGTCGGGAATTATGATTTATGATACGCTTATCGTTAAGTGGTAAGTAAGAACTAGTGACGACTAGTTAAGGTATGAGCTCATAACCTAGATATGTGACACGTTCTGGGTGACACCGGTTCGGCCGAGCACCCCCAGTTCGATTGTCTTTTAGGGTGGCCCATGAGGAAGAGATGTTTCATGATTATGATTATGTCACTAAGTTTGTCCCATATGAATGTTACTATTGCCACTTTATGCCACTAAGTATGATGATGCTTGATGTTATGTTTTATGAATGTGCATTAGGTAGTGCCATGCATACATCTTCTATTATGTTGCATTCATGACATGAAGATCATCCTAAAATGAATGGACCTTGGCTAAAGTATATTTTAAAGTTTAAAATGAACTTAATGCATGTTCAGTCATTTTGTATAATTAAACCCAAGGTTCCTGAGGACGTAGATGATGACACCTAGGTAGTAGGAGGCCCTACTGAGATTCTTTAGCAAGATTCTCAGTCCCTCTATCTCATTCTTTCCGTCACGTCTTCAGATGGCGACGTTCGTAGTGTTCGTGGACACACCGACATGGGAGCTGCACCATGACCTGGACCACGGGTCATTCCATTTTGTGGGTCGATGCACGGTTAGAGTATTCATGTTCATGGGTCGACCCTTCACTCCCTCGCACATTCCCATCGTTTCTCCCCGCCTCACATTTTGGCGATGACCTGGTGTTCGAGCGCCAAGACGCCCCTAGAGGAGAGGCTTCGCCGCACTCCCACCATCCACGCCCGCCGCCGAGACTACCCCAAGATGTGCCCTGCTGTTCGCCGCCTTTTTCGGAGACGGATCCTTCCGAGGATTCGGCAACCCAGGCACCCTCCGAGGGATCTTCCCCCACCATACCCATGGACCTTGGGGAGGATAGTGAGCCTTCCGTGACTCAGCCGAGGCTTGCACGACGACCGGAGATGAGGCCACGCCGTGGAGGTCACTTCCGAGCCCCGACCCGTCTATTCACGCCGGAGGAGCTTGCTCAGTTTCCTGGTTACGTACCACGTTCGAGGGATAGTCGCCAGTAGGAGGCAGTGGATGGCCCCGGTTAGAGTACATACCACTTAGATGGGGATAAACCTTCTTTTGTTTAGAGGTTATCCTATCAGATGCACTCGGGTAGGGGAGTAAATCATGTTTAAGTTTATGTTGTATTTCCTTTCCTATATTTCCCTTGTACTAAATTAAGTCCCACACTTATAAGTGGGCAAGTTATATATATATATGAGATGATATTCAGTGTTATTCATGTTGTGCCTTATGCTATGATGTTATGAGATGTATGATTTGATCGTTACATGATACATCGCATCACGTGGCTCTCACTTTTTATTTCAAAAAAAAAATTACCCGTATTTTCTGCTAAGTATTTCAAGGTAAAAATGAGAACTATGAAGTAACAGACTAATGATTAACCTAAATATGTTCTAGAGTATTGAGTTAAAAATTAGGATGTTACACAAAGGATCACTTCCTTATTGGATCACCTCTCATAACCTTTAATTCGAGGAGTCTAGAGGTTCGTTTCCATATGTTTTTATGTCACCTTAATATTAGCATGTTATATTAAGATGCAAGAACGCAAACCTATCATATAATGCCATATTCTTTCATATTACTTCAACACATGCATCTTAAACATTCCAAGTGCAATCATGACATGCCACAATAATTCTCATAACTAGTAACTAAGTACACCAACAAAACCATCACATACATATCCAAGAATATTGAATCACATCATCTCTTAACTAAGCACTTTAATTACTTCTTAATCGATTAAACCTCCAAATCGGGTAAACCTATCTTTCATAATTATTTTCTTATGCATCTAAGGGATTAATTCTAATGATTCTCATTAATTATCTACCTTAAGAACAATACTGAATGAATCTGGATAGATTTGAACAGAAAAGAAAATGAACTATTTAGGTGCTCTAGAGTTATGTTTTTAACCATTTTCTCATTACCAACTTTTCCTATGATACTAGAACAAATTCCTAATCCATTTATGAGTGATTCTTATACATTTACTAAGTGTTTAACACTCTTTTTACTTAATTATCACATGCTGGACAGAAATCATATTTTTCATTTTAAAGAGTTCTAGAATTCACATTTTTTTGTTCTTTCTAGTTACTAGTCTTTCCTTAAATGCTAAAAATAATTATCACACTAATTAATAACAATTTTTACACATTTAATTGTACTCCAAACAACATACATCAAATCTAGAAAGGTTAGGACAGAATTCAAAATTTAATTTCCCAAGGGCATGCAAGAATTACAAAACAAGAATTTCTAGCAACTAGTCTTTCTTAGAATTAATTCTAGGTCAAGAATGTAACAACCTAATAATTAACTTAACATGCCTAGGATGTAACATCCTAATTTTTAACCCAATACTCTAGAACATAATTAGGTTAATCCTTAGTTTGTTATGTCATAGCTTTCTTACTACTTTAAAATACTTACCGAAAAAACTAGTAAATTTTTTTGAATTATAAAAGCAAAGTGAGAGCCGCGCGACACGTTAACTAGTAATACACAAACAGTAATATAGCAAACATCGCATAGCAACATCACATAAGCAAGTAAAAGCACATCATAATAACATTGAACTGCATATTTATTTAATATATGATATGCCCACTTGCGTAGAGTGGGGCTTAGTTTGATACAACATGAGCAATACAACTAGAAAGGGAATACAAGAGAAAGTACAACGAAAACTATAGAAGCAACTCCCTTACCCAAGTGCAACTAACAGGATGACCTCTAATACAAAAGAAGGTTCATCTCCATCTAAGTGGTGTTTGCTCTACCCGGGTACTCCATCGGTCGATCGTCGCCTCCTACTGACGTCCATCTCGCGAACGAGGCAAATATCCGGGAAGCTGGGCGAGCTCCTCGGGCGTAAAGAGGCAGAACGGGGATCGAGAGTGACCCCGCGGTGAGGCCGCATCTCCAGTCGTCGTGCAAGCCATGGCTGAGTCACGGTATCCTCACTGCCCTCCCTCATCAGTGGGGGAGAGGGGACGGAGCTCTCGCTATACGGATGGATAGGCGGGCCCTCGGACGGGTCGGTCTCCGAGAAGTAGGTCCGGGGCACGTAATCGGGGTAGTCTCGCATAGCTGAGGCGGCGGTGTGCATGCGGAGCACTTTCTCGTTATGCGTACGCGCGCACTCAAAAACCCGCTCGTCGTCACCGTAGGGTGCTGTCGGGGAGAAGCGATGGGTGTGCACGGGATGAGCAAAGGGACGTCCCACGAACATGAAAACTCGCATCGTGCATGTCCCTCAAAATGTTATGACCCGTGAGCTGGGTCATAGTGCACCTCCCACGTCGGGGTGTCCACGAAAACCACGAACATCGCCATCTGAAGACGTGACGGAAAGAAAGAGATATAGGGAGTGAGAATCTTGCTAAAGAGTCTCAGTAGGGCCTCCTACTACCTAGGTGTCATCGTCTACGTCCTCAGGAACCTTGGGTTTAGTTATACAAAATAAGTGAGCATGCATTAAGTCTATTTTTAGGTTCTAAAACATAATTTAGCCAAGGTCCGTTTATTTTAGCATGATTCTTAATGTCATGGATGCAAGCATATTAAAGAATGTATGCATGGCTCTACTTATTGCAAGAATAATCATCATATATTTAAGAACATCATAATAGTAGTGGCATAAAGCGGCAAATAAATTCTCTTTGTGACATAATCATCATAACTTTCTCATAGGCCACCCTAAAAGACAAGCGCTCTGGGGGTGCTCGGCCGAACCGGTGTCACCCAGAACGTGTCACATCTCTAGGTTATGAGCTCATACCTCAACTAGTCGTCACTAGTTCTTACTTATCAATCTCGATAAGTGTAACATAATCATAAACATAATCCCGACTTATCCAGTACGGGCTAGGGGGCATTTCTTGGGGGTGCTCGGCCGAACCGGTGTCACCCAAGAATTATATCTTGGTACCGATGTCACATGAGTTCGCTGGAGGTGCTCGGCCGAACCGGTGTCATCCGAGAACTCATCTTAGTACCTCATAAAAATTTCATAGGTTTTCAAAAACTTTCCGAATTTGTCAGAAATTCGACGGCATAACTGTAGCTTGCCGAATTTCTTCCAAATTCTTCTTTATGCCACATGAGTTAATCAAACATGCATCCTTCATCATACTTTCATGCAATCACATAATCATCCTCATACTTTCACAAGCAACATTAAAAGTTCATTATGCACTCGATCCTATGGTATCTTATGCTCTGACCCTTACGGGCCTTAAACTTGTGATGTAGTTAACCTATCATCTCCCATAAACTTTTATGCACCTAAGGGTTCTCTCTTATCAAAACTTATCATTTATTTATGCTCTCTATTAAATCTGAACGACATCATTCCTTAGGGGCAGCGTTATAAACTTATGATTACGGGGTTCTAGAACTTGCGTTTTAGACCCTTTCTTGGTTCTATTTTCGCCTAAGGCACTATAAGTTAAACCTAAACCAATTATGAGTCATTCCTATATCAAGGAACTAATTATAAACCATGTTATCTACATTATAAAGTTGCTGGACAGAATCTAAGAATTAAATGTTCTAAGAGTTCTAGAATTGCGGTTTTACGGTTTTCTAGTCACTAGTTTCTCTATAGGTGCTAAAATTCTTTCCTACTTCAAATGTAACCAAATTTTTCATAATTAATCAATCCTAATCTGATTATATCCCCATTAAAACAGTTTGGGCAGTGTCCATAATTAAATGGAATAAAACTATGCTAAATCTTGACTTTACGGTTTTTCCTAGAAAGCTAGTTTCTTCTCTACCTTGCATAGAAATGTCCCAACTTCATCATACACAATTTTTTACTCGTTCAAACACATCAAACATCATCACATGGAATCAAACACATCATGGAAGAACCAAGACATTAAATCCCAAAAAGATACATAACTTGATATCTTTAAAACACATAAGTTACTAGTTTCTCTTGGAATCATTTTCAAGACTTTTAAAACTCTTTTGCAAACCATTTTATCATATCACGAGACTAAACACATCCTTAGGTTAGTGACCACTTAGCCCCTCCTTAAAAGAGTGTTAAATTCATAGAACCTTGTTGGCCTTAAACAAATTCATGAGCTTTAAAAGGATTCCTTAAAACTTGATTTATTGGTCCTTGAAGCTAGATGAAACTCATTCCAAGTTCATCATCACTTCATGGCCGAAATCATGCATTCAAAGAATGCTCCCTCATTAAACTTTAACTTGAGATAAAATGGGCAAGTCTTTGAGCTCTAAGGTCTTTTAAGTGATGACATGATTTAAACATGCTATGCATCTCATTTTTATTCTTCATTTACAAAATAAAGTGAGAACTTTAAAGTAAACATGCTAGACTTGAATATAAAAATGCAAGGCTTAAAATAAATATGCAAGACTTGGAATATAAATATGCAAGTTCAATTCTTTATGTTAGTGCTCTAGGCCCAACAACAATCGACTTTAAGGCCGAAATAGAAAGGCTTTGAGATTTAGTTAGGCGATAGTGCAACCTCATTTTAAATCTTTACGTTCTTTAGTGACGAAAGGTAAATATGTTAGACAAGAATATAAATATGAGATGCACTCCGTTCTTTAGCCTTTAACTTTAGGTGATGGCTTGGAAATTAAATATGAATGCAAAGCTCAAATTTAATATGCAATGCATAAGCTTGAATTTAAATATGAATGCTAGTTCATTTTGTTTCTTATTAGAGCTCATACAAGACTTTAAAGGAACTTAAACCTCAACCCAAACTCATCACGACAAGATAAAGAAAAACAAGAGTGAACCTCAAGGGTTCTTTAAACACAAAGTTTCTTTTCTTGGCATGTAAACATAAATAACATTTTTATTAAAACTCAAGCTCTAGAGGTCTCATTGTGATGAACACATAGTCATCATCTAGAAGCTCTCATCATCAAGCCATTGTGAGTTCCCTTGGCCAACATGGCCGAAAATCATAAAGAAAGAAAAGGAAGAAGAACTGAAATTGTTGGAGAAGAAAAGAAACATGTGGAACTCTAGAGATCATGATCTTGATGATGCATTAACACCAATATCATGAGCTCTCATCATTGAGTTCATGTTATTCATTTTAAAATATCATCAAAGTGAAAGGTTTCAAAGATTTAAGAAGAAAATAAAAAAAAACACCTTTAACTCAAGATCAAAGATCAAGCTTTAGAGATCGTTCAAGTGATGAACATCATCATGAAACTCTCATCATCAAGCCCTCATTTCTTTGATTCACAAGCCTCATGGCCGAAAAACAAAGAGGAGTGGAAGAAGAAAAGAAGTTCTAAAAAGGATTCAAGAGAAACTATGAACACATAAAGAAATTGTGAACTTTAAATGAAATAACTCTTGAAAGAAAATCCTTACCTAGAGATTAGGAGGTTGGAATGAGAGAAGAGGATGAAGAACTTGAAGAACTTGGAGACTTGAACTTGAGAGAAAAAGGGAAGCTTTGAAGTGTTTCTTTGAAAACTTACTCTTTGCAAATGAACCCAAAATGATACAAGTTCACCCAAGCAAGCTATTTATAGAGAAATGAAGCAATGAAGGGTGCAAATGGAGGGGGAGGCTTCAACCATGCAGAATGGAGGGAACCCATGAGTTCCATGAGGTGAGATAATGTGGTCTTGAGGCATGGTGAGGTATGGTTCAAAGTATGGTGAGGTATGGTTCAAGGTATGGCCTCAAGTATGGTTCTAGGTTCTTTAAGTGAGAAACAATTCAACATGTGAGGTAAAGAGAGAGAGGTGGCCGAATGTGCAACAGCCATGGGGGGAGGATTTCTTGCATTTTAATTGTGGTTTAGAGTTGTGTTTAGGTGTATCTTGATTAGGATTAAGATTAGGACTTTGTAAGAAAGTGTTTAGGTGAAAAATGGGTAATCAAGGTTGTCAAGACATAATTAAAGATTGTTCTTGCATCATTAGTGAGTTATAAATTCATTTTAGTGTATAAACAATCCCAGACACAATTCCTTGATTTAAGGAATTGGAGAGAAAAAACACTATTCAAGATTCCAAGAGTGAAATCTTGAGTTTTAGAAAAGGGATTTAAATCTAATCTAAGCAATTTTAGATTCTAATTAATTTTAATAATTTATTCTGACTCTAGATTAATTATGAAAATTAATTAATCTTCGTTTAGAGCCTAATATTGCTTAGGTTTGCTTAATTACATCATTAAGCTCAAAAACACTATTCTAGAGGCAAAATCGTAATTTTGCACTAAAACTGCCTGGGACCACCGAGACTCAAACAGATGTTTTGAAACATGTAAAAACATGGTTTTAAATCTCTGGGGAAAGTTTCGGGTTCAAACGGCACCTTTACCCGCGTAAAACGCTATAGGGGTATTTCGGTCATTTTGACCCGACACTGCGGAAAATGAGACTTTCGCCTCCGGAACCACTCAAGGGTCATTTAATCCCCTTCAAACATTGAGTTGGCCCTTCGAGGACTGCCGGGTCGGCCATCCTCGAATTCCGGGCTGAAAATGACCTTAGGGGCATTTTGGTCATTTTCCACTCAGACAGAAAATCGGGGCGTTACATAGGACATATTCCAGTTGATTATTAGATGTTACTCTTTGTTTCAATTTTCTTTTCTTTGTAAATACTTAATGAAAATATGAGCCAACTTTTTTTTTTGAAAATATAAACAAAACGTGAGGTGTACATAACATAAGCGATTGCTAACGTAAAGTATAGCATGTAAAAAGAATAACATAAAACAAAACATCAGTTAGGCTGCATAAAAGAACATTCATTAGCACACCATAGTTGAATACATAACAATCTACCCACCCATGAAAGAGGAGTTAAGTTTAGTACAACATGAAAATACAAATACATTAGGGAAGGAAAATACAAAGGAAAACATGCCTACCTAGTGCACCTAAGGTAGATAACCTCTAAGCAAAAGAAGGTTATCCTAAGCTAATAATAGTGTGTGCACTAAAAACCTTCCAAGAGATCTACTGCTGCTGGCCCTGAAAGGGTGGAATATAACTGATCCATGGGCGAAGTGAAGTGGCTGAACATGGGCTCTACGCTGGGGGGCATAGCTGGCCTCCGTGCCAACCTTGACTGGGTGATCGTCTCCTCGCTGCCCTCCCTCATCTGCAGGGGAGTAGGGGCAGAGCTCTCGGAATACATGTGGGTAGGCGAGTCCTTTGATAGGTTAGTCTTCGAAAATCTCGAGTGGGGGACATAGTCCGGAAAATTACAAACGGCAAATGCAGTGGTGTACATATGAAGGATCTTCTCGTCGTGCATACGTGAACGCTCAAAAACCATATCATCGCCATATGGGGAAGTCGGAGAGAAATGGTAGCTAGGTATAGGGTGTGCAAACGGTTGTCCCACAAACATGAAGACTCGAACGAAGCAGCATCCCTCAAAATGGTAAAATTGGTGGTCAGTGTAACACCGTGATTTTTCTGTCCGAGGGAAATGACCAAAATGCCCCTGAGGTCATTTCCTGACCCGAATTCGAGGGTAACCAACTTGGTCATCCTCGAAGGGTCAACTCAATGTTTGAAGGGGATTGAATGGCCTTTGAAAGCTTCCAGAAGCGAAAATCTCATTTTCCGCAGTTTCGGGTCAAAATGACCAAAATACCTCTATAGCATTTGTACGCGGGTAGAAGTGCCGTTTGAGCCCGAAACTTTCCTCAGAGGTTTAAAAACACGTTTTCATGTGTCTAGAGGTCTCTGTTCAAGTCCCGGTGGTCCCGGGCAGTTCTAGTGCAAAATTACGATTTTGCCCCTAGAATAGTGTTTTTGAGCTTAATGACGTAATTAAGCAAACTTAAGCAATATTAGGCTCTAAACGAATATTAATTAATTTCCCTAATTAATCTAGAGTTAAAATAATTTATTAAAGTTAATTAGAACCTAAAATTGCTTAGATTAAACTTAAACCCCTTTTAGAACTCAAGATTCCTAGTCTTAGAATCTTGAATAGTGTTTTCTTTCTCCAATTCCTTAAATCAAGGAAGTGTGTCTAGAGTTGTTTAGACTCTAAATTGAGGATCTAACTCACTAATGGTGCAAGACCACTCCTTAATTATGTCTAGACCACCCTAATTATCCATTTTCCTTACCTAAACACTTTCTTACAAATTCCTAACCTTAAGCATAATCAAAGATACACCTAAACACAACTCTAAATCATAATTAAATTGCAAAACAAACCTCCCCTTGGCTGCAACATGGCCGAACAACCATGCTCTCCTTGGCCATATGTTTAATTATTTTCTCACTCAAAGAACCATGCTTGAAGCCATACCTTGAACCATACCTCACCATACTTTGAACCATACCTCACCATGCCTCAAGACCACATTATCTCACCTCATGGAACTCATGGATGCCCTCCAATTCTGCACATCATGGCCGAAACTCATCAGCCCATTCACACCCTTCATTTGTTTCATTTCTCTATAAATAGAATGCCTTGAGGAGCTTGCACCACTTTTAGATCATTTGCTAAGTTTAGGAACACTCAAAGCTTTTCTTTTTCTCTCAAAGCTCTTGTGTTCTTCAAGTTCTTGGAGTTCTTCATCATCTTCATCTTCTTCTTCCATCTTCAAGTTCATCACATCAAGTAGGGATTTTTTTTCAAGTATTCCTTTCCTTAAAGTTCTTGATCTAAGCTTTATGTTTATAGTTTCTCTTGATTCTTTTTAGAACTTCTTTTCTTCTCCTTTTTCTTTCTCATTTTCGGCCATGGGCCTTGAAGTTCAAAGAAATGAGAGCTTGATGATGAGAGTTTCATGATGATATTCATCACTTGAAACAAACTCTAGAGCTTGATCTTTGTTCTTGAGCAAAAATGTTTCTAGTTTTCCTTTCTTGAACTCTTGAGAACTTTAGTTTTGATGGTGATTTAAAATGGTTCTAAGGACTCAATGATGAGGTCTCATGATGTTGGTGTTAATATATCATCAAGATCATGGACTCTAGAGTTTCAAAATGTTCTTTTGTTCCTTGAAATTTCGGCCATTTCCTTTTCTTTTACATGCAAAATGTTTTGATTTTCTAAAAATGTTATGTTGAGTTCTAAGAACTCTAGACTTTACTTTATCTTGGTTTGATGAGTTTGGGTTGAGGTTTACATTCCTTTAAAGTCTTATTAAGAGCTCTAGAAAGATAAAATGAACTTGCATAATTTATTTTATGCTTGCATTTATATTTACATTCTTGCTATGCACCTTTACTTTTAAGCTAACACCTAAGAACATAAAGATTAAAATGGAACTTGCATCATCACTTAATTTAATTCTCAAAGCCTTTCTATTTCGGCCTTAAAGTCGATTGTTGTTGGGCCTAGAGCACTAAAATAAAGAATTGAACTTGCATTATCACCTAATTAATTTCTCGAATGCCTATCTATTTCGGCCTTAAAGTCGATTGTTGTTGGGCTAAGAGCACTAAAATAAAGAATTGAACCTTGCATATTTACTTTCGAGCTTGCACGTTTAAGCTTATGCCTCGCATATTTACTTTCAAGCTTGCACGTTTAAGTTTATGCCTTGCATATTTAAATTAAGTCATCACTTTATTTTGTAAGCAAGATTAAAAATGAAAAGCATGAGCACGTTTATTTTATGTCGTAACTTAAGAACCTAGAGCTCAAAGACTTGCCCATTTCATTTCAAGTTAAAGTTCAATGTGAATGCATTCTTTGAATGCATGTTTTCGGCCAAGTAGTGATGATGGACATGCAATGAGTTTTCATCTAGCTACAAGGACCAATAGTCTATGTCCTAAGTTTTTCTTAAAAGCTTTACAAACCTTTTCAAGGTTATGTTATCAAGAGTTATGACTTTATTCCCTTTTAGAAGATGAAATATATTTTGGACATTGACCTAAGACTTCTCTTAGCCTCTTGATGAATTAAAATGATTTGCAAAGAGTTTTAGAAGTTCTAAATTGATTCCATGAGAAACTAGTTAACTTATGTACCTAGGAATGTCAATTTAAATCCCTTACTAAAGCTAAATGTTTCGGTTCTGATATGATGAGTGTAATGCTGTATGATGATGTTTTGATGTGCTAGAATGTGTGAAAATATCATATGATGATGTAGAAATGATTTTATGCACAATAGGTAAGAAACTAGCTAACTAGAAATACCGTAAAGCTAGAATTTAACATACTTTTGACCCATTTTTTTTTGGAACTTATCCAAACTGTTTTAATGGGAGCATAATCAGATTAGGATTGTTTAGACATGAAAAACTTGGTAACATTTGGATTAGAATCGAATTCTAGCACCTATAGGGAAACTAGTAACTAGAAAACCGTAAAAGTGCAAGTTTAGAACTCTTAGAACATTTATTTTTCTGGATTCTGTCCAGCACCCTTACAACATGATAAACATGATTAATAATTAGTCCTTAAGCATAGGAATGCCTCATAATTGATTTAGATTTAATTCATAGCGCCTTAGGCGAAGACGGAACCAAGAAAGGGTCTAAAATTTAAGTTCTAGAACCCCGTAATCACAAGTTGGGAATTATGCCCTATGCTATTCAGATTTAAGTGTGAACATGAGGATTATGAATGATGTTTAATTATGAGCCCTTAGGTGCATAAAATATGAGCGACGGATGTTAGAGAACCATATCTCATGATTAAGACCCGTAAGGGTCAAAGCATAAGCTACCGTAAGGATAAACGATTGAATATTCCATGATGATGCATGTGGTATGTAAATGATGATGATGTTATTCATATGAGGAATTCATGAGGATATATGTTTATGTGGCATAAAGCAAATTTGGAAGGAATTCGGCGTAATGCCATCGTGCCGCCGAATTTGGGGACTTAAAGAGATTTTTGAAAATTAAGGTACTAAGATGGGTTCTAGGATGACACCGGTTCGGCCGAGCACCTCCATAGAACTCATGTGACATCGGTACCAATTTATACTCTTAGGTGACACCGATTCGGCCAAGCACCCCTAAGAGAATTGCCCCCTAACCCGTACTCAGATAGTCGAGATTTATGATTTATGATACGCTTATCGTTAAGTGGTAAGTAAGAACTAGTGACGACTAGTTAAGGTATGAGCTCATAACCTAGATATTTGACACGTTCTGGGTGACACCGGTTCGGCCGAGCACCCCCAGTTCGATTGTCTTTTAGGGTGGCCCATGAGGAAGAGAAGTTTCATGATTATGATTATGTCACTAAGTTTGTCCCATATGAATGTTTCTATTGCCACTTTATGCCACTAAGTATGATGATGCTTGATGTTATGTTTTATGTATGTGCATTAGGTAGTGCCATGCATACATCTTCTATTATGTTGCATTCATGACATTAAGATCATCCTAAAATGAATGGGCCTTGGCTAAAGTATATTTTAAAGTTAAAATGAACTGAATACATGTTCAGTCATTTTGTATAATTAAACCCAAGGTTCCTGAGGACGTAGATGATGACACCTAGGTAGTAGGAGGCCCTACTGAGTTTCTTTAGCAAGATTCTCACTCCCTCTATCTCTTTCCTTCCGTCACGTCTTCAGATGGCGACGTTCGTAGTGTTCGTGGACACCCCGACATGGGAGGTGCACTATGACCCGGCTCACGGGTCATACCATTTTGAGGGGCAGTGCACGATGCGAGTTTTCATGTTCGTAGGATGCCCCTTCACTCATCCCGTGCACACCCATCGCTTCTCCCCGACTGCATCCTATGGCGACGACGAGCGTGTTTTTGAGCGTGCACGTACGCATGACGAGAGAGTGCTCCGCATGCACACCGCCACCTCAACCATGTGAGACTATCCTGACTACGTGCCCCGGACCTACTTCTCGGAGACCGACCCGTCCGAGGACCCGCCTACCCATCCGTATAGCGAGAGCTCCGCCCCCTTTCCACCATTGATGAGGGAGGGCAGTGAGGATACTATGACTCAGCCACGACTTGCACGGTGACCGTAGATGCGGCCACACCGCGGGGGTCACTCTCGATCCCCGTTCCGCCTTTTTATGCCCGAGGAGCTCGCCTAGTTTCCCGGATACTTGCCTCGTTTGCGAGATGGATGTCAGTAGGAGGTGACGATCGACCGATGGAGTACCTAGTTAGAGCACACACCACTTAGATGGGGATAAACCTTCTTTTGTTTAGAGGTTATTCCATTAGATGCACTCGGGTAGGGGAGTAGATCATGTTTATGTTTATGTTGTATTTCCTTTCATGTATTTACCTTGTACTAAATTAAGTCCCACACTTATAAGTGGGCAAGTTATATATATATGAGATGATATTCAGTGTTATTCATGGTGTGCCTTATGCTATGATGTTATGAGATGTATGTTTTGTTCGTTACATGATATATCACATCACGCAGCTCTCACTTTGTATTTCAAAAAAAAATTTACCCGTATTTTTCGCTAAGTATTTCTAAGTAAAATTGAGAACTATGAAGTAACAAACTAATGATTAACCTAAGTATGTTCTAGAGTATTGGGTTAAAAATTAGGATGTTACAGTCAGGGTCGAAGTGAACCTCCTAGGTGGAGGTGTCAATGAAGAGGACGAACGTCACCATCGGAATCTGAAGACATGATGGAAAGAAAGAGAGAGGAAGTGGGAATCTTACTAAAGAATCTCAATAGGGTATCCTCCTATCTAAGTGACATCATCAACGTCCCCAGGAACCTCGGGTTTATCATGAAATAGTGAGCATGCAAAGATTCATTCATTAAGTTCTAAAATACCAATTACCGAGGCCCGTTCATTTTATCATGAGTCTTGTAATGAATGCATCATATTTCATTATGATATGCATGTCAATACCTTATGCATCATTTAGCTTTATAGCATACATCAAATTTCATAGCAAACATGATGTACATAGAACATGGTTCATATATGAGATTCCTTAGTTCTTTAGGTGACTTAAGGTAGTTCTTTTTCACTCTTGGGGCCACCCTATTACTCTTCCCTTTTGAGAGTACTTCTAGGTTATGAGCTCATACCTCACTAATCGTCACTAGCATATACTTATCCTTTTTGATAAGTTAAAGTCCGGACTTAATAAGTATGGGTTAGGGGGCAAAAATCACCTTTTCATCACCTATAGTTTGATGATTCCAAAGGATCATTTTCTCATGTTTTAAGTCACTTTACGTCTTAGCATGTTACAACAAAATGCAACACATAATTCACAATGCCATAATCCTTCTTATATGTATCACAATGTCATAATCCTTCATTCCATGAATTCATGTTACTTATAAAATAAACATGCTCATGATCCAAGAATGGTCATAAATATCTCAACAGTTTATATCATGCAAAATTCATAGATTTATGGTAAACAATATCATGGATTCATGTCATACAAAATCATATATTTAAGTAACATAAGATCATGGTTTTATGTCATTCAAGTAGGAAAAATGTTTATTGCATACTTTGGGTTCTGGTAATCGATTACATGAGCCTTGTAATCGATTACACAACTTTGAGTTTTAAAACTAAAGAGTTGAGGGCTCCGGTAATCAATTACATGAGCTATGTAATTGATTACCACTGTTGAAAAAACTCTTTGGGGCTCCAAGAACATCCAAGTAATCGATTACATGGAATGGTAATCGATTACTTGAGTCCAAAATGTGTAATCGGTTACATGATGTTGTAATTGATTACTTAGGCCAAAAGTTCTTATCCGAGCATGGCAAAGCTCTCTGGTAATCGATTACATGGGCCTTGTAATCGATTACTAGCACCTTCAAAATACGAAATACCAAGTTTTAAAACATATTCTAAGTTATTTCTTCCTTCTCAGACTATTTTAAACCTCTTTCCATTGTTCCTTTTGAAATGAAAACATCATTTGTAAAGGTACATGCCCATAGATTCAAAATCATTATGTGTGTTAAAAGGGTAAGTCTTGAGCCTTAGACATTTAGGTGATGACATAAACATAAACATGCAAATGCAAGCTTCATTTTAATTTTAACATTATAAGGTGATGGCTTGAAATATAAACATGCTAGGCAAGAAATATAAATATGAGAATACAAGTTTATTTCTTATCTTTAAGCTTTAGGTGATAACTTGGAATTAAATATGAAATGCAAGTCTAATTCTTTATTTTAGTGCTCTAGGCCCCTTAGAATGTTCACTCTAAATCAACAATCAACTTTAAGGTTGAAATAGGTAGGCTTCGAGATTAATTATTAGGTGATGGCAAGGAAACATAAACATGAATGCAAAGCTTAACATAAATATGCATTGCAAGAACTTGGAAATGTAAATAGGAATGCAATCCATTTATTATCTCTTTGAGTCCTAGGCTCAAGGTTTACCATTTAACTCTTTTGAAAACAACACACTTTCGTTGTTCACTAAAACCACTTAAAAGTGAAACCTTCAAGCTTTAGAGGTCAAATGGATGATGGTTTCGCAACCAACACCCAAGATCCTCATCATTAAGCCATGGTTTCTTCCAATGTAGGCCATTATGGCCGAAAACCAAGAAGAGGAAAAGGAAGAGCAAGAACCAAAAAGAAAGTGGAGAAGGAAAGAAGAATCAACATTGTATCTTTAGAAACCAAAAGTTAAACAACAAAGAAAAGAATACAACTCCCTACCAAGGTATGTTTTCTTGGGGATAAAAAGGACTTGATCTTGAGAGAAGGGCGAAAGAAAAATCTTCCTTGGAGCTTGATGATATATTCAGCCAAAGAGGAAAAGAAAGGAAGAAAGTTGTGTTTTCTTTGAGTTTGATCTTTGGAATGGTAAGGCCAAGTGTTTAAAGGATGGTGTATGGTTGAGAGGCGGTGGTTCTTTGTGAGTAAAAAGAAGATGAAGAAGAAGATGAATGAACTCTTTGAACTCTTGGGAGAAAATGAGAGAAATTCAAGAATACTCTTTGAAACTTACTCGTAGCAAATGCTCAAAATGTGACCAAGTTCTTCCAAGCATGGTATTTATAGAAAAACAAACTCAAGGGTGAATGAATAGAGGGAGAGGCCGCGGTACTTAGAAAAAGAAAGGAAGGAGAATATCTCATTAGTTGGTCATTCAAAGGCATGGTTCAAGGCATGGTGGAATATAGTTTAAAGCATGGTGAGGTATGGCTCCAAGCATGGTCCTAAGCATGGCTCTTTGAGCGTTTGAATTCCAACATGTGATGGATTGATGGAGGAGGGTGTGGCTGGTTCCTATGGGGGGTTTAGGGAGAAAATTTTGTCATTTCATTTGTGTTATGACTTGTTTTAGGGAATGGGTTTGATTAGGTAATTGATTAGGAGTTTGTAAGTAAGAGTTTAGGTGAGGTAATAGGTAATTAAGGATGTCAATACATGATTAGGGAGTGTTCTTGCTTCATTAGAGAGATTAAAAACTCATTTTATAGTGTAAATAATTGTGAACACAATTCCTTGATTTAAGGAATTGGAGAGAGAAAACACTATTTAAGATTCTATGACATGGAATCTTAACATAAGATAGGAATTTAAGTTTATCTAAGCAATCTTAGGTTCTAATTAACCTTAATAAATTATTTTGACTCTAGATTAATTACCAAAATTAATTAATCTTCGATTAGAGCCTAATATTGCTTAGGTTTCCTTAATTACATTATTAGGCCCGAAATGCACTATATAGGGGCAAAATCATAATTTTTTTCAAAAACTGCCCAGGATCTCCGAGGCTTAAACAAACCTTAAATATGCCTTAAAAACATGGTTTTAGACTTCTAGGCAAAGTCTGAGTCAAAATAGAATTCAAACCGTACTAAAACATGGCAAGGGTATTTTGGTCACTTGTTGCGCAGAAACCCCAAAAATAAGATTTTTCTACTCTATTAACATTCGTTCACATACAATCCCTTTCTAACATTTCAATAATCCTTTGAGGATGGCCAGGGCCGGCTATCCTCATTTTTCTAGTAAAAATGACCTTAGAGATATTTTGGTCATTTGTACACTTAGAGAAAAATTAGGGCGTTACAAAGAAATACTCTTATAATTAATTTATCCTTTTAGAAACATAAGTAAATGTCCTTAGATCAGTAGCAAAATTAGAGAGCTTAATGCAAGGATTTTTGTTATGTGAACCATGTTTTAACACTTTAGGAATTAACATATTTCTCAAGGAAAATAGTAAGACACAAGCTTTAAAACCCCAAAACAATAATACATCAATTCTTAGAACCTTGTTCCTTGAAAAACCAAATCTCATTTGTAAAGGTAGATGTCCATGCACCAAAATTCCTATGTAAGTTGAAAGGGATAAGTCTTGATATTATAAAGTGATGACAATAGAAACATAAATATGATATGCAAAGTTTGAATATAAATATGAGAATGCAAGCTCATTTTTAATCTTTAAAGTTTAGGTGATGGCTTGAAATGTAAACATGCTAGACAAGAAATATAAACATGAAATGAAAGTTCATTTCTTATCTTCAAGCTTTAGTTGACAACTTGGAAATAAGTATAATGTGCAAGTCTTGAATATAAATATGAAATGTAAAGACTTGAAATATAAATATGAATGCATTTCCATTTATTATTTCTTTAGATCCTAGGCTCAAGACTCCTATTTAGAGTAATAACTCTAAAACATCGATCAACTTTAGGTTAGTAAGGTGAATGTATGTCCATTTGTTTCTTTTAAATTTTATGCTCAAGGCTCCTATTTAGAGTAACAACTCTAAAACACCAATCAACTTTAAGGTTGAAAGGGGTAAGCCTTGAACTTAAGATAATTAAGTGATAACATAAGCATATTATTCTATTTGCTCAAAGCAAAACTCATCAAAGAAAACCAAATAACATTTTCATTTGCTAAGAACTCTTAGCAGTGAAATCTTAAGCTTTAGAGGTCAAGCAAATGATAGTTTTGCAACCAACACCAAAGATCCTCATCATCAAGCTATGACTCTTGGTAAATAAGACTTTTATGGTCGAAAAAAGAAATGAAAGAAAGGGAAAACACGAAGTCAAAAATGAAGTGGAGGAAGAGAGAACCAACATTTCAATCCAAGAATGAAAACTTTAAAGCAACTCCCTACCAAAGGTATTTTTCTTAATAAATGAAAGAGAGCTTGATCTTGAAAAGGGATTGAGAAGAAAAATTCTCCCTTAGGACCAAGATAATTTCAGCCAAGAAAAAAAGAAAAGGAAGAAAGGTTTATTATGAGCTTTTGGTCTAGGAAGTGGAAAAGTTAAGTGTTTTAAGGAAGGTTGATAGTGGTTGTGTGGTGGTTTGGGGTTGAGATGTGGTGGTTGATGGTGGCTTCTTGAAGAGTGAAGAAGAAAAAGAAGAAGAAGAAGAAGAAGAAGAAGAAGAAGAACTCTTGAGATCAAAGAAAGAAAGCTTGAAGTTGCAAGGCTGAGCAAAGGTTCTTGCAAGCTTTCTTTGGTGCCTATTTATAGAGAAGATGAAATATGAGGGGTGAGAGGAGAAGGAGTAGCCATAGGCCATTCAAGAGAAAAGGGAGGGAAAAAAATATCTCTTTGTATGCATCATGTCATGGAGTGGTGTATGAATGACTAAGTATGGCTTTGGGTATGGCTAGGCATGGTTATCTTTGAGTTTGTGTAATAAAATAAAATGAAATAAGATGAATTGAGGGGGTAGCCGGTTGTATTAAGGGAATGGGGAGGAAAATATATCACTTTAATGTGTGTTTAGGAGAATCTTCGATTAGGCCATTGATTAGGAATTTGTAACTAAGTGTTTAGGTAAGAAAGTGAATGATTAAGTACACTCAAGATATGGTTAAAGAGTGTTCTTACTCATTTAGTGGAGTCAAACCTCTTTTAATCAAGATTCTCAATCACATCTTTGGTTTCCTTAAATTAGGGAATTGGAAAGATAAAATACTATTTCATGAGATATGACATAAAGTCTTGAATTAAGAAAGGGATTTTGAGCTTTTTTAAGCAATCTTAGACCCTAATTAATCTCAATTAATTATTTTGACTCTAGATTAATTATTAAAATTAATTACTCTTTAATTAGAGCCTAATATTACTTAGGTTTCGTTAATCATACGATTAAGCTCGTTATGCCCTTAATTAGGGGCAAAACGGTAATTTTTCATAAAAACTCCTCGGGGCCATCCAGGCTTAAACAAATATTAGTCATCCCTTAAAAATTACATTTCAAACTCCCGGGCAAAGTTCAAGTCCAGTCGAAAATTAATTCTGTGTTAATTAGCCATAGGGGTATTTTAGTAATTTGTGTGTAAGAATTCAAAAATGAGATTCTTCTGCTCTATTAATACATATGACACAGATAGTCCTCATTCAATATCAAAACATCCATTTGAGGATGGCCGGAGCCAGTTACTGTAACGCTTTGATTTTCTATCTGAGAGAAAAATGACCCAAATGCCCCTGAGGTCATTTTCTGCCCAGGATTCGAGGATAGCCGGCCCGGTAGTCCTCGAAAGGTCAACTCAATGTTTGAAGGGGATTAGATTATCCTTGAGTGATTTCGGAAACGAAAAACTTGTTTTTTGCAGTTTCGGGTCCAAATGACCAAAATACCCCTATAGCGTTTTTACGTGGGTAAAGGTGCCGTTCGAACCCGAAACTTTCCCCGAAGGTTTAAAATGATGTTTTCGTGAGTTTAAAAGTATTTTTTTAAGTCTTGATAGTCCCAGGTTGACTCAGAAAATCGAGAAACTGCTATGCCAAAGAACTCGGAAGTGTAATAGTGTAGTAGTTAATACTTTTATTATGTTGTATTTAGTGGAATGGATATGTATATAAATATGTTAGAGGACAAAGGTGTGTTAAAGCTCGTAAAAGAGCTTCCTTTATGTACTGAACTTTGTATTAAATAAATATTTTGGTTTCATTGCTATATATTTTAGTAGAATTATGACCTAGTTATCTTGCAAATCAATCAAAATGGCTATAGATATTTAAGAAAGGTTCGCTAATTTATAAGTAACTACTCTCGAGTATTATGTCATGACTTAAGAATGACGTTGTATTTGGGAGGATATTACAAGGGGCATTTTGGTCATTTGTACCAGGATGGAAAAATTGGGGCAGTACATTAGCCACTGATAAGTTCATTCAAATAATTTTTTGTGCTTTACATGCAAAAAAGAAACAAAAGCATATAGTCCAAAGGCTTGACTGAAAGAAAGTCCAAGCCCAATTTAAACAGCACAAACTAAACTCACTAAATAGACCACATAGTTAGTCTAAAGACTGAACCACCTAATAATTCTAAAAAGCATTCACCAAAGCCTTAGCAAAATCCATCCAAAATCAGTAGGTCTCTAGTTAACTACATATTTACTACATAGTCAATTCAACATAACAAACACACTAACATCAACATATATCAAAAGCCATAATAAAATACTAATATTCAATCTGAAACTACTTTTTTCTTATTGATCTCCTCATTTGTAGAAGAACATGTAACCTCATTGAACTCATCTTGAAATTTCCTTTTGGCAGGCGTAACAGAACTTGTAACCCTCAGTGACAAAGTCGGGGAGTGATAACCGATGCAAGAAGGCACGGATAAGGAGCGGCTCCTGGCAGACTTCTAAGCAAAGGGGTACATGAATGAACCGATTACACACCTGAATGAGAGGGATCCTGAGACTGTGTAGGTATGAGACTATACAGTTAAGGAGGGCTTATATGAATTAATTTGTACTACCTATACCAACAAGATGCATCTTCTTTTTGGTAGCCCATCACTAAAGAACTCCACAATTAAGCGTGCTTGACTTGGAGCAATTTTGGGATGGGTGATTTCCTAGGAAGTTTTCCCATGAAGCATGTGAAAGAGGACAAAACACGCTAAAAAGACCCGTGTTGGTTTGTGGGGACAATCGTCAATCCATAAAGTAGCAGGAGATGTAACATCCTAATTTTTAACCCAATACTCCTAGAACGTATTTAGGTTAATCATTAGTCTATTACTCTTTTAGTCTCATTCTTTAAACTTTTCTTTAAAATATTTAGTGAAAAATATGGGAAATTTTTTTTTTCGAAACACGAAAACAAAGTGAGAGCCGCGGATACGCATAAAGTAAAACGCGTGGCTAACATACGAAGAAAAGATCAACCATTATAGACATAACATAAAATCGTAAAGGAACATCATCATAACTGGGTTCAAGAAAGTCATAACATAGATATAGAGTCATTAAATAAGTTTAATACAGTCATCCATAAATGAAAATTAAAGCAGATACACATGAACTCCCCATCTCCAAAAGTGCATCTAAAACTAGATAATCCCTAGAACAAAAGTAGGCTATCCTAATCTAGTCAGAAGCTCGGGCACCATAACATGTAACGCCCCGATTTTCTGTCTGAGTGGAAAATGATCGAAATGCCCCTGAGGTCATTTTCGGCCCAGAATTCGAGAATGGCCGACCCGGCAGTCCTCAAAGGGCCAACTCAATGTTTGAAGGGGATTGAGTGACCCTTGAGTGGTTCCGGAGACGGAAGTCTCATTTTCCGCAGTTTCAGGTCAAAATGACCAAAATACCCCTATAGCGTTTTACGTGGGTAAAGGTGTCGTTTGAGCCCAAAACTTTCCCTAGAAGTTTAAAACCATGTTTTTACATGCTTCAAAACATTTGTTTGAGTCCTAGTGGTCCCGGGCAGTTTTAGTGCAAAATTATGATTTTGCCCTTAGAATAGTGTTTTTGAGCTTAATGATGTAATTAAGCAAACCTAAGCAATATTAGGCTCTAAACGAAGATTAATTAATTTCCATAATTAATCTAGAGTCAAAATAAATTATTAAAATTAATTAGAACCTAAAATTGCTTAGATTAGATTTAAATCCCTTTTCTAAAACTCAAGATTTCACTCTTGGAATCTTGAATAGTGTTTTCTCTCTCCAATTCCTTAAATCAAGGAATTGTGTCTAGAATTGTTTATACACTGAAATGAATTTATAACTCACTAATAATGTGAGAACACTCTTTAATTATGTCTTGACAACCTTAATTACCCATTTTCTCACCTAAACACCTTCTTACAAGTTCCTAATCTTAATCCTAATAAAAGATACACCTAAACACAACTCTAAACCACAATTAAAATGCAAGAAATCCTTCCCCCATGGCTGATGAAGTTTCGGCCACCTCCTCCCCCATTTGACCACATGTTGATTTGTTTTCTCATTCAAAGAACCATGCTTAAGCCATGTCTTGAACCATACCTCACCATACTTGAACCTATAACTCACTATGCCTTCAACTATGCCTTGTAAGAGATATTTTTCTCCCCAATTCTGCACACAATGGCCGAAGCCTTCATCACCACACACACCCCTCCATTTGCTTCATTTCTCTATAAATAGAATGCCTTGAGGAGCTTGCACCATTTTTAGATCATTTGCAAAGTTTAGTTCTCTCCAAAGCTTTTCTTTTCCTCTCAAAGTTCTAGTGTTCTTCAAGCTCTTCAAAGTTCTTCATCTTCTTCATCTTCTTCTTCCATCTTCAAGATCACCACACCAAGTAGGGATTTTTTTTCATGGATGTTCTTCTTTAAAGCTTGATGTTTATGGTTTCTCTTGTTTTCTTTTTAGAACTTCTTCTCTATTCCTTTTTCTTTCTTGTTTCGTCCATGAGCCCTTGAGATTAGAGAAATGAGAGCTTGATGATGAGAGTTTTATGATGATGTTCATCACTTGAAACAAACTCTAGAGCTTGATCTTTGTTCTTGAGCAAAAATGTTTCTAGTTCTTCCTTTCTTGAACTCTTGAGAACTCTATCTTTGGCGATGCTTCAAAATGGTTCTAAGGACTCTAGACTTTACTTGATCTTGGTTTGATGAGTTTGGGTTAAGGCTTAAGTTCCTTTAAAGTCTTGTTAAGAGCTCTAGAAAGATAAAATGAACTTGCATAATTTATTTTATGCTTGCATTTATATTTACATTCTTGCTATGCACCCTTACTTTCAAGCTATCACCTAAGAACATAAAGATTAAAATGGAACTTGCATCATCACTTAATTTAATTCTCAAAGCCTTTCTATTTCGGCCTTAAAGTCGATTGTTGTTGGGCCAAGAGCACTAAAATAAAGAATTGAACTTGCATTATTACCTAATTAATTTCTCAAATGCCTTTCTATTTCGGCCTTAAAGTCGATTGTTGTTGGGCTAAGAGCACTAAAATAAAGAATTGAACCTTGCATATTTACTTTCAAGCTTGCACGTTTAAGTTTATGCCTTGCATATTTAATTTAAGTCATCACTTTATTTTGTAAGCAAGATTAAAAATGAAAAGCATGAGCACGTTTATTTTATGTCATAACTTAAGAACCTAGAGCTCAAAGACTTGCCCATTTCATTTCAAGTTAAAGTTTAATGTGAATGCATGTTTCAGCCAAGTAGTGAGGATGGACTTGCAATGAGTTTTCATCTAGCTACAAGGACCGATAATCTATGTTCTAAGTTTTTTCTGAAGCTTTACAAATTTTTATAAGGTTATGTTATCATGAGTTATAATTTTATTCCCTTTTTGAAGATGAAATATATTTTGGTCATTGACCTAAGGCTTCTCTTAGCCTCCTAATGAATTAAAATGATTTGCAAAGAGTTTTGGAGATTCTAAATTGATTCCAAGAGAAACTAGTTAACTTATGTACCTAAAGATGTCAATATAGTTCTCTTATTGAAGTTAGATGTTTTTGGTACTGTCATGATGAGCTTGTGGCTGTATGATGATGTTTTGATGTGTTAGAATGTGTGCAAATATCACATGATGATGTAGAAACGATTCTATGCATGATAGGTAAGAAACTAGCTAACTAGAAATACCGTAAGGCTAGAATTTAACATAGTTTAGACCCATTTGTTTTTGGAACTTATCCAAACTGTTTTAATGGGAACATAATCAGATTAGGATTGTTTAGACATGAAAAACTTGGTAACATTTGGATTAGAATTGAATTTTAGCACCTATAGGGAAACTAGTAACTAGAAAACCGTAAAAATGCAAATGTAGAACTCTTAGAACATTTAGTTTTCTGGATTTTGTCCAGAAACGTTACAACATGATAAATGTGATTTATAATTAGTTCTTAAGCATAGGAATGTCTCATAATTGATTTAGATTTAATTTATAGTGCCTTAGGCGAAGACGGAACCGAGAAAGGGTCTAAAACGTAAGTTCTGGAACCCCGTAACCACAAGTTAGAAATTCTACCCTATGATTTTCAGATTTGAGTACGAACATGAGGATTAGGAATGATGATTAATTATGAGCCCTTAGGTGCATAACATATGAACGATGGATGTTAGAGAACTATATCTCAAGATTAAGACCCGTAAGGGTCAAAGCAAAAGCTACTGTAAGGGTAAGTGTTTGAATGTTATATGATGATGCATGTGTTATGTGAAGGATGATAATGTTATTCATATGAGGAATTCATGAGGATATATGTTTATGTGGCATAAAGCAAATTTGGAAGGAATTCGGCGTAATGCCATTGTGCCGCCGAATTTCCGACAAATTTGGGGACTTAAAGAGATTTTGAAAATTAAGGTACTAAGATGGGTTCTAGGATGACACCGGTTCGGCTGAGCACCTCCATAGAACTCATGTGACATCGGTACCAATTTATACTCTTAGGTGACACCAGTTCGGCCGAGCACCCCTAAGAGAATTGCCCCCTAACCCGTACTCAGATAGTCGGGATTTATGATTTATGATACGCTTAACGTTAAGTGGTAAGTAAGAACTAGTGACGACTAGTTAAGGTATGAGCTCATAACCTAGATATTTGACACGTTCTGGGTGACACCGGTTCGGCCGAGCACCCCCAGTTCGATTGTCTTTTAGGGTGGCCCATGAGGAAGAGAAGTTTCATGATTATGATTATGTCACTAAGTTTGTCCCATATGAATGTTTCTATTGCCACTTTATGCCACTAAGTATGATGATGCTTGATGTTATGTTTTATGTATGTGCATTAGGTAGTGCCATGCATACATCTTCTATTATGTTGCATTCATGACATTAAGATCATCCTAAAATGAATGGGCCTTGGCTAAAGTATATTTTAAAGTTAAAATGAACTGAATACATGTTCAGTCATTTTGTATAATTAAACCCAAGGTTCCTGAGGACGTAGATGATGACACCTAGGTAGTAGGAGGCCCTACTGAGTTTCTTTAGCAAGATTCTCACTCCCTCTATCTCTTTCCTTCCGTCACGTCTTCAGATGGCGACGTTCGTAGTGTTCGTGGACACCCCGACATGGGAGGTGCACTATGACCCGGCTCACGGGTCATACCATTTTGAGGGGCAGTGCACGATGCGAGTTTTCATGTTCGTAGGATGCCCCTAAGAGAATTGCCCCCTAACCCGTACTCAGATAGTCGGGATTTATGATTTATGATACGCTTAACGTTAAGTGGTAAGTAAGAACTAGTGACGACTAGTTAAGATATGAGCTCATAACCTAGAGATGTGACACGTTCTGGGTGACACCGGTTTGGCCGAGCACCCCCAAAGCGCTTGTCTTTTAGGGTGGCCTATGAGGAAGTTATGATGATTATGTCACAAAGAGAATTTATTTGCCACTTTATGCCACTATTATGATGTTCGTAAAGATATGATGATTATTCATGTATTAAGTAGAGCCATGCATACATTCTTTAAAATGTTGCATCCATGACATTAAGAATCATGCTAAAATGAACGGACCTTGGCTAAATTATGTTTTAGAACTTAAAAATGGACTCAATACATGCTCACTTATTTTGTATAACTAAACCCAAGGTTCCTGAGGACGTAGACGATGACACTTAGGTAGTAGGAAACCCTACTGAGATTCTTTAGCAAGATTCTCACTCCCTCTATCTCTTTCTTTCCGTCTCGTCTTCAGATGGCAATGTTCGTGGTATTCGTGGACACCCCGACATGGGAGGTGCATTATGACCCGTCTCACGGGTCATACCATTTTGAGGGACAGTGCACAGTGCGAGTCTTCATGTTTGTAGGACGTCCATTCACTCATCCCGTGCACACCCATCGCTTCTCCCCGACTGCACCCTACGGCGACGACAAGCAAGTGTTTGAGCGCATGCGTACGTATAACGAGAGAGTGCTCTGCATGCACACCGCCGCCTCAGCCATGCGAGACTATCCCGATTATGTGCCCCGGACCTACTTCTCAGAGACCGACCCGTCCGAAGACCTGCCTACCCATCCGTATAGCGAGAGCTCTGCCCCCTCTCCACCATTGATGAGGGAGGGCAGTGAGGATACCATGATCAGCCACAGCTTGCACGACGACCGAAGATGCGTCCACACCGCGGGGGTCACTCTCGATCCCCGTTCCGCCTCTTTATGCCCGAGGAGCTCGCCCAGTTTCCCGGATATATGCCTCGTTCGCGAGATGGACGTCAGTAGGAGGTGACGATCGACCGATGGAGTACCTGGGTAGAGCACACACCACTTAGATGGAGATGAACCTTCTTTTGTTTTAGAGGTCATCCCGTTAGTTGCACTTGGGTAGGGGAGTTGCTTTTATAGTTTCTGTTGCACTTTCTCTTGTATTTCCTTTTTAGTTGTATTGCTCATGTTGTACTAAACTAAGTCCCACTCTATCTAAGTGGGCATATTATATAAATATGTAGTTCTATGTTATTATGATGTGCTTTTATGTGCTTATGTCATGTTGCTATGCGACGCTTGCTGTATTACCTTTCGCGCATTACTAGTTAACGTGTCGCGCGGCTCTCACTTTGCTTTTATAATTCAAAAAAAAATTTACCAGTATTTCCGCTAAGTATTTTAAAGTAATGAGAAAGCTATGACGTAACAGACTAATGATTAACCTAATTATGTTCTAGAGTATTGGGTTAAAAATTAGGGTGTTACATAACACAACTGCAGTCTCCTACTGCTGATCACCCCTAAATGGAGGAACGTATCCAATCCACTGAGCTATCTCGGTTGGAATGGCTATACGCTGCATCGGTCGGGCATGGGCTCCTCGACAGGGAATCATCCTCACTCGTTCTCCGCGCACCGGCTATGTGACGGTGGCCTCACTACCCTCCCCAAAATCTATCAGCAAGGTAGGGCAAGAACCCCCGAAAAGCACCTGAGTGGTGGAGTCCTTGGAAGGATCCATCTTCGAAAATGACAAAGGGGAACGGGGTACGTACTGCAGGAAATCACGGATAGCAGATGCGGTCGATAGGGTGCGATGAGTCCGCTCCTCACGGGGGCATGCGCGCTCAAACACAAGGTCGTCGCCAAACGGTGAGGCAGGGGAGAACCGGAAACTGGAGACTGGATGTGCGAAGGGGCAATCCATGTAGACAAAAATGACGGATGGCACAACGACCCACAAAATGATACGAATGGTGGGCAAGGTCATAGTGCATCTCCTAGGTGGGCGCATCAACGAAGATCACGAAAGTCGCCATCGAGCTCTGAAGACATGACGGAAAGAAAAGATAGAACGTGTGAGAATCTTGGCAAAGAGTCTCAGGATGGTATCCTACTATCATGGTGACATCATCTACGTCATCAGGAACCTTGGGTTTAATGTATGAAATAAGTGAGCATGCATCAAGTCCATTTTTAATCTTTAAAATATAGTTAACCAAGGTCCGCCTATTTTAGAATGAATCTTAATGTCATGGATGCAGTATAATAAAACACGAATGCATGATGATACGCTAAGCAGGAATCAATTAACCACACATATGGAAATCATCATCATATAAGTGGCATATGTCTCTCATGTAAAACATTTCTCTTTCTTTAACTATGTGACATTCCAACATCGTACTTTACATCATAGGGATCACCCTAAAAACTTCTCTAGGTTATGAGCTCATACCTTAACTAGTCGTCACTAGTTCTTACTTATCCTCGGATAAGCATAGTAATAATAATAATCATAATCGTACCATAACACGTCACACTGGTATTACATCGAATATTGTCCTCTTTGGGGCGTTACGTATCGCCGTCCCTCTCAAGGATTTGTTTATGGAGGGTTATGTATTGTCGTCCCCTAGAATGCGTTTATAGTTATATGTCACATCAAAACCTCATATATTTATATATATATATATATATATATATATATATATATATATATATATATATATGAAAACTTTCTAAGCCCTCAATTTGGTGGAAATTCGACAACATAACGGCTATACCCTGAATTTCCCCAAATTTTGCTTTATGCCACATAAACAAATAGAGCATGTGCTTTCAGTCATAAATTCATATTCGAGACAAACCATCAAGGTCATACCAATCATCTTGCACATTCACTTGGGATAATAAAGTTCATTATGCAACATACCCACAAAATCTTATGCTTTTAGCCCTTACGGGCCTAAGTCTTGAAATCTAACTAACCAATTATCCATTCCTAAATGCACCTAAGGGTTCACAATTAAAGATTCTTATTGATATTAATGATTATGAACATTCCTAAATAGCACCTAATAGTTAAGCACAGAATTTGTTTTGCTTGATATCAGGGTTCCAAAAGTCACGTCTCTAACCGTTCTAAGTTCCGTCTTCGCCTAAGGCGCTATAATTAATTCCTTGACCAGTTATGAGTGTTTCTTCCACATATAAACTTGAATTAACATGTTCCTATCATTTTTAATCGTGCCAAAACAGAATCCATTATTTGATTCTTGAGAGTCCTAGAAATCGCATTCTTTACGATTTTCTAGTTACTAGTTTCTCTATAAGAGCTAAAATTCACTTCTACCTCAAATGTTACCAAGTTTTTCATGTTTAAACAATCCTAAAAAGAATTTTATCATACTAAAATAGTTTTGGCAATAGCTAACATTAAATGGATCAAAAACTTGCAAAATCTCAATTTTACGGTTTTCTAGTAAACTGGTTTTCTACCTAACATGCATAGGATAGTCTCCACTTCAATTCTCATCAATTAATACATACTATAACATATTAAACATCATCAAGCAGTAGCAACCATGCCAAAGCAGGACTGAAATGTTATACTTCGAATAGCACATGAAAAATTATTTTCAATACACAAAAATTACTAGTTTCTCTTAGGACCATTTTAGGACTTCTAGAACTCCTTGGGAACTAATTTATTTCATCAAAATCGTCATAAAATGAATAAGATCAGTAGCTATTTAAAAATCATTCATGGTTGGAATTTAAATCATAATATCATGCTTGCAACATTCTTTGAGTCCTCCTATGCTTAAGAAAATTCTATGACATAGATTATTGGCACTTGTGACTAGATGAGACTCACACCTTGCTCATCATCATCATATGGCCAAAATGTGCATTCAAGAGAATGCTTCCATATCCAACTTTTTCTTGAGATAAATGGACAAGTCTTTGAGCTCTAGAATCTTTAAGTGATGGTAAAAGCATAAACATGATATGTACTTCATTTTATTCTTCATCAGAAAAGTAAAGTGGGGGGCTCAAAGTAAATATGAGATGCACTTCATTCTTATCTTTATGTTTAAGTGGTGACTTGAAAAATAAATATGTTAGACAAGGAACCGTAAACATGAATGCAAGTCCAATTCTTTGAATGAGAAAACAAATCAACATGTGGTCAAATGGGGGAGGAGGTGGCCGAAACTTCATCAGCCATGGGGGAAGGATTTCTTGCATTTTAATTGTGGTTTAGAGTTGTGTTTAGGTGTATCTTTTATTAGGATTAAGATTAGGAACTTGTAAGAAGGTGTTTAGGTGAGAAAATGGGTAATTAAGGTTGTCAAGACATAATTAAAGAGTGTTCTCACATTATTAGTGAGTTATAAATTCATTTCAGTGTATAAACAATTCTAGACACAATTCCTTGATTTAAGGAATTGGAGAGAGAAAACACTATTCAAGATTCCAAGAGTGAAATCTTGAGTTTTAGAAAAGGGATTTAAATCTAATCTAAGCAATTTTAGGTTCTAATTAATTTCAATAATTTATTTTGACTCTAGATTAATTATGGAAATTAATTAATCTTCGTTTAGAGCCTAATATTGCTTAGGTTTGCTTAATTACATCATTAAGCTCAAAAACACTATTCTAAGGGCAAAATCATAATTTTGCACTAAAACTGCCCGGGACCACTAGGACTCAAACAAATGTTTTGAAGCATGTAAAAACATGGTTTTAAACTTCTAGGGAAAGTTTTGGGCTCAAACGACACCTTTACCCACGTAAAACGCTATAGGGGTATTTTGGTCATTTTGACCTGAAACTGCGGAAAATGAGACTTCCGTCTCCGGAACCACTCAAGGGTCACTCAATCCCCTTCAAACATTGAGTTGGCCCTTTGAGGACTGCCGGGTCGGCCATCCTCGAATTCTGGGCCGAAAATGACCTCAGGGGCATTTCGATCATTTTCCACTCAGACAGAAAATCGGGGCGTTACATGTTATGGTGCCCGAGCTTCTGACTAGATTAGGATAGCCTACTTTTGTTCTAGGGATTATCTAGTGCTCTAGGCTCCATAACAATTGACTTTAAGGCCAAAATAGGTAAGTTTCGAGATTAATTATTAGGTGATATGAAAATGCAAGCTCTTGTTTTAATCTTTACGTTTTAGGTGATGGCTTGAAAATAAATATGCTAGGCATGGAATGTAAATACGAATGCAAGTTCATTTTATATTCTTTACTAGACCTCATACAAGATTTTAAAGGAGTATTGTAACGCCCCATTTTTCTCTAAACTTTTAAATGACCAAAATGCCCTTGAGGTCATTTTTACCTGAAACATGAGGACGACCGGCCTCAGCCATCCTCACAAGGCTTTTATGATATATGAAGGGGATTATATGTCTATGAATGTTAACAAGGCAAAAAAATCTCATTTCTGAGGTTTCTGTGTATAAATGACCAAAATACCCCTAACCTGATCTAAGGCAGTTTTAAGTTTTGACTCTGACCCGAACTCGTCCCGGAGATCAAAAATGATGTTTTAAGGCATGAACTATGTTGTTTTAAGTCTCGGAGGTCCCGGGCAACTTTTGGTAAAAATTATGATTTTACCCCCGCTTAGTGCATTTTATGTCTAACGAGTTACTTAACTCAAACCTAAGCAATATTAAGCTCTAATGAAAGGTTAATTAATGTAGAGCTAAAATAATTATTTAAGGTTGATTAGAACCTAAAATTGCTTAAGGAAATTTACAACTCAATTCTAATTCTTTTCTTTTTTTAAAGAAAAAACAACTATGAATAGTGTTTTCACTATTCACACTTCCATTCCTAAGAACACTTTCATTCCCAAGAAAAAGTTGTCACACTTTAATCACTAGTCATAGGAGTTTGACTCCATCAATCCTACAAGATTACTCTTAGTCCAAGGTATTATGGTCCTAATTACCTACTTAGTTCACCTAAACACTTAGGCATACAACCTTAATTAGTAACCTAACCTTGTTTACTCCTAAACACTCCATTAGTACATGATTAAATTGGATGAAATCTTCCCTCCCATGGCCTTATAATTTCAGCCACTTTTCCCCCAAAAAATTCAAAAGAATGATAATTTATGTTGTCAATCAAGTTGTCCTTCAAAAGCCACCCTAAGACCTATGACCTATAACACCATGAATGTCAACACAAGAGATTTTTCTTCTCTCCTTCTTCCTCAAGAAGTTTCGGCCAGCCCACTCCCCCTCCACTCCTTCATGATTCATTTGCCTATAAATACACAACACTACACAACTTCATTCCTTTGCTCACTTCTTACAAAATCTCTAAAACTCTCAAGCTCTCTTACTTCTTTGTCTCTCAAGCTTCCAAGAGTTCTTCAAGCTCAAGTTCTTCCTCTCCTTTTTCGAAAACCACAAGGTAGGGAACCTTTCTAAATATGTCTTTGATTTCTATGTTGAATCTTGTTGGGGAAATGATGAAAGGTGGAACCTCCATGTTGCTTTTTATTTTTGGTTTCTTCCTTTTCTTTTCCTTTGATTTTTGGCCTCAAGGCCTTGAGCATGATAGCTTGATCATGAGTGCTCTCTAAAGGTGACCATGAGTTCATCTTACATGAGACTTCTAAAGCTTGAGTTTTTCTTAAAGAAAACTTTCATCTTTTACAAGTTTAGTCAAGAATGAGGATATGTTTCTCTTGAATGTTTGAACTTCTCTTTTCTCCTTTATGATTCGGCCATGAAGGCCTTTGGCCCTTGGAAAAATGAAAGCTTGATGATGAGGGTGTTATGATGGTGTTTGTCACTCAACAACCCCTAAAGCTTGAATTTTTCACAAGGAAAGTTTCATCCTTTTTCAAGCATAAGGAGGAGTTTATGTTTCTCTTGAACACTTCTTGGACTTCCCTTATTCTTTCATATTTTTGGCCATGAGAGTTTCTAGAGCTTGGAAAAATGAAGGCTTGATGATGAGGGTTTCATGTTGATGCTTGTCACATGAACAAACTCTAAAGCTTGAAACTTTGATCTTAAACCAAGCATGGTTTCGGTTTTGCTTTCTTCTTTAGCATGAACTTGTTTTAATGTTGGTTTTGAAGGAAGCCTTGTACTCAATGATGAGGACTTAGGATGTTGATGTCATAGATCATCAAGATCTTGGTCCTTAGAGGTTAAAAATGGTTCATTCTTCATGAGGAAGATTCGGCCATCTTCAAGTTTTTAAGGTTATGATTTATTTTAAGTATTCTAGCACTAGTAGTTCTCTTTTCTTGTGAGGATGAGGTTTGGGTTGGAACTATGTTCTTTTTAAAAGTCTTGCAAGAGCTCTAGACAAGATATAAAAGTAACTTGCATTCACGTTTACTTTATGCTTTGCATAGCACGTTTATTTTCTATGTTGTCACTAAACCCCAAGATAAAGAATGAACTTGCATAATGCACGTTTAAATTCCAAGCTTTGCATTTCATGTTATTTTTCAAGCCATCACTAAACTCAAAGACTAAAAATGAAGGTGCATCTCATATTTATTTTGAGCTATCACCTTACTTCCTAATGGACTATAAAAATGGAGTACATAGCACGTTTACTTTTATGCCATCACCTAAAATGACTAGAGCTCAAAGACTTGCCCATTTCATCTTGACAAAAGTTAAATCAAGGAGGTATTCCCTTGATAATACATTCGTCCATGTGATGATGGGAACTCTAGGATGAGTTTTCATTAAGTTACAAGAGCCTATAGCTTATGTTTTAAGTTTTTCCTAAACATAAGTGACATTTATAAGTATTTTGAGTATGTTCTCCTAATTAGGATTTCAACCATGAGAAAAGTTAAAGAGTTGCTGCCCCATGCATTTTATAAGAGTTCTTGATATGACAAATTGATTTCTAAGATGTTTTTGAAGTCCTAAGATTGTTCCAAGAGAAACTAGCTACCTATGTACATTGAAAAAGAAGTTTATACATGATTTAATGACTCACCATTTTTGATTTTGCCATGTTCATTTCCAGCACCTTAAATCATGTTTTGGGTGGTCTAAATATGTTTAAATACCTTGCCAAGTATATGATAATTGTTCTAGACATTTTGGAGCATGTTTAGTTACTTGAATTGCTTGAAATGTGAATTCTAGAACCCCATAGGTACAGAAAATATGAATTCTGCCGCAGCATTATTAACATCCATTGAATCACATTATATGATGTCTAGATCAGTGAGAGTGACTCATAATTGGCTTAGGTATTAATTGTTGCATCATAGAAAAAGTCGGATGTGAGAAAGGGTTTAAAATGCATCTTTTAGAACACCGTAATTCATCTAACTTAAGCTTACTACCAATGCTGTCCAGCCATGATTAATTAGGTTTTAGGACTTAATAAATTATGGTAATGAGGTTAATCAATCCCTTAGAGGTACACAGAAATAATTTAGAAGTTTGAGATTACCCGATTGAGGGTTTTCACTCTTAAGGGAATGGTTTAAGCATTACTCTATGAAATATGAATTGGTGTTTACCTCATGACTTATATGATGCTATGTGAACTATTATTCCTAAATGATAGTTTTATTATTGCATGTGATTCTTCTTTGAGAACTTAGAGATGCCTATGTTGTAATGAAAGATATGTAACATGCATGAAACTATGTGGCATCTCAATAAAACATGCAAAGACTTAAGGTGACTTAAACCATGTGAAAATGATCCTTGAACCACCAAACCAAGGGTGAGGAATGAGGTGATTCTAGCCCCCTAGACCCGTGCTTTAAGTCGGGACCTTTAACTTATCAAAAGGGATAAGTCCATGTGCTAGTGACGACTAGCATGGTATGAGCTCATAACCTAGAAGTTTCTCCAAAGGGAGATCAGTTAGGGTGGCCCCAGGAAGAAAATAATGAGGTTCTAATGTCACCTAAAGTAACCAAGATATGTACCATGTACCATGTTCTAAGAACTATGATCTTATGCACCATGAATTTATGAAATTTATGTGTCATGTCCCATGATATAAGAAACCATGAATTTATGACCCATGATATAAGAAAACATGATTTGTGATTCATGTACCATGACTTATGATTCAAGTTTTATGACTTATAGACTACGTAACCAAGAAGTTTTAGAATTTAAAAGGAATGGGCCTCGGAGGTTAATGTTTGCGAACTTCATAATTGAACTATTATATGCCCATGTTTTTACTAAGAAACTGAGGTCCCTAGAGACGTATATGATGACACTTAGATATGAGGAAAAACCCTATTGAGTTTCTTTAGTAAGAAATCTCACTCCCTCTATCTATTTCTTTCCGTTACGTCTCTAGATTCGAATGGCGACGTTCGTACTCTACGATGAGACACCTACATGGGAGTACCACTACGATCCGAAGCACGGATCGTTCCATTTTGAAGGCCGCTGCACTGTTCGCGTCTTTATGTTTCCCGGACGGCCATTCGCCCATCCTGTAGATAGCTACCTCTTCTCCCTGATGTCGCCCTATGGAGACGGCATGGTTTTTGATGAGAGGATCCTTCGGACTTACACTGCAGGCTCGGGCACCGTACCTGAATATGTACCCTACTCGTAGCCCCTATGTACGAGGAGGACTCTGCCCCCACTCCCCCACGTGTGCCAGCCGACAACGAGGAGATGGTTACCCAGCCACGGAGGGCTCGGATGCCTGAGAGGCGACCCCAACACGGAGGACGTGTCCGAGTGCCCACTCTTGACGAGCTTTGCCCATGGATCGGCTATGTCCCACCTTACCCGTGACTGTAGCCGTATGGTTTAGAGGGTAGTCCTTAGTGCACACACGTCATGTAGTAGGATAAACCTTCTTTTGTGTTGAGGTTATCCATTTCAGATGCACTTCGGTGTGGGTATTCTCTTGCGTGTATCCTTTATATTTCTATGTATTTCCTACGTTTCAGTTGTATTGCACTCTATGTATGGAATAGTCCCGCCATTACTGGTGGGCATTCTACATATTAATATATGAGGCATTTCAATATATGTGTTCATGATGCTGTGTATGGAGCCTTTATGTATTTACATTTCCGCACTTTACGATATCGTTCGAATTACATAATACGCGGCTCATACTTTATCAAGGTTTTGTTACAAAAAAAAAATGGCTCGTATTTTTAGTAAGTAATTTCAAAGGTAATAGAACTAAAACAAGAAGTAATGACTAATATTTGGCCTCAGTACATACTAGTAGTATTGGGTTGAATATTAGGGTGTTACAAGTATAAGCCTCAATCTAACACATATCTTGACAAGACAAAGTGAGCTTTAGAGTTCTTTGTACCAAGGTTTTCAAAGAGACCTTATGGTTTGAACATCATCATCAAGCTCAAGGAAATGGGCTTAAGGGATTCAAATCATCTAACAACTTACTTTAACCAAAACCTTGAATCATCAAAGAAAAGAAAATAAGGCCGAAGCTAGTAGGAAAGAAAAGGGAAAAGGAAACCAAAACCAAGGTTAAAGAAAAGGAAAGGAAACACCAAAAATGTGTTAAGATCAAAACTGAATTTCAAGCTTTAGAGGTTTCTCAAATGATAACCATAGAACCATTATCTTGAAACCTCATCATCAAGCCAACATTTTCTTTTGAAAGAAAGGCTCTAAGGCCGAAAATCAAAGAGGAGCAAAGAAGTTCCAAAAGCCAAGAGAAACTAACAAAAACTCATTTTTTAACAAAGCTTTAAAAGACAACTTTAAGGAACAAAATCCCTACCAAGTGGTGAAGAAAAAAGCTTGATCTTTGAAAAGGAAAAGAGAAGAAAACTTGTTCCCAAGTGGCTTGAGGTTTTCGGTCAAGGGGAAAGAAAAAGGAAGGAAAGATTTTTGTGTGAGTTTGATATGTGAGGGTGTAAGCTTATGTGCTTGGATGTTGATCTATGGTGGTTGTGTGGTGGTTTGAGGTTGTGAGGGGTGGTTCTTTGGTGGAGATAGAGAAAATGAAGAAGAAGAGAACTCTTGAAGAAAATGAGAGAACTTAAGACAACTCTTGAAAACTCAAACTTAGCAAATGAACCAAAAGTGATTCAAGTTCATCCAAGCAAGCTATTTATAGAAAATGAAAGAAATAAGGTTATGAAGGGATGAGGGGTGGCCGGCCATGGGGAAGAAAAGAGAGAGAAAATATCTCTTCCAATGTGTCATTCAAGGTAAGGTTGGAGGTATGGCGAGGTAAGGTTTAAAGTATGGTGCAAGGCTTGGTCTAGGCATGGTGCAAGCATGGTTCTTTGTGTGTTTGAATTTCAACATGTGATTGAAAAATGGAGGGGGAAAGTGGCCAAATATGCATCAGCCAAGGAGGAGGAGATTTCTCATTTTAATTGTGGTTTGAGTTATGTTTAGGTGTGTCTTTGATTAGGCTTAAAATTAGAAATTTGTGAGTAAGTATTTAGGTGAGGTAATGGATATTTAGGGATGTCAAGACATGATTAGGGAGGGTTCTTGCATTATTAGTGAGATCAAAACTCATTTTGGAATATAAACAATTATAGACATAATTCCTTAATTTAAGGAATTAGAGAGAGAAAACACTATTCAAGATTCCAAGACTTGAAATCTTGAGTTTTATAAGAGGTTTAAGTTTAATCTAAGCAATTTTAGGTTCTAATTAACTTGAATAAATCATTTTGACTCTAGATGAATTATGGAAATTAATTAATCTTCGATTAGAGACTAATATTGCTTAGGTTTGCTTAAATACATCATTAAGCTCAAACGGCACTATTCCAGGGGCAAAATTATAATTTTATACAAAAACTGGCCAAGACCATCGGCGCTTATATGGATGTTGCCAGACACATGAAATCATCATATTAAACTTTCTAGGAAAGTTCTGGGCTCAAACGGCACCTATACCCGCATAAAATGCTATAGAGGTATTTTGGTCATTTTGGGCCGAAAATTCGAAAAATGAAATTTTCACCTCCGAGATCATTCCCAACTCATCTAATCCCCTTCCAACATTGAGTTGACCCTTTTGGGGACTGCCAGGCTGACTTTCTTCGAATTTCGGGTGATAAATGACCTCAGGGGCATTTTGATCATTTTTACTCAGACAAAAAAAATTGAGGCGTTACAGGAGATGTTACAGAACTAACACCACACTGACCACCTTTAAAGCTCTTAGTGACCATAATAGAGTTACATAAATAGGAACCAAGCCTCTGCACCATTCCAAGCAAAGAAAAAAAGTTATCTAAGATTTTGACTAAACAAAATATTAAGAATAAGAAATAACAATAAGAAAATAACAACAAAACTGATATACCTGCCTTATCATGCAAAGCATGCACATCACCCATAGCTGAATCATCACCCAAGCTAATAGCACTACCCTCCTACGCCTACAAAATCCAACTCCTCTATACTCAAAACATGAGGAAATGCAGGAGAAAATATTGCCTATAATAAAACAAAGTAGTCAAAAGTAGGTTAAAAAATCTGACAACTTTAACTCTAGAGGAAAAAAAAATCTTACTCACCTTTGTTGGAGTAAGCTCATAACCATTCAAGCTAAACATAGCCAACACTGCACTATCATCACATAGCCGTTTAACACAAAAGTGCCATGGTATCTATTGGGTGATACCACTTTTGTTTCAATTTTAAACAGTAATTTCTGACAGTACAAGTTAGAAAACAGAGGGGGTACACATTGGCCTTAACAGACTATAATCAAAATAGTTAGATAAATGGAAATTATTTGCAAATTACATATTCTCATAAAATGTGAAAGCAAATATATCAAAGGAGTTAGCATAATACCTCGGGGCTTTTCATGTGCTCTAAAAATGTTTTCTCTTTTGAAGCAATGAAGAGCACTCACACTCAAATAGAACAAATACAGCAGTGCTAGTAGAATCCTCCACTTCAACTTCAATTTGAATCTTAGATAGCAAAGTAAAAAAATTACAAATTGTTAATTGTAACAAAAGATATGAATGGAAATTAGTAAAAAAGGAGATGAATATGGGCTTAATTTTATGCCTAGGAGACAAAAAGAAGATGTATCTCATACAAACATCACAATAATACATCCCCAATTTAGGCATAACTGATCACCCACAACAACAGGAAGAGTACCACCAAGGGCCTTTCTTAATAACAAACTTGATGGTTCCCATGATGATAAAGAACCATCTTGGTACAAACATTAAAAAAAAAAATCAACGTAATATTGTAATCTAAGAATATTCAGGCACTAAAACAGTACGAAATTCTTTTAAAAAATACCTCTTTGTTCTCAGTCAAGTTCTCAATCGTGCACCGAGGTGTTAGTCTCATGAAATCCTCATCTATACTGACATGAGGGGCCTCTCTATAGATGTTAAAGGCAACACCATTAAAGCTCCTCTTTGACCGAAATGCTTCAGACACACAAGTAAACATAAAACAAATTAATATCAAGTATGAAAGCAGAAATGTATAAGTATGGATTAAAACAACAATATACACCTATTTTTAAAATCAACCACCTCTTGAGCATCAAGATTAAGCAGAATCTTAGTCTCAAAGATAACATTTTGCAGTCCAATATTTCCTATCAAGAAAAGCAAATTTAAAGCACATCAATAAATTTGCAGTTATAAGTAATGAGTAATAATGAATCAGAAAATAAATAATAATATAAAAAAAGAAGAAAAAATAAAGCAGATACCTCTAAAATTATTGAAGTCATCGCTCCTAGTACGCTGATTTGAAGTCATCGATTCTTTACACACTAAACAAGAATTATGGAGTTGATCAGGCTCAAGACCAAGCTAAGTGTGGCAACAACCCACAACATTCCCAACCAGCAGTTATATACATGTATAAAATTATAATGCATGACAGTGGAAGCATAACTAGTCCATTCCTCAAGGTCCTACAAGGATGAACTGCTCTGATACCATTTTGTAACATCTTTCCTAGTACAACATCATCCTTAAGTCATGACATCGGATTCGAGAGTTGTTACTTATAAATTAGCAATCTCAAATAACTATAGCAAATTCGATAAGTTCGTGTAATAACTAGCATAATTCGATTAAAATATATATAACAAAGATATAGAACATTTATTTACTATAAAGTCAATTACATAAGGAAGCTCTACTATGAGCTTTAATACATATACAATCTCTATTATATTGACCTACACATATACCTACAACTATATACCACATAAGAAAGGATCAACTACTAAACTACTGCAATCCTGAGTTTCTTTTACATAGCAGCCGCATCTTCCTCTGGATCAACCTAGAGGTGACATGAGAATACAAAAATACATAAGGGTGAAAATTATACAATTCTCAGTAAGGTAACTCCCCAATTTCACAATTATAATGTCATCGTCATCGCTCCTAGCCACTTCGGTTTATCAAGAAAATATGATCATGCAATATATATTAAAGCTTCATTTTTAAAGTTCTAAAATCATCCCTCCGAAGTAGGTAGCTTTTACTAATTAATCACTTAATGCACACATATCATAAAGCTCAAACATATAGTTAATAATCCTAATCAAGCAATTAAATATGATACAAGTATGCATATGCTAAATGTAGTGAACTTATCTCAAAATAACCTGGTTTCACTTACGGCTATAGAACTCATCTCAATGCATTTTTCTCTTTTCATCAACATAGGAAAGACTTAGTTTATACCCAACGGATATCTGCCATGGACAACTCCACAATAAATAGTTTATACCACATGGTATTTATAGTGGATCACACCACACAAAGGAAATAGACTGCTTATCAAGATTGAGCTCATTCCTATACATTATCATCAGACTTCATTTTTTCTTTTCCGAATCACATACAGATCTATTCCTAGCTGATACGTCTACTGACTCACATTATCTTGGGGAAGTTCTGCTTTTTGCCTTCCCCTAATTCAACTTAAGTCTTGTTTCTATTTTCTCTATATGTCAGAACATGCATGAGTGAAATTTATACATTCTCTTTTCTCATATAATTGCATCATATGCTTTCTCTTCTCAAATGCATGCATAAGCCACATGTGGGCATTCATTCACAATGCAATTTCAATCACACTTCATAAACCACTCTTTATTTGCTCTAGCATACATTTGTATATCACAAGTTACATGGCCAAATATTTAACATCAAGTAGTCATGTCATACTAGAACCAAAATGCCATTACATTATCATTTCAAGTCTTGAGTTCATTTCCAGCAATTGAGCAGATTTCACACTATTGTGGCACAAATTCATTTGCACCTAAACAATCAATTCAGAGGCTATAAAAATTATCAAGGATACCTCAATATGTCCCCAACGTCCTATGAAATTTTTAGAGTAAATAGAGTTCTCTAACTATGTTAACAAAATTCTACAAATTTGGTGGTTAGAAACCACTCCACCTTAACTTAAGAACCAAAATTCATAATTTTTAACCCTAGCAAATGATTCAATCAATGTAGAATAAAAATAATGGTTATACTTCTAGATGTTATAAATACCCTATAAAAATTTCAAAGGATAATTCAATCATTTACTATGGTAACAAAATTATACAAGACCACAGCTTCAGTTCCCATAATCCAAATAGCATAGTTACAATCTCGGTTCATGAATTTTTAAATATAGCAAAAGTGCCCAGAATGGCTCCAAATTTTTACTAGAGACAACTTAAATGTTAGTTACATCCCATAAAATTTTCAGCTGAATCCAAGATCTCTAAATAGGTCAGAAAAGTCAACAAACTTTCCTGCTTGCTTTAAATCAGGATTTTCTAGCAACAATGTTCAAGGAACATGAATTCTTTTGAAGTAAAGAAAGTCCTTAACATGACCCAAGAAAAATCATGGAGTTGTCTAGGATGTTAGCTTCAACATATAATTTTTATAGCTCAAAAGAATAAACACAATTGCGCTAGAAAATTCATGAACAACTCCTATCCTGTTGAAATTTGAAAATCCATAAACATGGTTCAAAATCCCTTTTTCAAAAAATGATTTTTAACATCATCCAAACACTCCACCAAAATTAATACATCAACATCCATATATCATCAACCAATAAAACCAGAAATGTCAATTTAAATCGGTGATTGAACTAGAAAAACAGTTTGGAAGAAAAAGAGATTTAAAAACCCTACTTTTGTGGCTTATGAATCTTGGCTCCAAAGGATGATCCCAAGAGTGATTCTTCTCACTTCAAGGTGACCAAATCAACACCAAACCCTCCCTTAATTAGTGAGGAATTGAGATTTTAATCGATTAAAATTGTAGGTATTGAGGTGCAGATTAAGTTTAGTGATGAACTTTGAGGTTTTAACAAAGCTAGGCTAAGGTTTTGAGGATTTAGAACATGGAAATGGAAGTTTTGGAAGAAGAAAATGAAGGTTGTCTCCTTGGTTTGCTTGGCTGAGAATGTTATAAATGGAGAGATAAGGTTGGTTGGTTTGATTTTATCTTGTAATTGAACTTAGATATTATATAATATAAATGAAGACTTCTTGAGAAAGAAAGAAATATGGATGGCTAGGATTGAATCTTGTAATTCAAGATTGAATCTTAGCTATTCATTTGATATAAATGGATAAGCTCATTAATTTTGTAAAGATTAAATTAGCTTTCGGTGTTAGAAATCGCACACCAAAATTTTACAGAACGGATAAAACATCATACCCGAGTAATCAAACATTGCTCAAAAATTAATTCTAGGTATAAAATCTTTATTTCTAATTATTTCTAATCTTACTCCCATGTTTTCCCAATTTTGACCACTTCCAAGTCCCGAATCTAGGGTTTCGACTATCTCGACAGGCCTGCAGGACCTACAAAATACTATTCACATTTTTTTTAACAAATCTGTTGGATCATCCTCATCATTATTAAAACTATCAGATTTTTGAAATTACAACTAATGAAGCTCAAATTAATTTTTAAATAATTTTTAGGGCGTTACACACCAAGTAGTTCTTTACCAGCCTCTTCAAGCTGAACTGAGTAGTCTGAACTAGCCTCTCCAAGCTAAATCCGTGACCAATAAAACTCAGTTATTGTCACATTGCAAGTAATATTTAACAAGTCTCTTCAAGTTTTCTCACACTAATCACTAGTAGATCAAGGTTACAAAGGTATAAGTTTGGGTTGCCACTCAAACTAACCTATACTCAAGATTTCTTTGAATATACAATTAAAAGATCATGAAAATCTTGAATGACTCCTTTCAAAAATTCTTCCTCAGAAGAACATTTGATCAATGAGGTGTTGAAAGAAAATTTTGTATAAGGAAAATGATTTACAGACAGTGAGAATTTTTACAAAAAGATGAGGAGAAAACTTGACAATGTTTTTGATCTTTTGCTTAGTGTTAGTTCCTATCTTTGAAAAGAATTACATTTTATAGAAGTCTTCCTTGAGACTGTTTGTAACATCCCCTGCTGCTTTATGGATTGACGACTGTCCCCACAAATCAACACGAGTTTTTTCAGCATGCTTTGTCCTCACTCACACGCTTCCTGGGAAAACTTCCCAGGAGGTCACCCATCCCAAAATTACTCCAAGTCAAGCACGCTTAACTGTGGAGTTCTTTCAGTTTAGGCTACCGAAAAGAAGATGCATCTTGTTGGTATAGGTAGTACAAATCAATTCATATAAGCCCTCCTTAACCGTATAGTCCCATACCTATACAGTCTTAGGATCCCTCTCATTCGAGTGTGTAATCGGTTCATTCATGTACCCCTCCGCTTTCGAAGTCTGCCAGGAGCCGCTCCTTGTCCGTGCCTCCTTGCACCGGTGATCACTCCCTGACTTCGCAATCCCCGGGCATTACATGCCCACCAGCTTCCGCTTGGTTCATCCCCGAACCACACCATACTGGGAGAGGTGCAGGCTTTGATACTATTTGTAACATCCCCTGCTGCTTTATGGATTGACGACTATCCCCACAAACCAACACGGGTCTTTTCAGCGTGCTTTGTCCTCACTCACACGCTTCCTGGGAAGTTTTCCGAGGAGGTCACCCATCACAAAATTGCTCCAAGTCAAGCACGCTTAACTGTGGAGTTCTTTCAGTTTAGGCTACCGAAAAGAAGATGCATCTTGTTGGTATAGGTAGTACAAATGAATTCATATAAGCCCTCCTTAACTGTATAGTCCCATACCTATACAATCTTAGGATCCCTCTCATTCGGGTGTGTAATCGGTTCATTCATGTACCCCTCCGCTTTCAAAGTCTGCCAGGAGCCGCTCCTTGTCTATGCCTCCTTGCACCGGCGATCACTCCCCGACTTTGCAATCCTCGGGCGTGACACTGTTGCCTTTAGTCATATATTCTAGGGATACATGTTGATCATCTATTTGTGTCTTGAAAAGATAGAATAGAAAAGTAGTATGTCTTCTTGTCAGATACTTTGTAGAAGCCGTTATGAAAAAAGGAGATTTCTGATACTCATCAGAAACTTCTTTATACTTTCTGATCTTATGGTTTCTGAACATTTATCTTCTAGAACATTTGGACAGTTGACTTTTTAAGGCAAAAGAGATGATTTACCAGTTCTGACACTAGGATTTGACTTTTCCATAAGCAAATTTGAATTTTGAAATTCAAATTTTCTCTCCTTCCATGTGATGTAGATTTCTCTATTTTGATATAAGAGCTTTCTAAAACATGATATCATTTCCTTGGTGAATAGAAAATCTTCATAGCTTCAATCATTTTTCATTTATGATACAAACTTTTATGAAAGAGATAATTGAGGGTGATGTAACATCTGGTCTTTAGAAAATGCTTAATTCCTTTATGTAAGCGTACTTGCTGAAATCTCTTTCCTTGGTTTTTTGAAACGCTGAAGTTTTCTTCAATCATAGCCTTCAATGCTTAGATAAGGATATAATTTCACTTCTATAACAATTCAAATCTCATAACATGAGATTTAACATGCTTACACATGCATAGTAAAATATATATTCTCATTTGAGTAAGCCTTACTCTTGCTAAACAATAGAATCTATTATATTCTTTACAAGAAACTCAGAGAGAAACATTAGTCGTTCTTCAAAGTATTCTCTTTGAATTGGCTTTGTTGTCATTCAAAACACATCAGTGCAAATTATAGGGTTCTGGAGCTAACATTCAACATTACTAGCAACACTTTTATTGTTAAAGCTAGGTACAATCCAAAGCCTAGCAACTCTAACCATCAAGCTCAAAGTCTCACAACAGCCAGAAACATCAGCAATAGCAACACATGAAGGAGCTATGTCTCAATAATAAGAAAACCACTCAGCAAAAGATAAGAAAAAAGAAGAGAAGAATAGATGAAGCTTCGAACGTGGAAGTGACAAATGAACCATCATCTGTAGGCCAATTTGTAGGAAATCAACCCCGTTTTCAATTTTTTAAAAACATTAGAAGGAAAAAGTGTTCATTTGCCATAGTTTGGACAGTCAAACGATCAAAGAATCTAAATATCACAACATAAAATTTATACTAATTTATTTAAAGATCTATCGCATAATATGAGAAGAGCATCGAAATCTCCTTTTTAAAGTATAAAGACATACAACAATAACATAGATCAAAGAGTTGACCATAAAATTGTCAACATTATGTAGGTTAAATACAAAGAAAATGATGCATGCAATAAGAAGAATTAAATGCATATTCATATAAACAGAGTTAGGCTTTGCACAATATTGGAATCACTGATAGCATGTCTACTAATAATCCCTAAACCAAACCAGCATGAAATAGAAAAGTAAAACCATAAACCTAAACAAACATAGTATTTAACAAAAACTAAGTAGGGTAGGGATCAAACAAACCCTAAAACCAACCAAAAATAACCAAATTGGGCAAAACAAAAACAAAAAAGGCAAATATTTGGGAAGCACAGATCCTAATAGAAGTCAACAGTAACATTGAAGTTCAGACCAAATGAAAATATTTTTTTAAACAATAAAATCTTTCCAGTCAAAATCAAAAAAGAAAACGATTTGGAAAAAGGATCATAAAGGATAATAGGAACTAAAGAATATGAATCACCCTGGAACATGTAAATTGAAAATAATAAGAGTAAAGTAATAAGTTATAAAATGGATCATCATCCATGGACCTATGAAAATCTTTTGGAAAAAATAAAATCTTTCCATACAAAAGTAGAAAAAAATATTCCTACATGGAATATAAAAATATTAATGACAAAAAAAATTGAAGAACCCTAAAACATGCAAATGAAAACAAAAGGTTCCCCAAATCGAAAATGAAAGGGAGTATTATCACGAACATTGAGTAGAATAGAAATGCCAAAAGGGAAAATTTTTGGGAAGAAGAGATCCCCATATAAGCTAACAACGATGTTACATGGTCAAACCAAAAAACCAAAAAATGTAAAAACTATGGATATGTTCAGATTTATGGAAGAAAAACCTTTCAATAGAAAACAAAAAATCCCGAAAAGGATCATAAAAAATATTAATAACAAAAAGAATGAATAACCATGTAACATGCAAATCAAAATAAAAATGGTTCCCCAAATTAAAAATGAAAGTGATTATCACCAACACTAGGTAGAACAACAACAAAAAAGAAAAAAATTTTGGAAGAAGAGATCAACGTAGAAGCTAGCAGTGATGTTAGACACTTAGACTAAAAAACTAAAAAATGTAAAAACTATAGATATATGAAAAGGTGTGAAAAACATAAAAACAGACCAAATTCTTCTCTGTTAATAGCAGAATAAAAAAAAAAGAGCAGAAGCTCAAAGACAATTTTTATACACAAAAAAGATATAGAAAATAAGAAAAGGGAAGGCAATGCAAATGACATTTATACATAAATCCCCTGCAACCCTATCAAAGATCGAAGCGGTGAGTCAGTCGATGAGTGCAAAAGAGGACATGAGGTAAGATTAGAGAAATCCCCTATAGCCCTATCAGAGATCGAAGTAGTGAGTCGGTGGATGAGTGAAAAGAGGACATGAGGTAAGACCAGACAACGATTTCAGTAAGCACGTAGTGACCATAGCATTTACTTTCTCTATTTCAGAAATAAACCTAGGGAACAAAGGCTAGGGCTGGTGGCGGCAGCATCATAGAGTTTATCATGAAAGAAGAAAGAAATGGGCTAAGGTAGGAGATGCTTGTAGGAAGTAAGAGTCCAATGGAGTCTGATGGGCTTCATCTAACGTGGCTGTTAGTGAATCATTAATGTGGCTCTCTGTATGGGTTGTAAACACAATAGAAGCAAAGATGAATTTAGCATGGATGTTGGGCAGCTTGTTGGGCCACTAAGCTAAATTAAATAAAAAATAAAGCAAAAAAGAAGAAAAAAGAATGGGTTGTATGCCAAGAGTAGAATGCATATACATGGATGAGAGATAAAAATGGGTCTTCTCCAAGTGTAGCCTAGGGGGAAGCTATTTTCTCATCATCGACACTTTGGTCCATTACCATTTGATTAAAATTTAACCTAATAGATAAATAATAAACAATATGTAATACCAATTGTAACTTTCTATTATAAAAATTATTAAAATTTTATTTATAAATTTATTGTGAAATAATTAATAAAATTCTTTTAATACAATTTTATTTTTGTTAAATTTGTTATTATATAAGAATGATTTGTTATGGCAAGAAGATAACATATAATATAATAATATTTTTTTATAATGTTATATACTGTATATTATAAAAAATGTAATACTATTTGTTGTCTTACAATCCATCTTTATATCGTAAGACCTTGTATTATTATGCTTTATCTTATCGTGCGTATTAAATAGACCTTGGTGGCCTATATGTTGTGAAGGCAAAAGACAAGCCTATGCCAATTTTCTCCTTATATCAGCAATTATTTTATTCTATTTTTCTAGAAACATGAAAATGTTTCACTTTTTGTCATATACCGATTGCTCCAAAAAATAAAATAAAATAAAGTTTTTTTTGGTCTAAAAAGAAAATAAAGTTGAAAATAGGATTTTTTATGTTAATGAAATAGAAACAAATAAATATTATAGGCTTCCCCTATTTTTCATGTAGTTACATATATGTCCTATTTTGGATATAATAGAAGTCGATTAAAAACGTCTTCCATTTTGTTTTCCAGATCTAGAAAAAAAAACCACTCTAAAGTCGATTAAACACGACTTGTCAACCTGCACCACCATTGTAGCAATTAAATCACGTCACAACAGCAGCAAGTCAAGCATCCATCATCAGTCCATCACTGCAGTAAACAAGTCACGAGTTACAATGTGAAGCCAAAGTCAATTTCAATCGACTATGTACTGTAGAACCTACAAAATTCAGCGTGGGTCAGCTTTTCTAGTGAGTCAATTTGAATCGAATTGAGGGAAAAAGAGAGGTCAACTTTAATCGACTTCTCAATGCGATGTGAGAGCTTTGACAAACTTATTGCAATTTGTAACGCCCCAATTTTTACTGTAATTTTTACTGTCATTGGAAATTACTGAATTACCATAGGTAATTATTACATAAGATTTGAGGCCGAACAATCCTTAATAAAGGAATATAACATTAGAAGATAGGTTAGGAGCGATTCATGCGAGAGTCGCAAATCCTTAATTTCAGACGTAAAATGACCAAAATGTCCTCAAGTTATTTTACTCTAAATGAGGATTGTATCCTACATATTCTCAAGGGATGTTTTGAGAATAATAAGGGATTGTTTATGTTATGTGTGTTAATAGAGCAGAAGAATCTCACTTTGAGTTTGACCACGAATGACCAAAACGCCTCGCTTATTTTAACTCGATGCGGTATCGAGCCCGAACCTCACTAAAATGTTTTAAAATGTGTTTTTAAGCCATGATTAACCATTGGTTAAGCTCGTGGCCTCGGCGCTTTTTAAGTGAAAGTACGATTTTGCCCTGCTTTAAGGCGCTATAATTTCTGATTTTCGATTCATATATCAAACCTAAGCAATATTAGGCTCAAATTAAAGCTTTATTAAATTCTAGATATTAATCTAGATTCAAAATTATGTATTTAGATTGATTAGAACCCAAAATTGCTCAAAAACACCCAAATTGCTTACTAATTCACTTAAGCCCTTAACCGTGAAATTCTATATTACATGAATACCTTGCCTACACCTAAATAATGCATGGAACACACAAATTTCACTTCTTTGGGCTGTAATGCACGAAATTATTGATGCCATTATGCAGCTGTGTTATTTCCAAAAGTTGCACTAAAACAAAATGCCAAAATGTCACCATAAGAGACATAATTCCTTAATTTCATACAACTTTGTCTAAAATGATTTTTCCTCCATTATTTCTCCTGAAAATTCTGACAACTACCTCCTCATTTTGGCCAATTAGAAGCCTCAAAATCTTCTATAAATAGGCTTGCTTGAGTGGTCTTGGAATGCTTGGTTCATAACTAGTTTTTAGGAGCACCAAAAACTTTCTTTCTTCTTCCTCTTTGGCTGAATTCTTTCTTCTTTTTTTCAAAGAGATTTTGTGTCATTTCACTTCAAGAAATCAAGTTCTCTTCCTCTTCTTCAACTCAGATTAGGTAGGGAGTAGTTTCTAAATTTATTTCTATGCTTTGAGGAGTTGTGTTTTTAGCTCAAAAATAATGAAATTATGAATTTACCTTAGCTTTTCATTTTGGTTTTCCTCTTCTTCTTTTTCTTTAACCAATTCAGGCCATATGGCCTAGGTGGAACTAATATGATGGCTTGATGATGAGGACCTTGAGGGTGGGTTGTAAATCCATCACAAGTTAGGCCTCTAAAGCTTGAAAATTCCACTTGATGCAAAAACTTTAAAGAATAATGCTTTATGATGCTAAAACAATGATTTTAGTTTAGAACTTGAAAGATGTATTTCCTTTTATGTTTTATTTCTTGTTAAGATATGTATTGGGTTGAATTTATAATTCTTAAAGTCTTGAAGGAGCTCTAGTAAAGAAACAAAATGAATTTGTATCCATGATTAAGTTTATGCTTTGCATAACCATGTTTACCTTCTATGTCATCACTAAATTTTCAAGAATGAATAAATGAACTTGCATTTCTCATGTTTAAATTCCAAGCTTGTATTTCATATTTATGTTTCAAGTTATCACTTAATCTTTCAAGATAATAAAGAGGTTGCATCTCATATTTAATTTATGCTCTCACTTTATTTTATAATGGCTAAAAGAATCAACGCATGACATATTTATTTTATGCCATCACCTAAAGATCCTAGAGCACAAAGACTTGCCCATGTATCACAAGCAAAGAAATATGATTATTAGAGTTAATTAAATTTATTCTTTAAAAAGTCTTGAGATTGGAGCTTAAAAAGGATGTAATAATAATTTTCTCCTCCTTTTATCAGTCCTGACTACCGCTCCTGGTTTCTTAATATTCTCTTCTCCTCTATTGTCCTGTAAGTGACTACCGCCGCTCCTGCTTAATATTCTTCTTCTCCTCTATCGTCCTGGATTACACGCCGCCCAGCTTTCTTGTATCATGTTTATATTTCAAGTTCTTGCATCATGTTTAATTTTCAAGTCATCACCTTAAATCTTAAAGTTAAAGAAATGGAATTGCATATCATGTGTATAATTCCAAGCTATCACCTTATAAAGATAAGATTAAAATAAGGTTGCATAGCATGTTTATAACTCTAAGATGTCACCTAAATCTCTAAAGCTCAAGACTTACTCCTTTTATCTTAAGTGAGAATTTTAATTGTGAAGATCCTCCCAAATTTGACAAAAGAACTAGTTTCTAAATGAGTTTTAAGGCTTTGTAAGGATTTTACGGGAACTAGTATTTTATATGCACTTAAAATATGATTCTATGTAATTGCATGAGGTTCATGATTCGCCACCTGATCCGAGTTTAGTATCAATGTGTGATAATTATGGTTTATTGTTAAGAGAATGATTCATAATTGGTTTAGTAACTAATTAGTTCTATAATTGATAATTGTATGTAACGATTGGATGCTTATTAAGTCCTTGATATCATTGAATGATTTCTGGGTTTGCATGTTATAGAAGTCAAGTGTAAATAATGAGAATGCTTATACATGAAATATTCTTTATTATGTAAAATTTACCTTTGTTGCTAGAAGAAAGTGTATCATTGTAAAAGTGTAATTTGGAAAGGTTCAAGCTAAGGAAAGACTTGGTATTTAAGCGTGTCCATTATGACCCACCTCTCTTTTCCCGGGAATCTCCCATATGCATGATTACGCTTGATATATATTATTCTAGTTTAAGACTATAAATAAGAAAATGTTATGATGTTTATGAATTCTATTGTGATATAACATCCAAAGATTTAATGGTCACTTAAACTTATAAGAAAAATGATCCTTTGGAACCATCGACTATAGGTGGTAAAAAGGTGATTTTAGCCCCTAACCCGCTTCAAAAGGGTAGAGTTTGGACTTTAGCTTATCAAAGGGATAAGTATATGCTAGTGACGACTAGTAAAGTATGAGCTCATAACCTCAAATTACTCCCAAAAGGGTGGGAGTAGGGGGTGTAAGGAAAATAATGATGATGATAAGATTTTAAGTCACCTAAGGCACTAAAGAAATGAAATATGTGCATTATGTCCACGTGTAGCTAATATTATATGACGCTTTTATGCATGTTATTTGATAATGATGATGAGGAATATGATGTAATGATAAAGGAAAAGTTCATTGTAAATATGACATGTTAAGATTATGATGCATTATAAGACGCATGATTAAAATTGACGTAACCTCTAAGTAAGTATTTGTCCTGCATTTAAAATGAATCTTTGCATGCTCACTATTTTAGAATAATCCCGAGGTTCCCGGGGACTTTGATGATGACATCAGAGAAGGAGGTACCATCGAGAATTCTTAGCAAGATTCTCACTCCTTTTTCTTTATTTCCGCTATTGTCTCCAGATTCAGATGGCGACATTCGTGCTCGCTGTTGATAATTTCTACTTGGGAATTTCACTATGATCCGTGCATCGCCGTATCATTTTTGAAGGGAGGTGCGCAGCTTGTTTTTATTTACATAGGTCGCCCCTTGCACATCCTGTCCCTAGTTATCGATTTTCTCCTACTTCTCCCTATGGCGATGAAATGGTTTTCGAACATGCACGCCCACTTGATGAAAGGATGTTACGCTCTTATCCCGCTTCATCCGCTGTCTACGGATTTCCAGAGTATGTTCCCCGAGACGAGATATTCTCAACCTGATCCTTCGTGAGAGACACTCCTACTCATGTATATTCCGAGAGTCGCCTCTACTCCCACACTGCAAGAGAGGGTAGTGAGGAAACAAATGTTCAGCCAAGGTTAGCAAGAAGGTCAGCCCATGCGAATTTCAACATGGTGCATCTCGTGTGTCCCTCCCGAGGAGCTCATCTGGATCGGATTTATTCCCCCATTTCCAGGACAAAGGCTATAGAGGGTTCTTAGTAAACTTATGTGTGATCATGCACCCTAGTTTTAGGATAACCTTCCCGGCTTATAGAGTTATCTAGTTTAGGGGCATGTATTTCCTTATGTATTTTCTTTTATGGGTTTGCATAAGACAATGATGTATGAACATAACCCACCCTTTGAGTGAGGTTATTGTATGTAAATATATGCTATAATGTGTTTATGGATGTTATATGATGGAGCCAAAGTGATATGATGTGATATATTCTTAAACGTCTTATTATACTCCACTTACTCGTTCACGTTGTACTCGGCTCACGTTTTCAATTATTTTTTTTTTTTAAAAAAAAAAATGGCTCGTAATTTCACTAAGTATTTTCAAATTATGAAGAAGGAACCAAAGTAAGGAGTAAAGTCTAGTCATTAATCAGATTCAACCTAGGTGTATTTGGTTAATAACTAGGGTGTTACACAATTGACTTCAGTCCCTTTCCATCTATAAAAGGCAGACGATTCATCTCGATATTTTGAGAACATTGTAAAGGCTCTGAAGGTTGGTGGAAGGAAGCAGTGGCGAAAAGGGAAGAAGCAGTGCTACATCGATGGTAATAGAGAATGATCTTTATCGTCTTAATGTTGTTGATCGTGTTGCAGGTAGACTAGAAGTGCAGGTAATTTAATTTATTTAGTTATTTGTTGATATTGTATTTTATTTCATGTTTAAATTGTAGTTAAATTTGAAATTTTGTAGGCATTATAGGTTGTAGAAGTAAGTTGTTAATTTTACTTATTGTTATGGTAAATGTGTGTATGTTAAAATTTATTTTTGGCTTACGCAGCATTTTCTAACTTAGGCATATTTTAGTGTAATTTAGTATAAGAATATATTGTTTAAACTCATTATTAGTATTGTATATTATTTTATAATTTGTATTCTGAGTAGAATATGCAATTTAATTCAAATGAATGGTAATGTTTAGTTTCATTTTTTTGTTCTTTAATGTGTTATTTTATTTGTTAAAAATGAATTATTGGAAAGTATTCAAGTTTTAGAAAACTAGTGAGCATTTAATTTAATTTTATTTGGCTAATTTTGATAAGATAATTTGATTTTAGCTTTTGTCAATTTTATTTCCTAGGCATAAACATAATTAACTTAAGTAGAAGTTAGATAGCAGTTTTTAGTCTAATTTGTTTGTGAAATGTAATAATTTAAGTTTTTTATAGTTTAATTTGTTTTTATTTATTTAAGTATAATTTTAAAAGAACATTATAATATTATATAATACTAGTCAAAATTGTATTTTATTTTATTATTAAATTTTATTAGAATTTAATTTAAATGAATGGTAACGTTTAGCTTAATCTTTTCCTTTAATGTGTTATTTTATTTGTTATAATGAATTATTGGAAAGTATTCAAGTCTTAGAAAACTAATGGGCATTTAGCCTAATTTTAATTGGATAATTTTGATAAGATAATTTGATTTTAGTTTTTGTTAATTTTATTTACTAAGCATAAAACATAGTTAACTTAAGTAGAAGTTAGGTAGCATTTTTTAGTTTAATTTGTTTGTGAAATGTAATAATTTAAGTTTGTTATAGTTTAATTTGCTTGTGTTTATTTAAGTATAATTTTAAAAGAACATTATAATATTACATAATACTAGTCAAAATTGTATTGTATTTTATTTTATTATTAAATGCTATTAGAATTTAATTTAAATGAATGGTAACGTTTAGTTTAATTTTTTTTCCTTTAATGTTATATTTTGTTTGTTATAATGAATTATTGGAAAGTATTCAAGTTTTAGAAAACTAGTAGGTATTTAGCTTAATTTTAATTCGCTAATTTTGATAAGATAATTTGATTTTAGTTTTTTTTAATTTTATTTTCTAAGCACAAAACACAATTAACCTAAGTAGAAGTTAGAAAGCATTTTTCAGTTTAATTTGTTTGTAAAATGTAATAATTTAAGTTTGTTATAGTTTAATTTGTTTGTATTTATTTAAGTATAATTTTAAAAGAAGTTTATAATATTATATAATACTGGTGAAAATTGTATTTTATTTTATTATTAAATGTTATTAGAATTTAATTTAAATGAATGGTAACGTTTAGTTTAATTTTTTCCTTCAATGTGTTATTTTGTTTGTTGTAATGAATTATTGGAAAGTATTCAAGCTTTAGAAAACTAATGGGCATTTAGCTTATTTTAATTGGATAATTTTGATAAGATAATTTGATTTCAGTTTTTGTTAATTTTATTTACAAAGCGTAAAATATAATTAACTTAAGTAGGAGTTAGGTAGCATTTTTTAGTTTAATTTATTTGTGAAATGTAATAATTTAAGTTTGTTATAGTTTAATTTGCTTGTGTTTATTTAAGTATAATTTTAAAAGAACATTATAATATTACATAATACTAGTCAAAATTGTATTTTATTTTATTATTAAATGCTATTAGAATTTAATTTAAATGAATGGTAACGTTTAGTTTAATTTTTTTCCTTTAATGTTATATTTTGTTTGTTATAATGAATTATTGGAAAGTATTCAAGTTTTAGAAAACTAGTAGGTATTTAGCTTCATTTTAATTCGCTAATTTTGATAAGATAATTTGATTTTAATTTTTTTTAATTTTATTTACTAAGCACAAAACATAATTAACCTAAGTGGAAGTTAGAAAGCATTTTCCAGTTTAATTTGTTTGTGAAATGTAATAATTTAAGTTTGTTATAGTTTAATTTGTTTGTATGTATTTAAGTATAATTTTAAAAGAAGTTTATAATATTATATAAAACTGGTGAAAATTGTATTTTATTTTATTATTAAATGTTATTAGAATTTAACTTAAATGAATGGTAACGTTTAGTTTAATTTTTTCCTTTAATGTGTTATTTTGTTTGTTGTAATGAATTATTGGAAAGTATTCAAGCTTTAGAAAACTAATGGGCATTTAGCTTAATTTTAATTGGATAATTTTGATAAGATAATTTGATTTCAGTTTTTGTTAATTTTATTTACTAAGCGTAAAATATAATTAACTTAAGTAGGAGTTAGGTAGCATTTTTTAGTTTAATTTGTTTGTGAAATGTAATAATTTAAGTTTGTTATAGTTCAATTTGCTTGTGTTTATTTAAGCATAATTTTAAAAGAATATTATAGTATTATATAATACTAGTCAAAATTGTATTTTATTTTATTATTAAATGTTATTAGAATTTAATTTAAATGAATGGTAACGTTTAGTTTAATTTTTTTCCATTAATGTTATATTTTATTTGTTATAATGAATTATTGGAAAATATTCAAGTTTTAGAAAACTAGTAGGAATTTGCTTAATTTTAGTTGGCTAATTTTCATAAGATAATTTGATTTTAGTTTTTGTTAATTTTATTTACTAGGCATAAAACATAATTATAATTTTAAAAGGTAACAATGAATTTTTGTGTAAAATTTTTTATTTTTTATAATGCAGCAAGCACATATATTAATTGACAAACTTTATTAAATACAATGTTGTTTTTGTGAACTTTATTTTTTGTGGAATATATGTGGTACTTATACACGGATTCTAAAAATAAGGCATTATAATTTGATGGTGGCACCAGACCCATAGATGGAACCCTTTCTTAAGCAAGCTGGTTTGTGGTACGTTGTGCAGATGGTTCCAGTATTTGATTATGATAGGGCTTTCATAAGTGCACTTGTGGAGTATTGGAGGCCCGAGTCACACATTTTTCATCTTCCATATGGAGAGTGTATCATCACATTAGAGGATGTGGTGTTCCAGTTGACTTTGCGTATGGATGGACCACCTGTTAGTGGATGCATCGGTACATGGGAGAAATTTTATAACTGAGATATATGGTTAATGTGTGCAGATTTACTTGGTGTTGTTCTAGAGAAAAAGGACAAAAAAAGGATTTTTGGTCATTCTACGTTGGTTTATAGATACGTTTGGGTCATTGCTATGGAATGCTATTTTACAAATGATTATTCGTTACACCAAAGCTTTCATTATGGTTCTATTTGATGGGGTCCTATTCTCGGGTAAATCAGGGTTTAGCGTTCACATGAAATGGCTCCTTTTTCTTATTGATTTTGGCAAGACAACATAATATAGTTGGGGGTCTGCAGTTCTAGGATCCATTTATCATGAGCTTTGCCATATGGTGAAATATAATGTCACTGACATTGCAGGTTGTTTAGCTCTTCTATGGTCTTAGGAATAGTACAAAATGCCCCGATTAGGCCCAAGACAACACCATGCACTCATTTTTCCACTTGCACTAAGGTACATACAGATGTCAATATTTTTGTTTTCTTACTTAATTATGGGTATAAATTGTGATCATGAAAACCAATTACAAATATATTTTTTTCCAGACAGAGTCACTTTAGGTGCTGGACAAGCTCAAACTTAGTTCGATTGCTGCGCTATAGGGAGCACCTTGATAAGATTGGCATTACTGGGGCAAGTAGCATATATTGGTTATGCTATTAACATGTCTATTGAGTTTTTATTAGCTGTGAGTATATTATTTTGTGTCCACTATTGCAGTTTAGGTGGACTCCCTACACCTACGATGAAGTTAAGGATGTGACATCTTCATTTGTTTATGAAGAGGCTGATGTATGGGCATCGGTGACAACACTTATACAATTTGCTGGGATTGAGTGGCATCCCACTGATCATGTTGTTTGACAATTTGGTGGAGGACAGCACATATGATCTATCTTGATAAATATTAATTGATTACACAGCAAGGATGGTAGAGGGGATCTATATATATGGTGGCCTGAGTATCATGTAACATGGAATGCTGCATAGGAGGCTGTGAACAACCGATTTTATTCAATCTTTTCAACAATAAAATCAAATAGTTTGCACTTAATTTACTTTTTTTTCTTTATTTCTTGTTTATTAAAAATATAAAAATAAAATAAAAATTGAAAAAGGAAGCAAAGGAGTTCACGGACTCCACTCTTGTCTCCTTATCTGGCCGACGTACACGCATGTGAGCAAACAGTAACATGGGGATGAGGGAAAGCATAAAAATCAAAACAGATAATGATAGTTTTTTGGAATTTTAGATTTCCTCTTTCGGTGGAATTGAAAAAAAGAAAAGAACACAGAAGGTATACATGGGGGGACGGAGACCATAATCAAGGGGAGAACGGGAGAAAATTCTGAAGATCAAAAAAAATTTCAAACACTCATCACACGGAGAACCTGCGAAGAAATTAACATCCAGTCCAGTTATACAGTCCAGAAGACAATTCAGAAGCGAAAAAAAAAGATCAAGGTAAACAATAAAAGTTCATCATCACTACCATCAGATTTTTAAAAAAAAAAAAAAGAAGAAGGGAGAGGAAGACACAGGGGGCCGCGGCCTCCCTTCACCACTGCGGCCCCTCCCCTGCAACTCCTCAACAACCACCCACCACCACTTCCATGGCCGCCACCCACCACCACTCAACCTCCATGAAACACCATCATCATCATCAGCCGCGAACCGCTCAACCACCGCCCCAAGCCCCAGCCGTGAACCACCAAACCACCTTCAGCCTCCTCAACCACTGCCACCATCACAGCCCCCTCCCTTCCTCTCAGCCTCCATCCTCGTCCTATCCTCCTCCCTCACCACGGCCATCATCTCTTCTTCACACTTCCCTGATCTTGCGAACCCAGCCTCCATCCTCATCGCCTCTGCTTCCTTCTTATCCCAACAGCCACCTTCCTCTCTTCTCTCCCAGCAGTCGGATCATCCTTTAACCCAACTCCTTTTTCCACCATTTTCTTCCTTCCCTTCCATCATCGGCCTCCCCCCCTCGGATCATCACCACCACCGGCGGCCCTTCCCTTTCTTTTCTTCCTTCTCCTTAGCCACCCCTAGCACCATCATCATCATGAACCCGTGCCCCCTCCCCTCCGTAACCACCACCGCCGCGAAGCCATCAACCTCGAACCACTTCACCTTCGGCCTTCCTCCCGCCTCAGCCGCCGACACCGCCGCTGTCTCCAGATCCAGCCACTCCTCCTTCGCCCCCACCACGAACCCAACTCCCTAAACCACTGCGAAACCATCGGCCTTCCTCCCGCCTCAACCGCGCTTCACCCATGTCCCCTGACCGCGATGCACCGCACCGGTTCTCTCCCCGTGATTGCTTCCCCGTCGTGTTTACCATGTTTCCCTCTGTCTCTCCTTCTCTTCTCTGTGTGTGTGTACGTGAGAGAGAGAAATCTTGTGAGAGGGAAAGTGAGTGAATGAGTGATAGTGAAGAGTGTGTGAGTCCGTGAGTGTGTGCGTGTGTATGGGTATGTGCGTGTGAGAAAGAGAGGATTATGTGTGTGTTGGGTGGTAGTGTAGGTGAGTATGGGTAGATTAAAAAATAAAAAGTGTTATTTTATAATTATTTATTTATATTTTGAGTTAATTTTATTTAGCTTTGTGAGATCTAATAATAGATTTGCTTGATTTGAGATTTGATTGTCTAATTAAGTTTTCTTTTAGTCTTTGGTTTTGATTTAGTTTAGGCCTAAATAAAAGTTTTTTTTTAAGTTTGTAATAAATATTTCGACATTTTGATAAAAAAAAGAAGAGAATTTATAATATGTGTTCTTTTATTTATTTTTATTCGAACGAAATTAGGTAAATTAAAAAAGGAAAAAAAAAACAAGTTATTCAATTTAATTTCATTTTATTATTTTGGGTGAGTTTAATGTCAATGTTTCTATTAATTGAAAAAGACTAAAAAAGGTAATTAGGACCTTTCTTTAGTTTAATTATTTTAGGTGTTTTGCTTAAATTAATGATGTCTATGTTTATGGTTTAATTATTTTATGTTTATAGGTTTTGCTTAATTTCTATTGTGTTTTTTTTAGTTTAATTATTTTATATGTTTATACATTTTGTTTAAGTTAATTATACAATGGTATTCACGAATGTTTTTATTGTCTTGCTTAGATTAAGAGTGTTTGTGTTTTATATTTTTAGCTTAATTACTTTCTGTGTTTATGTGTTTTGATTAAGATTAATTGTGTAAATTGTAATATTTTACATTTCTAGTTTAATTATTGTACATATTTTGTGTATTTGCATTTGTGAATTACTTATTTAGTTTTGTTAAGTTATATGATTATGCGCTTTGTGTGTCTTTTTTTTTTTTAATAGAGTTAATTTGACTGCGACGGTTTGTTAACTTTATGTTTTAGAATATTTTAGCTGTGACAGCTTAATATTCTAAAATTCTCTTTCAAAATTAACTTTTCACCACTTAATTTATTTGTAAATAATTTTCCTAATATTTTTCTATGCTATTTATGTATTTTGTTTTGTTTATAAGTTTCTTTTCCTAATAATTTTATTTCAAAACATTTTATTTAATTTTTGTTATTGTAGATAAAGAGTTAATTTAGCCGTGACAGCTTGTTAACTCGATATTTCGAACATTTGAGTTGTGACAGCTTAATGATTCGAAAATTTCCTTAAAAATGTTTGTTCTCTTTTATATTTGTTTCTATTGATTTATAAATACATAAAAAATAATTTTCTTCTTTTCTTCTTATTTGTAAATATTTATAATTTATATATTCATTTTCAATTTAAATTTGCTCATTTATTTAGTAAATTTCTTATTCAAATAAAAATGTTAATTTAGCCGCAACGGCTTGTTGACTTAATATTCTGGGATACCTGAATTGCGACAGTTTGGTGCTCCCTTAGTTTCTTTTAAAGAATTTCTTTTATTTATAGTTTCATTATAAATAGAATTTTTTTAAAGAAGGGGTTATTAATTAATTTGCACAATTAAAGGTACCGTCCGAGGACGGGTGTACTAGGGTGCGTGGGATTAAATTCCTGCCCTTCCCTATACATAACCGACTCCCGAACTCAAACTGGTTTCAAAGACTATTCTCTAAAAAATGGGTTTTTCCAACGTTTTCCCAATTTTAAATAAACTTGGTGGCGACTCCATAATTTCAAAACAAATTTTTCTCTTTTTCGCCGTCCCCGTCGCGATCCCGGTTGCGACAGAGGCACATAGGGAGTGGCGAGTCTAGTATCCACTATCTGATGATGATCGACTATCTATTGAGTACATCCAGTGGTATTTGTTTAATAGCACATAGATTTTTATCAATAGATGAAGCCCCTGAGGATCCTAAGCTTAGAGATTTTCCAGAAGGTGTATTAGTGTAGGCTCTACTAGCACCGAGTATCTCACACCTATTGATGTCCCAGATTGACGGTCTTTAAGGCATCGTTTGCATGTCAGGACATGAACTAGCAGGAGCCAATATGTAAAAGATGCAATTAGTGATAATGAAGGTGGACTGGATTATGATTATCATCACGATGATTATGTTCAGCCACAGCCAAAAGTCACCCATCAGCCTCATCTTGAGCCTAGTAGAGACAATCTTAGACTGAACCTAGTAGACAATCTTACACCCAACCCAGTAGACAAGCTCAGACCTCAGCTAGTAGACAGCCTCAATCGGAGCACAGACATCAGTAGCATCCAGAGCCCAGTTGACAGCCTTAGTTAGTGCCTAGGCATCAGGAGCAGTCCTTCTGCTATACCACCTACGCCTGTATACCATAGCCAGCACCTCATAGGTGGCCCCAGCCACCAATTCATGCCTGGACCATCTCAGCACCAGTTCATGCCTGTGCCATCTCAGTGCCAATTCATGGGTAACCCCCTCAGTATCAGTTCATTTCTAACCCCTCTCAGAATCAGTTCATGGCTAACTCTACTCAGCGACAATTTATGAGTGGCTTTAGCTAGTAGTTCATTACGCTGAACTAGCAATTCATGGTTGGCCTTTTACACCAGTTCATTTCAGACCTCTTTGTACACCTCAGTCCGGCTCAACAGTTCGTAATGAGATTGGCCTAGAGTGACATAGCTCGACACATATCATTCAGCCCGTCATTCCCCTCAGCTTCTCAGGTGCTAGCTTGGATATGCACTGACACGCCTCAATCTTAATTAGTTCTCCAGCCACCAGAACATGGATATAGATCGTCAGTAGAGCTCATCCCAGCTCCCTCATAGCAGGAGTCTCGTTAAGAGACAAAACCAGCTCAGGAGTAGGGGCAGGCTCAGAAGATGACGATGATTATGAGCAGCAATAGGAGCAGGATGAGGGAGATGAGGGGGAGGAAGAGGAGGAACAAGAGCAGGAGGATAGGGATAGGGATGAGGATGGGGAGAAGGAGGTATAGGAGGAGGAGGAGGAGGATGATCAGGACCAGGAGGAGGAGGTACAGGCTAGGCTTACACGACAGATTGTATATCATCATTGTTACATAGGAAGTCACTTCATTGGCCCTAGACACGCCAAGCAGGGTGGGTAGTGATCATGAGTTTATGATTATGTATTGGATGTAAATTTGGACTTTTTATATTATGTAGTGTTTATGTAATTTGGAGTTTTTATGTTATATAATGTTCATTTAATTTGGAATTTTTAGTTTCTATTAATCATTTTGCATATTGCATGTAAATTAAAAGAGAGAAAATAATAGATTTTCATTAACAAAGTAGAGGCCACATGAAGGCAAAGAGACCACAACAGAGCCATATTAACAAGTACACCACAACAAAATTAAAATAACAACATTATGCCAAGTAGTGAACACTTAAGGAGAAATAATAATAAATTGACTGTATGAAAGAAAACATAATATGTAAAGAGCAATAAGAACACAATGAATCAATGATGCTGGCTAGAAGATAGAGCATGGAGGCATGATCGTCTGGTGTAACCTACTCCCTTACACAGTCTACATCATTTTTGCTGTCCTGATTAACCTTATCTATTTCATTGTAAATCTTTGTGGAAACTGGACAACCCTCAATGGTTCGCTTTAGCGTAGGATTTTGTTAGATAGATCGCCCAGTATATGGTGGACACATGTCTTTATTAGAGATTGTAGAGAACTCCATTTTGTACACGTTGAACACAGACTCCATGGTGTAAACTTCATGAACAAAAGAGGTCCAGTCTCATTAGGCATCAGATATGGCGGCAAGCGCGTAATGACATGGATAGTGTAATTTCTAGAATTCGCCACAATCATACCATTGCTGTAACATCCTCCCAAGTACAACGTCATCCTTAATTCATGACATCAGACTCGAGAGTTGTTACTTATAAATTACCGGACCTTTCTTAAATAACTATAGCAAATGCAATAAGATCGTGTAATAACTAGCGTAATTTGGTTAAAATGCATAACAAAGAAACACAAAATTTATTGAATATATAGCTAAGTACAAAAGGAAGCTCTTCTAAGAGCTTTGATACATATACGTTATTTATTACATTTACATACATATAACTCTAACTAAGTACAGTAAATTAAAAATATCAACTATTAAACTACTGTAATCCTGAGTTCTTTCACGCAGCAGCCGCATTGTAACATCCTCCCAAGTACAACGTCCTCCTTAAGTCATGACATCGGACCCGAGAGTTGTTACTTATAAATTAGTGGACCTTTCTTAAATATCTATAGTCATTTTGATTGATTTACGAGATAACTAGGTCATAATTCTACTGAAATATATAGCAACAAAACCAAAATATTTATTTAATACAAAGTTCAGTACATAAAGGAAGCTCTTTTATGAGCTTTAACACACCTTTGTCCTCTAACATATTTACACACATATCCATTCCACTAAATACAACCTAATAAAAGCATTAACTACTACACTATTGTACTTCCAAGTTCTTTTGCATAGTAGTCTCTCGATTTCCTACATCAACCTGGAGATGACACGGGAACACAAAAACATAAGAGTGGGAATTATACAATTCTTAGTAGGGTAACTCCCCCAAATACACAATCATAATGTCATTGTCATCGCCCCAGCAACTTCCGTTTATTAAGAAAAAGTGATCAAGCATTACATAATAACGGTTCATTTTTAAAATTCTAAATCATATTTCCGAAGTGGGTTGTTTTTAAGAATCAATCACTTTGTATACATTTATCATAAGCTCATAATCATAGTAAATAATGTCAATCAAAATGATTTGATATGATACAAATATGTATATACCAAATGTAGGGAAATTATCTTTAATTGCCCTTGATAAATCGAAAAGGATCTCATCTATCTTTATTTGCCCTCGAAAAGTTGAAAGAATCTCATCTATTTTTATTTGCCCTCGACAAGTCGAAAGGATCTTATGTTTCTTTATTTGCCCTTGACAAGTCAAAGAGGATCTCTTGTCTCTTATTTACCCTTGACAAGTCATAGAGGATCTCATGTTTCTTATTTGCCCTTAACAAGTCAAAGAGGATCTCATGTTTACTTATGGCTACAGAATTTAATTCAATATATCATTCACTTTCTTTTCCAATGCATGTATAAAACACATATAGGCATTCATTCACATTGTGATTTCGATCATGCCTCATAAACCAATATTTACTTCCCCTAATATGCATTTACACATAACAACTCACATGGCCAAATATTTAACATCAAGTATTCATGTCTTACTAGAACCAAACTACCATTACATTATCAATTCAAGTCTTTGGTTCATTTCTAGCAATTAAGCAGATTTCACATCATTGTACCACAAATTTATTTGCACACCAAAAAATCAATTCAGAGACTATAAAAATTATCCAAGACACCTCAATGTATCCTGTAACGCCCCAATTTTTACTATAATTTTTACTGTCATTAGAAATTACTCAATTACCGAATTATCGTAGGTAATTATTACATAAGATTTGAGGCCGAACAATCCTGAATAAAGGAATATAACATTAGAAGAGAGGTTAGGAATGATTTATGCGAGAGTTGCAAATCCTGAATTTCTGTACGTATAAAATGCCCCTGAAGTTATTTTACTCAGAAAATGAGGATCGTGGGCCCCACCTATTCTCAAGGGGATATTTTGAGGATAATAAGGGATTGTTTATGTTATGTGTGTTAATAGAGCAGAAGGATCTCAATTTTGAGTTCCGACGCGCGAAATGACCAAAACGCCCCTGCGTCTGTTTTAACTCCGATGTGCGTGCCGACTGAGCCCGAACCTCACTAAAATGTTTTAAAATGTGTTTTTAAGCCATGATTAACCATTGGTTAAGCTTGGGTGGCCTCGGGCAGTTTTTAAGTGAAAGTACGATTTTGCCCCTATTTTTGGGCAGTTTTGTGAATTTCGGGATTTTTGATTCGTATACCGAAACCTAAGCAATATTAGGCTCAAATTAAAGCTTATTAAATTCTAAATACTAATCTAGAGTCAAAATTATGTATTTGGATTGATTAGAACCCAAAATGGCTCAAAAACACCCAAATTGCTTACTAATTCACTTAAACCCTTAACCGTAAATTCTCTAAATTACATGAATACCTTGCCTACACCTAAATAATGCATGGAACACACAAATTTCACTTCTTTGGGCTGTAATGGACGAAATTATTGATGCCATTATGCAGCTGAATTATTGCCAAAAGTTGCACTAAAACAAAATGCCAAAATGTCACCATAAGAGACATAATTCCTTAATTTCATACAACTTTGTCTAAAATGATTTTTCCTCCCTTATTTCTTATGCAAAATTCCGTCCACTACCTCATCATTTTGGCCAATTAGAAGCCTCAAAATCTTCTATAAATAGGCTTGCTTGAGTGGTCTTGGAATGCTTGGTTCATAACTAGTTTTTAGGAGCACCAAAAACTTTCTTTCTTCCTCCTCTTTGGCTGAATTCTTTCTTCAATTTTTCAAAGAGATTTTGTTTCATTTCACTTCAAGAAACCAAGTTCTCTTCCTCTTCTTCAACTCAGATTAGGTAGGGAGTAGTTTCTAAATTTATTTCTATGCTTTGAGGAGTTGTGTTTTTAGCTCAAAATGATGAAATTATGAACTTACCTTAGCTTTTCATTTTGGTTTTCCTCTTCAATTTTTCTTTAACCAATTCAACCATATGGCCTAGGTGGAACTAAGATGATGGCTTGATGATGAGGACCTTGAGGGTGGGTGGGTTGTAAATCCATCACAAGTTAGGCCTCTAAAGCTTGAAAATTCCACTTGATGCAAAAGTTTAAAGAATAATGCTTTATGATGCTAAAACAAAGATTTTTAGTTTAGAACTTGAAAGATGTATTTTCCTTTTATGTTTTATTTCTTGTTAAGATATGTATTGGGTTGAATTTATAATTCTTTTAAAGTCTTGAAGGAGCTCTAGTAAAGAAACAAAATGAATTTGCATCCATGATTAAGTTTATGCTTTGCATAACCATGTTTACCTTCTATGTCATCACTAAATTTTCAAGAATGAATAAATGAACTTGCATTTCTCATGTTTAAATTCGAAGCTTGTATTTCATGTTTATGTTTCAAGTCATCACTTAATCTTTCAAGATAATAAAGAGGTTGCATCTCATATTTAATTTATGCTCTCACTATATTTTATAATGGCTAAAAGAATCAACGCATGGCATGTTTATTTTATGCCATCACCTAAAGATCCTAGAGCTAAAAGACTTGCCCATGTATCACAAGCAAAGAAATATGATATTGGAGTTAAAGAATTTATTCTTTAAAAAGTCTTGAGATTGGAGCTTAAAAGATGTAATAATAATTCTCTTCTCCCTCTCTGGTCTGTCAGGACTACCGCCGCTCAGCTTTCTTAATATTCTCTTCTCCCTCTCTGGTCTGTGTGGATTACCGCCGCACCAATTTCTTGTATCATGTTTATATTTCAAGTTCTTGCATCATGTTTAATTTTCAAGTCATCACCTTAAATCTTAAAGATAAAGAAATGGAATTGCATATCATGTTTATAATTCCAAGCTATCACCTTATAAAGATAAGATTAAAATAAGGTTGCATAGCATGTTTATAATTCTAAGATGTCACCTAAATCTCTAAAGCTCAAGACTTACTCCTTTTATCTTAAGTGAGAATTTTAATTATGAAGATCTTCCCAAATTTGACAAAAGAACTAGTTTCTAAATGAGTTTTAAGGCTTTGCAAGGATTTTACGGGGAACTAGTATTTTATATGCACTTAAAATATGATTCTATGTAATTGCATGAGGTTCATGATTCGGCCACTGATCTGAGTTTAGTATCAATGTGTGATAATGATTTGATATGATTGAAGTTGTGATAATTATGGTTTATTGTTAAGAGAATGATTCATAATTGGTTTAGTAACTAATTAGTTCTATAATTGATAATTCTATGTAAGGATTGAATGATTTCTTGGCTTGCATGTTATAGTTGCTGTTGCAAATAATGAGAATGCTTATACATGAAATGTTCTTTATTATGTAAAATTTACCTTTGTTGCTAGAAAAAAAAAATGTATCATTGTAAAAATGTAATTTGGAAAGGTTCTGGCTAAGGAAAGACTTGGTATTTAAGCGTGTCCATTGTGACCCACCTCTCTTTCCTGGGAATCTCCCATATGCATGATTACAGTTGATATATATTATTCTAGCTTAAGACTATAAATGAGAAAATGTTATGATGTTATGATGTTTATCAATTGTATTATGATATAACATGCAAAGATTTAATGGTGACTTAAACTTATAAGAAAATGATCCTTTGGAACCATCAGACTATAGGTGGTGAAAAGGTGATTTTAGCCCCCTAACCCGTTCTCTCAAAAGGGTAGAGTCGGGACTTTAGCTTATCAAAAGGGATAAGTATATGCTAGTGACGACTAGTAAAGTATGAGCTCATAACCTAAATTACTCCCAAAAGGGTGGAGTATAGGGTGGCCTAAGGAAAATAATGATGATGATAAGATTTTAAGTCACCTAAGGCACTAAAGAAATGAAATATGTGCACTATGTCCACGTGTAGCTAATATTATATGACGTTCTTTTATGCATGTTATTTGATAATGATGATGAGGAAAATGATGTAATGATAAAGGAAAAGTTCATTGTAAATATGACATGTTAAGATTATGATGCATTATAAGACGCATGATTAAAAATTGACGAACCTCGGTTAAGTATTTGTCCGAACTTAAAATGAATCTTTGCATGCTCACTATTTTAGAATAATCCCGAGGTTCCTAGGGACTTTGATGATGACACTGTAGAAGGAGGTACCTAGAGAATTCTTTAGCAAGATTCTCACTCCCTTTTCTTTATTTCCGTCATTGTCTCTAGATTCAGATGGCGACATTCGTCCTGTTCGTTGATACCCCTACTTGGGAATTCCACTATGATTCGGTGCATCGCTCGTATCATTTTGAAGGGAGGTGCGCAGTTTGTGTTTTATTTACATAGGCCGTCCATGCGACCCCAGCCTGGTACATCTCGTGTGTCCCCTCCCGAGGGAGCTCATCAGTGGATCGGATTTATTCCCCCATTTCCAGGACAGTGGCCATAGAGGGTTCTTAGTAGATTTATGTGTGATCATGCACCCTAGTTTTAGGATAACCTTCCCAGCTTATGGAGTTATCTAGTTTAGGGGCATATATTTCCTTATGAATATTTTCTTTTATGGGTTTGCATAAGATAATGATGTATGAACATAACCCACCCTTTGAGTGAGGCTATTGTATATAAATATATGCTATAATGTGCTTATGGATGTTATATGATGGAGCCTAAGTGATATGATTTGATATATTCTTAAACGTCTTATTATACTTCGCTTACTCGTTCACGTTGTACTCGGCTCACGTTTTCAATTATGTGTTTAAAAAAAAAATGGCTCGTAATTTCACTAAGTATTTTCAAATTATGAAGAAAGAACCAAAGCAAGGAGTAAAGTCTAGTCATTAATCAGATTCAACCTAGGTGTATCTGGTCAATTACTAGGGTGTTACATTTTGGTATCAGAGCAGTTCGATTCTCATGGAGCCTGAGGATTAGACTAGCTATGCTTCTAAAGCATAATACGTTAGTGACATCATGTGTAGATGTTTATCATTAGGATGAGCTTGAGGATTAGAAATACATGACTACTGTATGTTGAAAGTGCCATGGTAACTTGCTCACTTTGCATGGAATATTGGGCCTGATCACCTCAGTGTTGCTGTTTTGTGTGTATAGGGACCAATGGCACGTCGACAACAGACTAGGAGCGCAAAGACGAATAATCAAGACAACGAGACAGCCGAAGCACTCCGCGACGTAGCAAGGACCATGAGAATGATGATGGAACGAATGGATCAGGATCGTCAAGCCAATATGAATCAGGGACATGAGATTCCTGAACATGCCTGTTTTGGAGAGTTTCGTAAGGCAAACCCACCAGTTTTCAACGGGATACTGAATCCAAATATTGCAGATGAATGGATTCGGAATATTGAGAAGGTCTTTCTTTGTAGTCCCATGCTCGGAGGAGCAAAAGGTCACCTTCGCTACTCATATGCTTGAGGGTGATGCCGTTTACGGTGGGCGGTGTTCGAAGACTCCTGGAGACGACCGACGTGGACATTGATTGGGAACTATTCAAGGCCCATTTTTACGAAAAGTACTTTCCAGAGTCAGTTAGAAATGCCAAGGACATTGAATTCATGCAACTTGTCCAGGGGAATATGAATGTGGCCCAGTACACTGCTAGATTTGAAGAACTCATTAAGTTCTCAAGAATGTACCAAGGAAATCCTGATGAGTACTGGAAATGCATTAAATACGAGTCAGGGTTGAAGGCGGAACTTAATGTGGCAGTTGCACATTTGGAGATTAGGGATTTTTCTACCCTAGTTAACAAATGTCGGATTATTGAAGAAGGTCAGAGAAAACTAAACACCCCAAAGTCAGATAATATTACCAAAAAGTTGACACCTCAAGGTCGCTAGCTCAAGAGGCAGAATCAACCTCCATTTCCCCCTCAATCAAGACCACAAGGGACACAAAGAAATTTTCAACAAGGAAGGCCAAACAACAACAACCGCTATAATAACAACCGCTACAATAATAACCCCAGTAACAATCGCAACAACAACAATAACAACAATAAAGGGAAAGCACCACAAAGAGGTCCAGCAGTACCTCCACGGCCTGCGCCATCCATGGAATGTCCCAAGTGCGGCAAGAATCATGGGAGCATGCCATGTCGAGCCGGAACAAACGTGTGCTATCGGTGTGGAAAACGAGGTCATTACTCCCGAGAATGCAAGGAAAGGAACCCGCCAACCCCCAATCCCAAGCCGCAATATCAGGGAAGGGTATTTACTATTAATGCTGAAGAAACAACGAAGTCATGAAATCTCGTGGAAGGTAAGGGTAATATGCATGGTAAAGACTTAATTGTACTATATGATTCTGGCGCTTCTCATTCTTTTATCTCCCATTCATGTGTTAAAAGCCTTAATTTACCTATGACTGAGCTTCCTTTTGACCTTATTGTTTCTACCCCGACTGGAAAACCTGTTAGGACTTGTAAATATTGTTTAGATTGTAGTTTTATTATAGATAATAGATCCTTTGTTTTGGATCTTATTTGCTTACCCATACGAGGTTTAGATGTGATTCTTGGCATGGATTGGCTTGAGGCCAACCGTGTACTGTTAAACTGTTATGAGAAAACCATCACTTTTCTTCCTGTTCCTATTGAACCTAAGAAACCCATAAGTCTTTACATAACTGCTGTGGAAATGGACTGTGGTAAGGGTGAGAGTAAAGGTTACATTTTCTTAGCCGCTAATGATGTAGACTTTGAGCAAAGTATCGATGAGATACCAATAGTAAGAAATTATCCTGAAGTATTTCCAGATGAGATACCAGAGTTTCCCCCCAAGAGAGAGATAGAGTTTTCCATAGAATTGCTTCCGGGTGCGGGACCTATATCCATAGCCCCATACAGGATGTCCCCATTAGAATTGACCGAGTTAAAAACTCAATTGGAAGATTTATTGGAGAAAAAGTTTGTTAGGCCTAGTGCATCACCTTGGGGAGCCCCTGTGTTGTTTGTAAGAAAAAGGATGGGAGTATGAGGATGTGTGTAGATTATAGGCAGTTGAATAAAGTAACGGTGAAAAACAAGTATCCTCTGCCTAGGATCGATGATTTGATGGACCAATTGAAAGGTGCGGTAGTGTTTTCTAAGATAGATTTGAGGTCAGGCTACCATCAAATTAGAGTGAGAGATGAAGACATACCTAAAACGGCCTTTCGCACTCGATATGGCCATTTTGAGTTTGCAGTAATGTCCTTTGGGTTAACCAATGCTCCAGCTATTTTTATGGATTACATGAATAGGATCTTTCGACCCTATTTAGATCAGTTTGTAGTTGTCTTTATAGATGACATTCTCATATATTCTAAGACCCATGAAGAGCATGAATGCCACCTGACCATAGTACTGGAGATCTTGAAGGAAAAGAAACTATATGCCAAGATTTCCAAGTGTGAGTTTTGGTTGGATAAGGTGCAATTTTTAGGGCATGTAGTATCTAAGAAAGGAATTGCTGTAGATCCTAGTAAGGTAGAAGCGGTAGTAAACTGGGAAAGACCAACCACGAGAATCAAGTAAGGAGCTTTTTGGGTTTAGCCGGTTATTACCGTCGATTTATCAAGGGATTTTCCCATATTTCCCTACCTTTGACCAATCTGACTAGGAAGAACACCCCTTTTTCATGGACCCCAGAGTGTGAAAAGAGCTTTCAAGAGTTAAACACACAAGCTAACCTCAACCCCTGTTTTAGTGTTGCCCGACCCCAATGTGCCTTTCGAGGTGTATTGTGATGCTTCAAAAAAGGGTTTAGGTTGTGTATTGATGCAAGATAGGCAAGTGGTGGCCTATGCATCAAGACAACTCAAGCCACATGAGGCAAACTACCCTACCCATGACCTTGAGTTAGCTGCCGTCGTGTTTGCTCTAAAGATTTGGAGACACCATTTATATGGAGTTAAGTTTGAGGTGTTTTCCGATCATAAGAGTTTGAAATATCTCTTTGATCAAAAAGAGCTGAACATGAGGCAAAGGCGATGGATGGAGTTCTTGAAAGATTATGATTTTGGATTGAACTACCATCCTGGTAAAGCTAATGTAGTAGCTGATGCTTTGAGTAGGAAGTCCTTACAAGTGTCCCGTTTGATGGTGAAGGAGGTTGAATTGATTGAGCAATTTAGGGACTTAAACCTAGGAATGACTTTGACCACTAAGGGCATCAGAGCTTGTCATCTTAGAGTGACAAGTGAGTTCAAAGAAAGGATTGTTCAAGCTCAAGGGGACGATGCTGAGTTTCAAGAGACTTTAGGGGCAGTGAAGGCAGGAAAGTTGATAGGTTTTACCCAAGGAATGGACGATTTGTGGAGGTTTAAAGGTCGAATATGTGTACCTGCTAGTGGTGGCCTCCGAAAAGATATTTTGGAGGAAGCCCATAAGAGCCATTTTACCCTTCATCCTGGTGCCACCAAGATGTATCAAGATTTGAAGAAGATGTTATCGTGGCCTGGAATGAAGAAAGATGTGTGCACATGGGTGAGTAAGTGCTTGGTGTGTCAAAAGGTGAAGATTGAACACCAAAAACCCTCTGGAATGCTGCAACCTCTGTCGATCCCTGAGTGGAAGTGGGATAGTATCTCCATGGATTTTGTGACTGGATTACCGAGGACCCAAATGAATCATGATACCATATGGGTAATTGTGGATCGATTGACGAAGTCAGCCCACTTTTTACCTATTAAGGTGACTTATTCCTTGGATAGGTTAGCACAATTATATATTCAGGAGATAGTAAGGTTACATGGGGTGCCGTCGACGATAATCTCGGACCGGGATCCACGGTTTACGTCACGATTTTGGGGAGCCTTTCAAAAGGCGTTTGGTTTAAAGCTGTGTCTAAGCACGGCTTATCACCCCCAAACAGACGGTCAATCTGAAAGAACTATCCAAACCTTGGAGGATATGTTAAGGGCATGTGTTTTAGATCAAAGGGGAAGTTGGGATAAGTACGTGCCAGCGATTGAATTTGCATATAACAACAGTTATCATGCAAGTATCGGTATGGCACCGTATGAGGCCCTCTATGGACGGAAATGTCAATCTCCCTTATGTTGGTATGAACCCGGAGAGCAAAGTTTACTCGGACCTGATATTGTGAGGGAAACAACGGAACAAATCAAGAAGATTAGGGATAAGATTCTTACTGCTCAAAGTCGATGTAAAAACTATGCGGACAAGCGCTAAACCGCTAGATTTTCAAGAAGGGGACCACGTGTTCCTAAGGATCACCCCCACCACAGGCATTGGCCGAGCAATAAAAGTAAAGAAATTGAGCCCCAGATTTCTTGGTCCGTTTGAAATCCTTACCAAAGTAGGACCTGTAGCCTACCGTATAGCCCTACCCCCGAGTCTATCCAACCTTCATGATGTTTTCCATGTCTCTCAGTTAAGAAAGTATCAATTTGATCCGAGTCATGTACTAGAGCCAGAACATGTACAATTAAGAGATAACCTAACATTTAACTTACTACCCACGAGAATCGTCGACCGAGGAGTTAAGCAGTTAAGGAACAAGGCTGTACCCCTGGTCAAAGTAGCATGGAGACAGGGTGAAACCAAAGAACTTACATGGGAGCTGGAATCAAACATGAAAGCACAATACCCCGAGTTGTTCTCAGGTAACGAATTTCTGGGGCGAAATTCTTTTTAAGGAGGGGAGTAATATAACGCCCCAATTTTTACTATAATTTTTACTGTCATTAGAAATTACTCAATTACCGAATTATCGTAGGTAATTATTACATAAGATTTGAGGCCGAACAATCCTGAATAAAGGAATATAACATTAGAAGAGAGGTTAGGAATGATTTATGCGAGAGTTGCAAATCCCGAATTTCTGTACGTATAAAATGCCCCTGAAGTTATTTTACTCAGAAAATGAGGATCGTGGGCCCCACCTATTCTCAAGGGGATATTTTGAGGATAATAAGGGATTGTTTATGTTATGTGTGTTAATAGAGCAGAAGGATCTCAATTTTGAGTTAGACGCCACGAAATGACCAAAACGCCTCAAGGTCTGCTTTTAACTCCGATGTGCGTGCCGACTGAGCCCGAACCTCACTAAAATGTTTTAAAATGTGTTTTTAAGCCATGATTAACCATTGGTTAAGCTCGGGTGGCCTCGAGCAGTTTTTAAGTGAAAGTACGATTTTGCCCCTATTTTTGGGCAGTTTTGTGAATTTCGGGATTTTTGATTCGTATACCGAAACCTAAGCAATATTAGGCTCAAATTAAAGCTTATTAAATTCTAAATACTAATCTAGAGTCAAAATTATGTATTTGGATTGATTAGAACCCAAAATGGCTCAAAAACACCCAAATTGCTTACTAATTCACTTAAACCCTTAACCGTAAATTCTCTAAATTACATGAATACCTTGCCTACACCTAAATAATGCATGGAACACACAAATTTCACTTCTTTGGGCTGTAATGGACGAAATTATTGATGCCATTATGCAGCTGAATTATTGCCAAAAGTTGCACTAAAACAAAATGCCAAAATGTCACCATAAGAGACATAATTCCTTAATTTCATACAACTTTGTCTAAAATGATTTTTCCTCCCTTATTTCTTATGCAAAATTCCGTCCACTACCTCATCATTTTGGCCAATTAGAAGCCTCAAAATCTTCTATAAATAGGCTTGCTTGAGTGGTCTTGGAATGCTTGGTTCATAACTAGTTTTTAGGAGCACCAAAAACTTTCTTTCTTCCTCCTCTTTGGCTGAATTCTTTCTTCAATTTTTCAAAGAGATTTTGTTTCATTTCACTTTAAGAAACCAAGTTCTCTTCCTCTTCTTCAACTCAGATTAGGTAGGGAGTAGTTTCTAAATTTATTTCTATGCTTTGAGGAGTTGTGTTTTTAGCTCAAAATGATGAAATTATGAACTTACCTTAGCTTTTCATTTTGGTTTTCCTCTTCAATTTTTCTTTAACCAATTCAACCATATGGCCTAGGTGGAACTAAGATGATGGCTTGATGATGAGGACCTTGAGGGTGGGTTGTAAATCCATCACAAGTTAGGCCTCTAAAGCTTGAAAATTCCACTTGATGCAAAAGTTTAAAGAATAATGCTTTATGATGCTAAAACAAAGATTTTTAGTTTAGAACTTGAAAGATGTATTTTCCTTTTATGTTTTATTTCTTGTTAAGATATGTATTGGGTTGAATTTATAATTCTTTTAAAGTCTTGAAGGAGCTCTAGTAAAGAAACAAAATGAATTTGCATCCATGATTAAGTTTATGCTTTGCATAACCATGTTTACCTTCTATGTCATCACTAAATTTTCAAGAATGAATAAATGAACTTGCATTTCTCATGTTTAAATTCGAAGCTTGTATTTCATGTTTATGTTTCAAGTCATCACTTAATCTTTCAAGATAATAAAGAGGTTGCATCTCATATTTAATTTATGCTCTCACTATATTTTATAATGGCTAAAAGAATCAACGCATGGCATGTTTATTTTATGCCATCACCTAAAGATCCTAGAGCTCAAAGACTTGCCCATGTATCACAAGCAAAGAAATATGATATTGGAGTTAAAGAATTTATTCTTTAAAAAGTCTTGAGATTGGAGCTTAAAAAGATGTAATAATAATTCTCTTCTCCCTCTACTGGTCCTGTGCGGACTACCGTCGCTCCAGTTTCTTAATATTCTCTTCTCCCTCTACTGGTCGTGTGCGGATTACCGCCGCTCCAGCTTTCTTGTATCATGTTTATATTTCAAGTTCTTGCATCATGTTTAATTTTCAAGTCATCACCTTAAATCTTAAAGATAAAGAAATGGAATTGCATATCATGTTTATAATTCCAAGCTATCACCTTATAAAGATAAGATTAAAATAAGGTTGCATAGCATGTTTATAATTCTAAGATGTCACATAAATCTCTAAAGCTCAAGACTTACTCCTTTTATCTTAAGTGAGAATTTTAATTATGAAGATCTTCCCAAATTTGACAAAAGAACTAGTTTCTAAATGAGTTTTAAGGCTTTGCAAGGATTTTACGGGGAACTAGTATTTTATATGCACTTAAAATATGATTCTATGTAATTGCATGAGGTTCATGATTCGGCCACTGATCTGAGTTTAGTATCAATGTGTGATAATGATTTGATATGATTGAAGTTGTGATAATTATGGTTTATTGTTAAGAGAATGATTCATAATTGGTTTAGTAACTAATTAGTTCTATAATTGATAATTCTATGTAAGGATTGAATGATTTCTTGGCTTGCATGTTATAGTTGCTATTGCAAATAATGAGAATGCTTATACATGAAATGTTCTTTATTATGTAAAATTTACCTTTGTTGCTAGAAAAAAAAATGTATCATTGTAAAAATGTAATTTGGAAAGGTTCTGGCTAAGGAAAGACTTGGTATTTAAGCGTGTCCATTGTGACCCACCTCTTTTTCCTGGGAATCTCCCATATGCATGATTACAGTTGATATATATTATTCTAGCTTAAGACTATAAATGAGAAAATGTCATGATGTTTATGAATTGTATTATGATATAACATGCAAAGATTTAATGGTGACTTAAACTTATAAGAAAATGATCCTTTGGAACCATCAGACTATAGGTGGTGAAAAGGTGATTTTAGCCCCCTAACCCGTTCTCTCAAAAGGGTAGAGTCGGGACTTTAGCTTATCAAAAGGGATAAGTATATGCTAGTGACGACTAGTAAAGTATGAGCTCATAACCTAAATTACTCCCAAAAGGGTGGAGTATAGGGTGGCCTAAGGAAAATAATGATGATGATAAGATTTTAAGTCACCTAAGGCACTAAAGAAATGAAATATGTGCACTATGTCCACGTGTAGCTAATATTATATGACGTTCTTTTATGCATGTTATTTGATAATGATGATGAGGAAAATGATGTAATGATAAAGGAAAAGTTCATTGTAAATATGACATGTTAAGATTATGATGCATTATAAGACGCATGATTAAAAATTGACGAACCTCGGTTAAGTATTTGTCCGAACTTAAAATGAATCTTTGCATGCTCACTATTTTAGAATAATCCCGAGGTTCCTGGTGTAACACCCCGATTTTTCTGTCCGAGGGAAATGACCAAAATGCCCCTGAGGTCATTTCTCGAATTCAACTCGACGGTAACCAACTCGCTCATCCTCGAAGGCACAACTCAATGTTTCAAGGGGATTGAATGGCCTTTCAATGCTTTACGAAGCGGAAATTTCGTTTCAGCTTTCGGTCAAAATGACCAAAATACCCCTATAGCGTTTTTACGCGGGTAAAGGTGCCGTTTGAGCCCGGAACTTTCCCCAGAGGTTTAAAAACATGATTTCATGTGTCTAGAGGTATCTGTTCAAGTCCCGGTGGTCCCGGGCAGTTTTAGTGCAAAATTACGATTTTGCCCCTGGAATAGTGTTTTTAAGCTTAATGACGTAATTAAGCAAACCTAAGCAATATTAGGCTCTAAACGAAGATTAATTTATTTCCCTAATTAATCTAGAGTCAAAATAATTTATTAAAGTTAATTAGAACCTAAAATTGCTTAGATTAAACTTAAATCCCTTTTTAGAACTCAAGATTCCTAGTCTTGGAATCATGAATAGTGTTTTCTCTCCAATTCCTTAAATCAAGGAAATGAGTCTAGAGTTGTTTAAACTCTAAATTGAGGATTTAACCCTCTAATGGTGCAAGACCACTCCTTAATTATGTCTAGACTACCTTAATTACCCATTTACCTTACCTAAACACTTTCTTACAAATTCCTAATCTTAAGCATAACCAAAGATACACCTAAACACAACTCTACACCACAATTAAAATGCAAGAAACTCTCCTCCCTTGGCTGATGCATTTCGCCAGCCCACTCCCCATTGACCACATGTTTAATTATTTTCTCACTCAAAGAACCATGCTTGAGGCCATACCTTGAACCATACCTCACCATACCTTAAGCCATACCTCACCATGCCTCAAGAACACATTATCTCACCTCATGGAACTCATGGATGTCCCTAATTCTGCACCTCATGGCCAAACACATCAGCCCACATACACACTTCATTTGTTTCAATTCTCTATAAATAGAATGCCTTGAGGAGCTTGCACCACTTTTAGATCATTTGCTAAGTTTAGGAAACACTCAAAGCTTTCCTTTTTCTCTCAAAGTCTTTGTGTTCTTCAAGTTCTTGGAGTTCTTCAAGTTCTTCATCATCTTCATCTTCTTCTTCCATCTTCAAGTTCATCACACCAAGTAGGGATTTTCTTTCATGTGTTCTTTCTTTAAGTTCTTGTTCTAAGCTTAAAGTTCATAGTTTCTCTTGATTCTTTTTAGAACTTCTTTTTCTTCCCTTTACCTTTTCATTTTCGGCCATGGGCCTTGGAGAACAAAGGAATGAGAGCTTGATGATGAGAGTTTCATGATGATGTTCATCACTTGAGACAAACTCTAGAGCTTGATTTTAGTTCTTGAGCAAAAGTGTTTCTAGATTTTTCCTTTCTTGAACTTTTGAGAACCTTAACTTTGATGTTATTTCAAAATGGTTCTAATGACTCAATGATGAGGTCTCATGATGTTGGTGTTTGTATGTCACCAAGATCATGGATTCTAGAGTTTCAAACATTTCTTTTCTTTCCTTGAAGTTTCGGCCATTACCTTTCCTTTTCATGCTAGATGTTTGATTTTCTAAATATGGTATGTTGAGTTCTAAGAACTCTAGACTTTACTTTATCTTGGTTTGATGAGTTTGGGTTGGGGTTTAAGGATTCCTTTAAAGTCTTGTTAAGAGCTCTAGAAAGATAAAATGAACTTGCATAATTTATTTTATGCTTGCATTCATATTTACATTCTTGCTATGCATCTTTACTTTCAAGCCATCACCTAAGAACATAAAGATTAAAATGGAACTTGTATCATCACTTAACTTAATTCTCAAAGCCTTTCTATTTCGGCCTTAAAGTCGATTGTTGTTGGGCCTAGAGCACTAAAATAAAGAATTGAACTTGCATTATCACCTAATTAATTTCTCGAATGCCTATCTATTTCGGCCTTAAAGTCGATTGTTGTTGGGCTAAGAGCACTAAAATAAGGAATTGAATCTTGCATCTTTACTTTCAAGCTTGCACGTTTAAGATTATGCTTCGCATATTTACTTTCAAGTTTACACGTTTAAATTATGCCTTGCATATTTAATTTCAAGACATCACTTTACCTTGAAAGCAAGATTAAAAATGAAGAGCATGAGCACGTTTAGTTTATGTCGTAACTTAAGAACCTAGAGCTCAAAGACTTGCCCATTTCATTCCAAGTTAAAGTTCAATACAAACCACACTTTGAATGTATGTTTTTCGGCCAAGTAGTGATGATGGACTTGCAATGAGTTTTCATCTAGCTACTAGGACCAATAGCCTATGCTTTGAGTTTTCCTTAAAGTTTTACAATTCCTTATAAGGTTATGTCATTATAAGTTGTGATTCCAATCTCTTTTAGGGGATGGAATATGTTTTGGTCGGTGACCTAAGGCTTCACTTAGCCTCTTGATGATTTAAAATGTCTTGCAAAGAGTTTTAGAAATTCTAAATTGATTCCAAGAGAAACTAGTTAACTTATGTACCTAGAAATGTCAATTTAATTCTCTTATTGAGGCAAGATGTTTTCGGCTCTGATGTGATGAATGTGATGCTGTATGATGATGTTTTAATGTGTTGGAATGTGTGAAAATATCATGTGATGATGTAGAAGCAAACCTATGCATGATAGGTAAGAAACTAGCTAACTAGAAATACCGTAAAGCTAGAATTTAACATAGTTTTGACCCATTTGTTTATGGAACCAATCCAAACTGTTTTAATGGGAACATAATCAGATTTAGATTGTTTAGACATGAAAACTTGTATCATTTGAGTTAGAATCGAATTTAGCACCTATGGGAAACTAGTAACTAGAAACCGTAAAAAATGCAAATGTAGAACTCTTAGAACATTTAATTTTCTGGAATCTGTCCAGCACCCTTGCAACATGATAAACATGATTAATAATTAGTCCTTAAGCATAGGAATGTCTCATAATTGATTTAGATTTAATGTATCGCGCCTTTGAAAGGCGGAACGAGAAAGGGTCTAAAACGTAAGTTCTAGAACCCGTAAAACGAGTTAGAGATTCTGTCTATGTCAGATTTAAGTATGAACATGAGAATGAAGAATGATGTTTAATATGAGCCTTAGGGGCATAAAATATGAGCGACGGATATTAGAGAACTATATCTCAAGATTAAGACCCGTAAGGGTCAAAGCATAAACTACCGTGAGGTGTAGCGTTTGAATGATGTATGATGATGCATGAAGTATGCTAATGATGATGATGTTATTCATATGAGGAATTTATGAGGTTATATGTTTCGTGGCATAAAGCAAATTTGGAAGGAAATTCGATTGTAATGACCGTTTTGGCCGAATTTCCGACAAATTTGGAAGGAAACTTCGGTGTAATGAGCCGCTTTCTGGCGCAAATTTGGGGACTTAAAGAGATTTTGAAAATTAAGGTACTAAGATGGGTTCTAGGATGACAGGTTCGGCCGAGCACCTCCATAGAACTCATGTGACATCGGTACCATTTTATACTCTTAGGTGACAGGTTCGTGAGCACCCTAAGAGATTTGCCCCCAACCGTACTCAGGATAGTCGGGATTTATGATACGCTTATCGTTAGAGTGGTAAGTAAGAACTAGTGACGACTAGTTAAGGTATGAGCTCATAACCTAGATGTATGACACGCGTTAGGTGACACCGGTTGGTAAGAGCACCCCAGTTCGATTGTCTTTTAGGGTGGCCCATGAGGAAGAAAAGTTCATGATTATGATTATGTCACTAAGTTTTGTCCCATATGAATGTTACTATTGCCACTTTATGCCACCAACGATGATGATACTTGATGTTATGCTTTATGTATGTGCATTAGGTAGTGCCATGCATACATTTTCCATTATGTTGCATTCATGACATTAAGATCATCCTAAAATGAACGGACCTTGGCTAAAGTATATTTTTGAAGTTTAAAATGAACTAAATGCATGTTCATTCATTTCATATAATTAAACCCAAGGTTCCCGAGGGCGTAGATGATGACACCTAGGTAGTAGGAGGCCCTACCGAGATTCTTTAGCAAGATTCTCACTCCCTCTACCTCTTTCTTTAAATCACGCCTTCAGATATCCACGGCGTTCGTGGTGTTCGTGGACACGCCGACATGGAGAGTGCGCCATGACCCGGACCGCAGGTCATTCCATTTTATAGTCGATGCCTGATTAGAGTATTCATGTTCATGGGTCGACCCTTCACTCCCCACATGCATTCCCATCAAGCTCGCCTCACCTTTTGGTGATGACCTAGTGTTCGAGCGCCGCGTCCCGAGAGGAGAGGCTACGCGTACTCCACCTTCCGCATCGCCGCTTCGAGACTACCCCGAGTATGTGCTGCTGCCCATCGCCCTTCTCGAGATGGATCCTTCAGAAGACTTCGGCCACCCAGGATACCCTCCGAGGGGTCTTCCCCTCCATACCTATGGACTTTGGAGAGGATAGCGAGCCCAGTGACTCACCGAGGCGTGCACGACGACCGAGATGCGGCCATACTCCTGGGAGTCATATTCGATCCCCACTCCGCCTTTTCACGCCCAAGGAGCTCGCTCGGTTTCGGGATATCGCCTCGATTACGAGATGGTGCGATGGGGAGGTCGAGGATCGCCAGAGTTAGAGCACACACCACATAGATAGGGATAAAGTTTTTTTTGTTTAGAGGTTATCCTATTAGATGCACTCGGGTAGGGGAGTAGATTATGTTTACGTTTTATGTTGTATTTCTTTTCATGTATTTCCCTTGTACTGAATTAAGTCCCACACTTATAAGTGGGCAAGTTATATATATATGAGATTAGATTTAGTGATGTTCATGATGTGCCTTATGTTATGATGATTGTGAGACGATTGTTTTACTTTGCATGGTTTACCGCTTATCGCATCACGCGGCTCTCACTTTTATTTCAAAAAAAAATTTCCCGTATTTTCCGGTAAGTAATTCAAAGCTAAATGAGAACTATGAAGTAACAGACTAATGATTAACCTAAATATGTTCTAGAGTATTGGGTTAAAAATTAGGATGTTACACCTGGGGACTTTGATGATGACACTGTAGAAGGAGGTACCTTACTGAGAATTCTTTAGCAAGATTCTCACTCCCTTTTCTTTATTTCCGTCATTGTCTCTAGATTCAGATGGCGACATTCGTCCTGTTCGTTGATACCCCTACTTGGGAATTCCACTATGATTCGGTGCATCGCTCGTATCATTTTGAAGGGAGGTGCGCAGTTTGTGTTTTATTTACATAGGCCGTCCATGCGACCCCAGCCTGGTACATCTCGTGTGTCCCCTCCCGAGGGAGCTCATCAGTGGATCGGATTTATTCCCCCATTTCCAGGACAGTGGCCATAGAGGGTTCTTAGTAGATTTATGTGTGATCATGCACCCTAGTTTTAGGATAACCTTCCCAGCTTATGGAGTTATCTAGTTTAGGGGCATATATTTCCTTATGAATATTTTCTTTTATGGGTTTGCATAAGATAATGATGTATGAACATAACCCACCCTTTGAGTGAGGCTATTGTATATAAATATATGCTATAATGTGCTTATGGATGTTATATGATGGAGCCTAAGTGATATGATTTGATATATTCTTAAACGTCTTATTATACTTCGCTTACTCGTTCACGTTGTACTCGGCTCACGTTTTCAATTATGTGTTTAAAAAAAAATGGCTCGTAATTTCACTAAGTATTTTCAAATTATGAAGAAAGAACCAAAGCAAGGAGTAAAGTCTAGTCATTAATCAGATTCAACCTAGGTGTATCTGGTCAATTACTAGGGTGTTACATATCCCCAAGGTTCTGTAAAACTTTCAGAGTAAAAAGAGTTCTCTAACTATGTTAACAAAATTAGACAAATTTGGTGGTCAGAAACCACTCAACCTCAGCTCAAGAACCAAAATTCATAATTTTTAACCCTAGCAATTGAACCTAGAAAATTCGAAATAAAAATACTGGTAAAATCTGAACATATCTATAACATTTGTAAAAATTTCAGGTGATAATTCCATCATTTGGTATAGTAACAAAATTAGCAAAATTTACAGCTTTTGTTCCAACACTTCAGGCAGCATATGCTTAATTTTGGTTCTTGATTTTTCTAATGCAGTTTGACTCAAAATCAAAACCCAAGAAAATTCATGGGACTATCTCAAGATGTTAGCTCCAACACATATTTTTTCCCAGATCACAAAATGCACACAAAAAGCCCAGAAAATTCGTGATAATACACTGGCTGTAAGAAAACTGAAAATCCAGCAAGTATCACTCAACATCTTTTGACAAAATGATCTTTTTGTCCTCATCCAAACACATCAGCAAAATTCATACATCAATATCAACATAATATCAACCAAATTAACTAGAAATTTTGAGTTGAAACTAGTAAGAATTCCTCAGAAGAATTTTGAAAGAAAAAGGCCAAAGAAAACTCTACTTTTGGTGTCTTTTGGATCCTTGGCTCCAAGGTGCTCCAAGGTTGATTCCTTCCACTTCAAAGCTCCTAAACCCACACCAAACCCTTCCTTAGGCAGCGGAGTATGAGATATCAAAGTGAGGAATTGAAATTTCAATCAGTTAGAATGGTAGATATTGATGTGTAGAACAAGTTTTATGAAGGAACTTGGAAATTTTAACAACTCTAGGCTAAGGTATTTGGGCTTGGAATGAAAATTATGGAGCTCTTTGAGAATGGAGATGGAGTTGCTGCCTTCCTTTTGTTCATAGCCGAAACTTTTGGCTTCTTAAAGAAGCTTGTGTTAATCTTCTTATTAAATGCCATGAATATCTTATATTATATTTGGATAATTCATAATCTAAGAAAACAAAATGGATGGCTAGGATTGGATCTTGTTATTCAAGATTGAATCCTAGCCATTCATTTAAGTCAAATGGATAAGCATTCTCTTTTTGTAAAGGTCAAACTAGCTTTCGGTGCTAGAAATCGCACACCAAAATTTTACCGACCGGGTAAAACAGTGTATCTGGGTAATCAAACATTGCCCGAAAAATAATTTCAGGTATAAAATCTTTATTTCTACCTATTTCTAACCTTATTTCCATTTTTCCCAATTTCGGGCACCTTTGGGTCCCGAATCAGGGGTTTCGGCTGTCCTAGCGGGCCTGCGGGGCCTACAAGTTACTATTTATATTTTTTTTTACAAATATGTTGGATCGTCCTCATCATTATTTAAACTATCAAATTTTTGAAATTATGACTAATAAAGATCAAATTAATTTTTAGAAAATTTTTAGGGTGTTACACGCATCATTCTCTGTATTAATCTGGAGATGGCATAAGAGCACAAAACACATACGGGTGAGAATTATACAATTCTTAGTAGGACAACTCCCCAAAAACTCACTCATAATGTCATCATCATCGCCCTATACACTTTGGTTTATTAGAAAAAGATGATCATGCATCTTATAACAATGGTCCATTTTTAAAGTTCCAAATCGTATTTCCAAAGTGGGTAGCTTTTAATAATCAGTCACTTAATTCATATACTGCCCAATGTTCAAACACCCAGTAAATCATCCTAGGCAGACAATTCAAATAAATATGCAAATGCATATGATAAATGCCGAAATCTTTAATGAAATCATCTTCACTTGTTCCGGATAATATCAAAAGGAATTCTCTAGTTTTCTCTTATGGCCATAGAACTTAATTGAGTACATTTTTTTCTTTTCGTTGACATAGGAAAGACTTAGTTTTTATCATGCTGCAAAGCTCAATTCAGTACATTTTTCTCTTTTTATTGACATAGAAAAGTCTTAGTTTAGACCCAATGGGTGTCTACCGTGGACAACTCCACAATAGATAGTTTATACCAAATGGTATTTATAGTGGATCACACCATACAAGGGAAATAGACTGCTTATCAGGACTGAGCTCATTCCTATACGTGATCATCGGATTTCATTTTTTTCCATTTTTGAATCACACATAGTTCTATTCTTAGCCGATACGTCTTCCGACTCATAATATCTTGGGGGAAGTTCCTCTTTTTGCCTTCCCCTTAATTCAATCTAAGTCTTGTTTCTGTTTTCTCCATATGTCAGAACATGCACGATTTAAAGTTCATATATTCTCTTTTGCCACATATACATATTATTCACTGTTCTTTTCCAAATGCATGCATGAGGTAAATATATACATTCATTCATGATATGATTTCAATCATGCTTCAAACCATTCCTTAAAGTCACTAGCATGCATTCATATATGTTATACTTGAACCTAATGTCATTATTTCATCAACTCAAAGCATCAATTCATTTTCAGCACAATGGCAGATTTCACATATCTATAGCACAAATTATTTTGCATTTCAAACCATAAAATCCAAGGCTATAAAAATTATCCAAGACACTTCAATGTGTCCCCAAGGTCTAAAAATTTAGGAGTTAAAGATTCTCTAAATATGATAACAAAATTCAACAAATTTAGTGGTCAAAGACCATTTATACTCAGCTCAAAACTAGAAATGAATAATTTTTAACCATAGAAAATGAACCCAGAAAATTTGAAATAAAAATCCTGGTAAAACCTCAAGGTGTCTCTAATATCCTGTAAAAATTTCAAAAGATAAGTCGTTCATTTACTATAGCAACAAAATTAGATAAATTTACAGCTTCAGTTCCAATAATTCAGGCTGTATTGATACACTTTCGGTTCATGATTTTTCTCAGGAAGTTAGAGTCTTTGTCATGCTCAATGAAAATTCTCATAGTTTCCTTGGGATGTAAGGTTTAACATATAATTTTTATGGCTCATGAAAATGTCTACAATTACACCAAAAAATTCATGAACAAATACTGCCTTGTTGAAATCTGAAAATCCAGCAGCATGTGTCAAATTCTCTTTTAATAAAAACCATTTTTCAAAATATCAAACCACTCCACCAAAATTAACACATCAATATCAATATGTAATCAAGCAATTCAACTAAAAATAGTCAGCCAAATCAATAGGCAAATCATAAAAATGGAGTTGAATGTAAAAATGGTTTAAAATGCCCTAGTTTAGTGGCTTTAAGGATCTTGGCTTCAAGGATGCTCCAAGAGTGACCTTGCTCACTTCAAGGCTACCAAATCAACATGAAACCTTTCCCTAAATAGCAGATGGTGAGCTCTCAAAGTAGAAAAGGTTGATGGATTCAAATTCTAACCGGTTAGTTTGGTAGATATTGAGGATTGGAATAAGTTTTGTAAAGAGAGTTTGAGGTTTTATCAACTATAGGCTAAAGTTTTTGGGATTGGAAGGCAAGTTGGAGCTCTTGAGAAGTGGAAAATGGACGTTGCTGTTGCTCTCCCTTTGCTGGCCGAGAAAATGTGTCTTCAAAGGGAAGTTTTGATAGTTTTTAATTATATTAAATTAGGTTGTAACAATTGTTTAATATAAAGTCTATATTCCTTGACCAAGAAAATAAGATTAATGGCTAAGATTTGATCTTGTAATCCAAGATTAAATCCTAGCCTTACACTTGACTCCAAAGGATAAACATTATCCTTTTACAAAGATTAAACTATCTTTCGGTGTTAGAAATCGTACACCGAAATTTTACCGAACAAGTTAAATACCGTACCCGGGTAATTAGATATTACCCAAAATTTAATTCTAAGTATAAAACTTCATTTCTAACCTTAATCCTGTATTTTCTCAGTTTTGGGCATCTCCTGGTCTAGAATTTGGGGTTTCGGCTGTTTCGACAGCCCGTGGGGCCTATAAGGTTACTATTCACTTCACTTTTTTTCTTTCTTACAAATCCCTTGAATCGTCCTCATCATTAATAGAACTGTCAGATTTTTGAAATTACAACTAATAAAGCTCAAATTAATTTTTGAATAATTTTTAGGCTGTTTATAATTGCCCTATTGAATCTACCCTGAATTCCTGCCGACCACGACTGCCGATGTCATCTTGCTCAAACACCAAGTATTCCAAAGTCTCTCGGGTAACTCGAGTGGTGCTCATGCTGCCAAAGTCTCATCTATGCTCCTCGATTGCATTCAACAGTCTCTAAAAATTTTTGGCCACTTGCAAGTTGGGTCTTTGCCTCTGTCCTCTTTCTAACGAACAACACTATAAGCCGATAATATGTTGAATTTACCATGGCAGTAATGGGAATATTGCAAATGCCTTTCATGATAGCATTCATGCAACTTGACAAATTGGTTGTCATATGCCTAAAGCGACAGCCCTTGTTGGCATAGTGAGTCCACTTCTTGTGCGGTATGTTGCTAACCTACATACACATCATGAGATCCACATGCTCTAATGCCCTAAACTAGCATAGAAAATTTTTCTCAATCTTTGCATATGCTGCATTCATTAGAAATCGCTTGGCATCTTTGCTCTTGAACTTTATAGTGAAATTTGACATAATGTGGTGAGCACAGTGTAACACCCTAGTAATTAACCAGATACACCTAGGTTGAATCTGATTAATGACTAGACTTTAAGGGGTGTTCTTCCTAGTCAGCTTGGTCAAAGGTAGGGAAATCTGGGAAAATCCCTTGATAAATCGACGGTAATAACCGGCTAAACCTAAAAAGCTCCTTACTTGATTGGTTGGTCTTTCCGAGTTTACTACCGCTTCTACCTTACTAGGATCTACAGCAATTCCTTTCTTAGATACTACATGCCCTAAAAATTGCACCTTATCCAACCAAAACTCACACTTGGAAATCTTGGCATATAGTTTCTTTTCCTTCAAGATCTCCAGTACTATGGTCAGGTGGCATTCATGCTCTTCATGGGTCTTAGAATATATGAGAATGTCATCTATAAAGACAACTACAAACTGATCTAAATAGGGCCGAAAGATCCTATTCATGTAATCCATAAAAATAGCTGGAGCATTGGTTAACCCAAAGGACATTACTGCAAACTCAAAATGGCCGTATCGAGTGCGAAAGGCCGTTTTAGGTATGTCTTCATCTCTCACTCTAATTTGATGGTAGCCTGACCTCAAATCTTATGTAATAATTACCTACGATAATTCGGTAATTGAGTAATTTCTAATGACAGTAAAAATTACAGTAAAAATTGGGGCGTTACACACAGTATGCATGATAAGCTAAAGGAGGATGCCAACCACTCCCCTCTACTTCTAAAGCCACTTTGATAGCATAACCCCTATAAGATATTACAAGAATATTATCTTGTGGTGTCACATACTATTGGAGGTTTCCTAGGAAAAAAACCATGCTTCTTTTGTCTCTCTTTCCACCATAGCAAATGCAATGGGCAAAATATTAAAGTTGCCATCTTGGGCAATAGCCATCAGTAATGTTCCAACATACTTGCCATACAAGTGAGTGCCATTAATTGAAATAAAGCATTTGCAATATTTGAATGCCTCTATGCATGGTAGATAGGTCCAGAAAAGCCGGTGGAATATAAAGCAACTATTATCTACAACATTGCCAATATAGTACGGTCCAATCTATAACTGGATAATAGTGCCTGGCATATAAGCTTGCAAACCCCCCAACCATCTAGGAAGCTCATTGTATGATTCTTCCCAGTCCCTATAAATCATAACAATTGTTTTTTATTTAGCCAGCCATATCTTCCTATATGTTGTCTTTAACCTCAACTCTGCCTCTATCGATGTTTGTAGCAATTTGATGACTATCGTTGGATCCGCTTGCACCATGGGTACATGTGTGCACAGATAATATGATAATCCATCTGAGCATGTTGATCTGTTGACTTAGGAAAGGCACACGTGTGCGGTCCATTTAGCTTTTGCACTTCCCACATATGCAGTTTCCGACGAAACAGGATGCGTATAGTCAAATTATAGTCAACACCAAACTTAACACACTTGTAATGAAATTTTATGTGGTTAGACTTGTAAACTTTGTATTGTACCTCGTTGAATGCCGTAATGTTTAATTGCAAATAAAACTTCTTTCTTATTTTGAAACATTTGCCTGTTGCCAACTCTTTCTCCCTCGTTATGCCCGAACCTAAAGCCGACCCACTTACGTCAGATGACATTGCATCTAAATCCACTGCTAAATAGTGACTAGGATGCTGTTGAGATTCAGATTGTGACATGAACTGTTCACCCAAGTTTTGTATTTGAAACAAATGCTGTTCTTCATCATCATCATCATCTGTTGCATGACTAAGCTCCCCCTTTTCATCATTTTCAGCATCCTAGTGCTTTAGAATGAAATCAAAACCCTCAAATGGCCTAGTCTCTGATACTGGTTGTGGATTCAGCGACAATAGCTCTTTTTCCTGCCTTGCAAGCTGTGCAAAGCTTAGAGAAGCCATGTCATCATATGATGCATATGAGCTTTGGACATGATCACATACAACTTCAAGGGACGCAGATGCATTAGGTTTGGTAAAAATCATGGACCTGGAGCAAAACCTCCAGAGCTTAAAAAACTATCTTGAAATTTGAAAAATATATTTATCGTATGAACTTTAGTAAATACGTGAAAATAAGCAAACATGTGATTGATGTGTTCATCCTTTCGAATTCGAAACTTTCTATATTGGATCCTATTTGGCCTAATAACAACCGACATCTGATAAAATATTTTTCCTATTTCCTTGTTATTGCCCTCATACTCTTTTAGTATTCTGCTTTGTAGCTTTAACAAACTAATAGGTGGACGGACAACCAACTAAGCTTGATTATCACTACAGAATGTCTCACCCTCTATTGTGTTTATAATCTCACCATCATAATGGGCAAGAATATTAACATAAGTCTCTACCGTATTCTCACCAAAATTTGTATACTAATTCACCAAATTTCTTTAGTTTGCAAACTGAGCTGCGAGCTCTTATTTATCAAGGTGGAGAAGTTGGAAAATGTGTTAAATTGACTTCAAAAGTATATTAAAATCGTTTTATCAAATGGTGGCAGAGCTTGTCAGGAACAATATAGAGTTGGGCACAATCGACTTCTGTGTTGTACAGAAGTCGATTGTACCTGACTCTGTATTGTTCCTGATAGGTTCTACCACTGGCTGACATGTCGTTTTTGAAGTCGATTTAAGTTGACTTTAGTGTGTTTTCTATTTGCCTGACTTGATTAGACTTGATTGGACTAGATTTGACCTTTCCCTGACAATTTTGCAGCAAAGAAGTCGATTTAAGCTGACTTCAGTGTTACTTTGATGTAAAAATGTTACAACGTGAGGAAATCGATTTAAGTCGACTTCCATTAAAAAAATTTAGGACATTTATGTAACCTAATGGAAAACCAAGGAATTATGTAACATCTCTCCTTTTTAATTTTATTTAGGTAAACAAAACCGTTGAAAATATGTGAATGCTATTTGATTTAAACTACTTTGGATTGGACAGTTTAATAGACTTCATTATTCGGCCCAATCTTTTCAACCTCAACCCAACCATAGTGAGGTTAGCTCGTCCCAATGGGCCCAATTGTCCTGATAACATTGAAGAAAGATGATCCTCGAAATGTAGAGTTCATTTGAATAAACTTCATGCAAGAGAAAAATCTTTAAAAAAATTAGAAAACTAATTTTAAATTTAATTGTATTTTTATTTGTACTTCTCAAAAAGACAAAAGCAAAAAATAATCTTTTTTTTAAACTAGTAAGGTAAAAATAGAAGAGAGAACGTTGTTAATTATGTTTTAAAATTATTTAAATTATAAATCTACCCTCATGAATCTTATGAAAAAAATAATCTTTCACTAAATCACTCACACCCTTTAACCTATTTAAATTGCAAATCATATCCTTAATTATAATTTTAACTAAAAAAGTATTTCTATATCTATTACTGCCTAAGCTCTGGGTCAAGAATCGAGCCACTTGGTCTCTAGTTCTCCAAGATTACTCCACTCCCCCTGCTTCTATTCGACCTATATTCCTAGATGGAGGTGCCCGTTATCTTCATTAATGAATGGGGCCGTTGCCCCTTTAAATGATTTGGGCATTTCCATTCGGAGGCGTTATGTATCCTGGGAAATCCTATGCCCATTTGAGCTTTCCCGAGTTGCGAGGTCCAGTTGCTTAGATGTGTAGGCTGACTGTGCAGGGTCAACTGAGCTTGTGAATCTATCGGTCTATTTGGGGGTGATGGTCAGGATGGCCCAAGGAGCAGGGAAGCCGACCGTCTCGAGGTTGGTTCGTGGCCGACCGGTCCATAAGCCCTCCGATCTCAAGGTCTGAAGGGCTAAAGAGATCTTGTTGACGTCCGGCTAGTCCATGGGTTTGAGCCTCGACATTGTAAATTGGGTTAAGGCCGATGTGCGTCCGACCGGTAAACATACCCAACTATCTCAAGACCTGAAGGTTAGAAGTGACGGATCTACTGATTTCGAAATTTCCTTCCAGATATTTCGTGACTATACAGTTTCTGAGTTAGTGGCCACGCATTAACCTCTCATTGGGTGGGAAGTCTTGTTAATTTAATGTGACTCTACCATGGTATGATGGTGGACGCATGTCTTCAAACGTACAATGATGATGGGGGAAGTTGGAGAGGCTCTCTTGCCGGACAAAAAACTCCCGAGTGGTGAGATTGCCTCACTTTTCCAATTTACTCAAAATCGCTCATTGCCCAGGCCTCTCATCTCACAGTGATTTTTTGCTCCTTTTTGCTGTGTTGTGTTTATCTTTTGGGGCCTTCGATGTCGCCTTCAAGCTGCAATTTCTAAGAGGAACGTCATTCTTCCTTTCTATCTTTCTTCTTATTTTTTGATTCTGTTAGAAAGTTACTTCATGAAAAAAAGGCTTCGGTGGTGTTTGGGTAGTGTTTGTTTTAGGTAACGTTCTAGGTAGCATATCTTGCTGTTCATAGTTTGTTTGAGGATTTTCTGCCCTTGGTCTTCGTCTCATTTTGCTTTCTTGTCAGGAGGTCCCCAACCCAGTATGTAACGCCCCGATTTTCTGTCTGAAGGAAAAATGACCAAGATGCCCCTGAGGTCATTTTTCTGCCCGAAATTCTAGGATAGCCGGCTCGGCAGTCTTTGAAAGGTTAACTCAATGTTTGAAGGCAATTAGATGGTCCTTGAGTGGTTTCGAAATGAAAAGCGTGTTTTCTGCAATTTCGGGTCAAAATGACCAAAATACCCCTATAGCACTGTACGTGGGTAAAAGTGCCATTCGAGCCCGAAACTTTCCTCAAAGGTTTAAAATGACGTTTTCATGTATTTAAAAGTATCTGTTTAAGTCCCAGTAATCTCGGGCAGTTTTTGTGCAAAATTACGATTTTGCCCCTTGCATAGTGCCATTTGAGCTTAATAATGTAATTAAGCAAACCTAAGCAATATTAGGCTCTAATCGAAGATTAATTATTTTCCATAATTAATCCAGAGTCAAAATAAGTCATTAAAATTAATTAGAACCTAATATTGCTTAGATTAAACTCAAAACCCCTTTTTCTTTTAGAAACTCAAGTTTCTAGAACATAGAATCTTGAATAGTATTTTCACTATTTACTCTCCATACTCCAAGGAGCCTAGCTAGAGTAGGATTTTGACCCCAGTAATGAGCTAGAATGCTAACTAATCATGCCTTAACATAGCCTTAATTACCTATCCTTTCACTTACACACCTACTTAGAAGTTCCTAATCCTAAGCCTAATCAAAGCTACATCTAAACACACCTCTAAACCACAATTAAATGAAAAATTTTCCTCCCCTTGGATCCCTCAAAAAGTTGCACCACCTCATCCCCTCTTGCATCACAAATTTGTTCACTTACACACTCAAAGAACCATGCCTACACTATGCCTAAACCTATGCCTAAATCCATGCCTACACCTTATCTTGAAATGACATAACCAAGAGATATTTCTTCTTCCCTCCTCCCCTAGAAATGGCGCTATTCTTCCCCCCTATTTTGACCCCTCATGTTTTGTTTTTCTATAAGTAGCACACTTGGGTGAACTTGAGCCACCTTTAGTCATTTGCTAAGTTTTAGTTTTCTAGAGCACTCAAAGCCTTCCTTTTCTCTCAAGATCAAGAGTTCTTCCTCTTCAACTTTTTCATCTTCTTCTCTCATCTTAACCTCCAAACCACTTGGTAGGGATTTCTTTCAAGTGTTTCATTCATTAAAAGTTGATATGTAGTTATGTGCCTTATGATTTCTTTTGAATCTTTTAGTTTTTCTTTCCTTCTCTTTTCCTTTTTTTTCGGTTTCATGGTTTCCTTTTTTCTTCCTTCTAGTTTCGACCATAATGGCCTATCTTGGGAGGAAAACCATGGCTTGATGATGAGGTTTCAAAATGTCACATCAAGTGATCTCTGTAAGGGATCCCTCCACAAAGGACAATACATTGCTAGGACATGAGCTCATTCCTAATGGTGATCATTGGACTTCATTTTTTTCCATTTTTGAATCACACACAGTTCTATTCCTAGTCGATACGTCTACCGACTCATAAAGTTTCCTAAAGAGTCCTTATTTTTGCCTCCCTGCTATACTCTATATAAGCCTTGTCTCTGTTTTCCCCATATGCTAAAAATTGCACAACTAAAAGTCATGTTATTTTTCTTTTCTTTTCCTTTGTCATCATAGCAATCACATAGTGCAATTCTCTTTTCAAAGGCCTACGTATATCACAAGTAGGCATATAATTATGTTGGAGTCTCATCCATATCTCATCAAAATTTCTTTCAAGCAATTAGCATGCATTAACATGATATATACTTGCATCTAAAGCCATTCTATCATTAGTTCAAGACATTCTTACTGTTTTCAGCAATCAGGCAAATCTATCACTCTAGAATTCAAAATTAATTTCCATATCAAACGGCCAATTCAAGAGCCACAAAAATTCTCTATGACACCTTCATATGTCTAAAAGATCCTGTAGAATTTCATAACAATCGGAATTCTATAACCATGTCACTAAATTTTACAAGTTTAGTGGTCAGAGAACACTTTTTCACAGCGTAGGGCACGGTTCTCACAATTTTTTAAATTTATCATATGATGAAATCAACTCAAAATAAAAATTACAGTGACACTTCAACATGTTATTAATTCCCTATAAAAATTTCAAAAGAGGAATCGATCATTTACTATGATAATAAAATCATACAATCTCCCTACTTCAGTTTCAGAAATCCAGACAGCATAAGAGCTATTTCGATTTCTGATTTTTTTAAGATAGTATTCCTCAAGGAATTTCGTGTAGATATTTTAAGATGTTAAGCCCAACATATAATTTTTCCAAGCAATGAATATCACTACAAACATGTCTATAAATTCATGAAATTTTGCTCTCTAAAGGGAAACCGAAAATCTAGCACTCTAACCAAAACTTCTCTTGATAAAATGAGTTATCTAACCTCATCCAAATCCTTCACCAAAATTCATAAATCAACAACCATATATAATTAACCATCCCAATCAAAAATTTCGAACAGAACAGGTCAAAGATGTGAAACATAAATTTGGCAAGAAAAGACAAAATAAAACTCTACTATTGGAAGCAAGTAATGTCTTTGTCCCTAGTATACTTCAAGATGATGCCTTGCACTTCAAGGCTATCAAAACACACCCAAAACCCTTTCCAAACAGTGAGATACAAGGTATCAAGGTTGAGATTTGGTGAGTGATTGAGATTCTAATCGGTTATATGTGTAGGTGTTGAGGTATAGACTAATTTTTGTGAAGGAAACTTTGGATGTTGGTAACTCTAAGCTAACATATATGGAGCTGAAACCAAGCTGAAGCTCTTGGCTATGGAGGAAGGTAAGCTGCTGGTCTTCTCCTTATTTGGCCTAGAAAATGGCTTCTTAAAGAAGCCAAGTGTTGAACTTATCACATATTTAATGAATGAATATAATATACTATGTTTAGATAATTACTAATTCAATAAAGTAATATGAATGGTTGTGTTTCAATCTTGTAATTCAAGATTGAATCTTAGCCATTCATTTGATTTCAAGGAATAAGTCCATTTGTTTTGTAGAGATCCAACTAGTTTTTGGTGTTAGAATTCTCACACCAAAATTTTATCGAACGGGCAAAACAATGTACCTGGGTAATCAAACATTGCCTGAGAAACAATTTCGGGTGTAAAATCTTTATTTCTACCTATTTCTAATGATAATCATATAATTTCTCAATTTGGACATCTCTGGGGCCCAATTCTAGGGTTTCGGCTGTCCTGGTGGGCCTGCAGGGCTTGCAAAACACCATTCATATTTTTTTTTTGCTCCTTTTAATTATCCTTATCATTTCTACGTCTGTCAAAATCTTAATATTCTCATTAACAAGACCTCATTTAATTTCTAAGGAGAATTAGGGTGTTACATTACCTCCTACCTTAATAAAAATTTTGTCCTCAAAATTTTGTACCTGGCAACAATTCCGGATAATTTTTCTTCATGCTTGATTCTAACTCTCATTTATATTCTTCATTTTCAGGTCCACCCCAAGCCACTTTTACAAGTTGTACAAATTTATTCCTAAGTTGCTTGACTTCTCTATCAACGATCTGAATAGGAAGGGCTTGAAATGTCAAGTTATCCCTTAACTGTATACATTCGGGCTCAATAATATGGTGTGGATCTGGATGATACATTCGGAGTTGAGATACATGGAAGACATTATGAAGGTTAGATAAATATGGAGGTAAGGCTATTTGGTAAGCAGCTGACCCAATTTGTCAGAGAATTTGAAAAGGTCCTATGAACCTAGGTGACAATTATGAACCTAGATGAAAACTTTTAAACTGTAAGGGCCCTACCTATTCCAGTAATGGGTGTGACCTTTAGGAATACATGTTCTCCCTCTTGAAACTCTAAAGGTTTCCTTCGAGTGTCTGTGTAACTCTTTTGATGACTTTGTGCGGTGTGAATTTTACTCCTAATCTTTTGGATCTGCTCCGTCGTTTGGTTAACAAGGTCGGGTCCTAGTAATCTTGTCTCCCCTGAGTCATACCAACATAATGGAGATTGACATTTTCTTCCATATAGTGCTTCATATAGGGCCATGCCAATACTAGCGTAATGATTGTTATTATAAGCAAATTCAACCAATGGAAGTAACTTATCCCAACTTCCTTTTTGCTCAATCATGCATGCCCTTAACATGTCTTCCAAGGTTTGTATGGTGTGTTTTGTTTGTCCGTCAGTTTGGGGATGATAGGTAGTACTTAAACAAAGTTTGGTTTCAAAGGCCTTTTGAAAAGCTCCCCAAAATCTTGAAGTAAATCTAAGATCTCTGTTAGAAACTATTGAAGAAGGAACACCATGTAGTTTGACTATTTCTTGGATATACAAAGAAGCTAACTTATCTAAAGAAAAATTAGCCTTAATGGGTAAGAAATAAGCAAAATTCATCAATCTATCTACTATAACCCATATAGCATCACGATCTGACGATGTCCTTGGCAAACCCATTACAAAGTCCATAAAGATACTTTCCCACTTCCATTCTAGGATTTCCAAAGGTTACAAGGTTCCAGCAGGTTTTTGGTGTTCTATTTTAACTTTTTGACATGTGAGACACCTCTTGACAAACTCTACTATGTCTCTCTTTATTCCTGACCACCAAAACATTTTTTTGAGATCCGCATACATTTTACTCGTCCTTGGGTGTATGGTGAAATTGCACCTATGAGCTTCCTCTAAAATGTCTCTTCTAAGATTGCCACTAGCAAGTACACATACTCTATCCTTGTATCTCCATATACCTTGTTGATCTTGAGTAAATCCTGGCAATTCCTTTGTATGAATTGATCTTAACATCTCTAGGAACTCTGGATTTTCACGTTGTACAGTCAAAATCTGTCCTTTGAACTCACTTATTACTTTTATCTGGCCTAATATAACACCTTAAGGGGTTACTGATATATCTATACTAAGGTTCTTAAAGCTTTCAATTAACTCCGCCTCTTTAATCCTTAAACATGCTACACTTAAGGATTTCCTGCTTAGTGCATCGGCAACAACATTTGCCTTGCCTGGATGGTAATTCAGGCTAAAGTCATAATCCTTGAGGAATTCCATCCATCTTCGTTGCCTCATGTTCAATTCCTTTTGGTCAAAAAGACATTTTAAGCTTTTTTGACTTGAGAAAACATTGAACTGCACACCATAAAGAAGATGTCGCCAAATCTTTAGAGCAAAAACTACAGCCGTAAGTTCAAGGTCATGAGTGGGATAGTTGACTTTGTGGCGTTTCAACTACCAAGAAGCATAGGCGACCACTTTTTGATTTTGCATCAATACACATCCTAAACCCTTACTAAAAGCATCACAATAAACCTCAAAGGGTTCATAAGTGTCGGGTAATACTAATACTGGAGCCATGTTCAACTTTTGCTTCAATTCCTGGAAACTATTTTCATACTCCGGTGTCCACTTGAATAGAGCATTCTTTCGAGTTAACTTAGTCAAAGGTAGGACTATCTGAGAAAAACTCATGATAAATCGCCTATAATATCCAGCTAACCCTAGAAAACTCTGAATCTCAATAATCGTTGTGGACCGTTCCTAATGAAGGACTGATTCCACCTTACTAGGTCAACTGAAAATCCCCCCCGGGATACTACATGACCTAGAAATCTAACCTCTTCTATCTAGAATTCACACTTTGACAATTTAGCATACAACTTCCTCTCCCTTAGGATCTGTAACACAGTCCTTAGATGCTTCGCATGTTCTTCCTCAGTCCTTGAATAAATAAGTATATCATCTATAAAGACAACTACAAATTTATCCAAGTAAGTGCGGAAAATTCGATTCATATAATCCATAAATACAGCCACAGTATTGGTTAATCCAAAAGACATCACCCTATACTCATAATGCCCATATCGAGTTCTAAAAGCAGTTTTGGAAATATCCTCATCCCGAACTCGAATCTAATGGTATCCTGACCTAAGAATAATCTTTGAGAACACGACTGCCCCTCTTAATTAGTCCATAAGATTGTTAATCCTTGGCAAGGGGTATTTGTTTTTAATCATCACCTTATTCAACTACCTATAGTCGACACAAAGCCTCATACCCCCATCTTTTTTCTTTAGCAACAGAACAGGAGATCCCCATGGAGAGGTACTTGGTCTAATAAAGTGTTTCCCTAATGATTCTTCAATTTGTGATTTTAATTCCTTCAACTCTAAAACGGACATTCTATAAGGAGCAATTGAAATTGGACCTATCCCTGGAACTAACTCAATGGAGAATTCAATCTCTCATTCAGGAGGAAATTCGGGAATATCCTCTGGAAAGACATCTGGATATTCTCTCACCATTGGAATTTTACTTAATTGGTGGTCATTTTTGGTTTCACTAGTTAAGAGAAGAACATATTCCTAAAGATCTCTTTTATTTGGGTTGGGTGTTACCAAGTCTAAATAAAAAGAAAAAGGAACCACAGGAATAGAAGGTAATGCAAAAAGAAATATAGGAGTTCTGTCTGGACAGTGTAAAAGGACATAATTAGGTACTAGCCAATCCATACCTAAAATTACCTCTAAACCAGATAAAGGAAGACAAATTAAATTGGTAGTAAACTCTCTAGTACCTATTTGCAGAGGAAGGCGCATGCATGCATAACAAGTTCTAATAGGACCAGCAGTAGGAGTGGACACAAGGAGATCATAAGGTAATTTAGACACAGATAATTGTAATTTTTGTACACAGTCATGAGATATAAAAGAATGACTGGCACCTATATCATACAGTACATCCAGGTTATTACCATTTATTTCACACTTCCCTCAGATCATATCGGTAGATTGAGAAGCTCCTTTGGCACTTATAATAAAAACATGTCCATGTTCTTGTAGCCTAGAGGCAGGCTGCTGGCCTCTCTTGTCAGGACAATGAAATATTTTGTGTCTTGGCTTCCCACATCCAAAGCAAACAATATGTGTTTCCCAGCAAGACCGATTCCCATGATTCTTCCCACATTTAGGGCAATCTCTCCCTGCCTTAGGTCTTGAAGATTGAAGTTGTTTCCCTTTGTTGTTGTTGTTGTTGTTGTTGGGTGAAAATCTTCTCGGGGTTGGTTAACAGGCTTGAATCGGGGGCCTTGAGGTGCTAATCCCCTTTTAGCATTGTTTTGGGCATACTTGAAATTTATCAGCTTCTTGTTGGACTCCTCTGCACGTCGACATTTATTTACCAAATAGGATAGTCTCAGATCTCCGAGAGACTTACAGCTGCTTCTATATCTTCTCGTAGACCTCCTTCATATTTCATACATTTCCAGGCTTCATCCGAGTCATGCTGGTAAATAGTAGAAAACTTGCAGAGCTCTTCAAATTTGGCAGTATACTCTACTACACTCATAGGTCCTTGTTTAAGAGCCATGAACACCAACTCTTTTGCATCCCTTCCCGAAAGTAGGGAAATACTTGCGATAAAAAGCCTCTTTAAAAATATTCCAGGTAACTTCTGTCTGGGAAGCTTCAAATAATCTCCTGGTACCAACCCACCAGAATTCTGCATCTGCTTCTAGCATGTAGGTAGCAAAAGCCCCCTTTTGCATCTCTGTGCACGGAAGAACTAAGAAGATTTTCTCCATGGCCTTAACCCATTCCTCTACTTTACTTGGGTTAAAAGTCCGTCGAAATGGTGGGGGATTTTCCTTCCTAAGCTTAGCGAACTTCTGATACTCTACATCAACCTCGTTCACTGCAGGGTTATCGGCTGGGTTTTTCCTTTCGTTGTTGTTCAGCTGCTCCATCATTCGGGTAGCAGCTATAGCTTGTTCCCTCATAGCAGTCGCTATCTCATTGAAAATATTCATCATATCGGCATCGTTTCCCACTCCATTCCTAGTTTGTCAATTCGAAGTCATTAATTCCTATCACACCAAACAAAATATTGAGTTGATAAGGCTCAAAACCAAGCTAAGTGTAGCAGCAACCCACAACATTCTAAATCAGTAGCCATACATATATATAAAATCATAATGTATGACAAATTTTAAGAAAGCATAGCTGGTCTAATCCTCAGGCTTATAAGATAGTTCGGCTCTGATACCATAATGTAACAAATTACCATATTTTACTCGATTATCAACATAGTAATTAGAAAAGTATTATTTACATTCACAATCTATACTGGTCGAAAATAATTGAAATGAAATACTGTAGACGTATATGTTGCAAAGTCAATATATACATATATGGACATTGTTGTTAAGTTTACAATAGATAATGCTGTAAAATAAACTAGTCATTTCCTAAGCATCAGGGACTTAGTCCACAAAAGAACACCTCTACCGGCTAGTCTGACCTACTCAAAGTTAAGATCTAACAAAATTTTATACAAACAGAAAATTAATCTCATCAACATCCAATAAGGTCAAACTATGGTCTAGGGGATCCTATTTCTAAACTGCCACTATACATACACCAAAAGTCCTTGAATTGTCCCATGGTCTCCTAAATAAAACCATTTGCCATTGGTGCAATGGCATTGCCCCCAGTTGGAGCATCAGGATCAACCGGTAGATCAGAGTCGGAGGAAGAAGATGAAGGATCATCTCCAAGGGGGAACATAAGTGGTGCAGTGGAGCTACAAACATATCAGGGTGTGCCATTTCAAGAGGCACCTCAGCATAAGGAAAACCTGGGTCGAACTCAGCAGAGAAAATAGAAGTACTAAATGAATGGCTAAAGAACATGTACAATCTGATCCGGGAGTATGCAACAACATATAAGAGTCTATGGCTAGATTATAATGCCACTGCCACTAGGCAAGTCAAGGAAGATTATCACCGATGGCATCCTTAGAATCTGAATACAACATAAAATACATGCAGTGTAGGGATGGGAATATTATAAAATTCTCAGCAGAGCACTCCCTCAAGCTTAAGCAAGCATAATTAACAATGGTACATAATTAAAATCATGCAAGAATCACATCTAGGAATAATGGTAGATTTGATAAAAATGATCTGCATTTTATCTCAAAATAATAAGCTCAATTTAGTGCCACATTCTCCTTTCCATTAACATAGGGAAGGCTTAATGTCACATCAAGTGATCTCTGTAGGGGATCACTCCACAAAGGACAATAGATTGCTAGGACATGAGCTCATTCCTAATCGTGATCATTGGATTTCATTTTTTTCCATTTATGAATCATATACAATTCTATTCCTAGTCATTACATCTACTGACTCATAAAGTTTCCTAGGGAGTCCTTGTTTTTACCTCCCCACTATACCCCATATAAGTCTTGTCTCTGTTTTCCCCATATGCTAAAAATTTCACAGCTAAAAGTCATGTTATTTTTCTTTTCTTTTCCTTTGTCATCATAATAATCACATAGTATAATTCTCTTTTCAAAGGCCTGCGTATATCACAGGTAGGCATGTAATTCTCTTTTCAAAGGCTTGCGTATATCACAGATAGGCATATAATTACATTGGAGTCTCATCCATATCTCATCAACATTTCTTTCAAGCAATTAGCATGCATTAACATGATATATACTTGCATCTAAAGCCATTCTATCATTAGTTCAAGACATTCTTACCATTTTCAGCAATCAGGCAGATCTATTACTCTAGAATTCAAAATTAATTTCCACATCAAATGGCCAATTCAGGAGCCACAAAAATTCTCTATGACACCTTTGTATGTCTAAAAGATCCTGTAGAATTTTCATAAAAATCGGAGTTCTATAACCATGTCACTAAATTTTACAAGTTTAGTGGTCAAAGAACACTTTTTCACAGCCTAGGGCAGGGATCTCACAATTTTTTAAATTTAACATATGATGAAATCAACTCAAAATAAAAATTACAGTGACACTTCAACAAGTTATTAATTCCCTATAAAAATTTCAAAAGAGGAATCGATTATTTACTATGATAATAAAATCATACAATCTCCCTGCTTCAGTTTCAGAAATCCAGATAGCATGAGAGCTATTTCGGTTTCTGATTTTTTTAAGATAGTATTCCTTGAAACCAATGCTCAAGAAAATTCATGTAGATATCTCAAGATGTTGGGCCTAACATATAATTTTTCCAGGTAATGAATATCACTACAAGAATGTCTATAAATTCATGAAATTTTGCTCTCTGAGGGGAAACTGAAAATCCAGCACTCTAACCAAAACTTCTCTTGATAAAATGAGTTATCTAACCTTATCCAAATCCTTCACCAAAATTCATACATTAACAACCATATATCATTAGCGATCACAATAAAATTTTTGAATAGAACAGGTCAGAGATGTGAAATATAAATTTGGCAAGAAAAGACCAAATAAAACCCTACTATTGGAAGCAAGTAATGTCTTTGTCCCTAGTATGCTTCAAGATGATGTCCTCCACTTACAAGCTCTCAAAACACACCCAAAACCCTTTCCAAAGAGTGAGATACAAGGTATCAAGGTTGAGATTTGGTAAGTGATTGAGATTCTAATCGGTTATATGTGTAGGTGTTGAGGTGTAGAGTAATTTTTGTGAAGGAAACTTTGGATTTTGATAACTCTAAGCTAACATATATGGAGTTGAAACCAAGCTGAAGCTCTTGGCTATGGAGGAAGGTGAGCTGCTGGTATTCTCCTTGTTTGGAAGAGGAAAAGGCTTCTTAAAGAAGCCAAGTGTTGAACTTATCACATATTTAATGAATGAATATAATATACTATGTTTAGATAATTACTAATTCAATAAAGTAAAATGAATAGCTATGATTTAATCTTGTAATTCAAGATTGAATTTTACCCATTCATTTGATTTCAAGGAATAGGTCCATTTGTTTTGTAGAGATCCAACTAGTTTTCGGTGTTAGAATTCGTATACCAAAATTTCACCGAACGGGCGAAACAGTGTACCCGAGTAATCAAACATTACCCGAAAAACAATTTCAGGTATAAAATCTTTATTCTACCTATTTCTAATCATAATCATAATATTTCTCAATTTGGACAATATCTAGGCCTCGCAAAACATTATTCACAGTTTTTTTTGCTCCCTTGAATTATCCTCATCATTTCTATGTCTGTCAAAATCTTAATATTCTCATTAACAAAACCTCATTTAATTTCTAAAGAGAATTAGGGTGTTACAGAACGCCTTGTCATCGACCGCGACTTCCCCCGATGCTAAGAACGCCTTGATGGGGTCATCTAGGAGCTTTTGCTTGACTCATCCAGTAGGGCATCTGGGGCGGTCGGGATGTCGACGTGGAATACGCCCGCCTATGGTACGATCAAATGCTCGACCATTTCTTGAAAGATTGATCGGTTGTTCCCAGGCCGTCTCTGTAACACCCTAATATTTAATTCAATACACCTAGGATGTTTTCAAGTTAATTATTAGTTATTACCTTTTTGTTTCAGTTCTTAATTCTAGTTTTAGAAAATATTCAGGAAAATATGGGTAAATTATTTTTTCTCTTTTTTTTTGGAATGAAAAACAAAAACGTAAGTCATACGCGCGCATAAAGAAAACTACATCGTCGCCTTGTAAATAATTAAAAGGGGAAATATGACATATCAAAAGGAACATAAAACCATAAATGAAACAACATCATAATTGGATATATAAACAGTTATACCATACACCAAACAAGTAGTAGTTGCGTTAATACATTCATCTGTGCATAACATGAAGAAACATAAAGAAAATACATCTGAATCCCCTAACTACAATAGCGCATCTAAAAATAGGTAACCTCTAAAAGCAAAAGAAGGCTATCCTAAACGTGTACGGGTGTATGCACTAGAGTCAACTACTAGCTCCTACTCCTGTCCATCAAAATGAGGTACATAACCAACCCACTGAGCCAACTCGGCCGAGGTGGCCAAGCGGTGAGAAGGTTAGGCATGTGCTCCATGATGAGGTGCCATCCTCACCCTGCCTCCTCGATGTGGCTGCGTGATAGTAGCCTCGCTACGTAACTCCATGGGTACGGTGGGAGAGGAACCCATGGATAAGATTTCTGTCTTGGAGGGGTTACTCTTAGAAAAGCCATGGGTGAACAGGGGACGTACTCCGGGTAGTCTCAGATGGTGGAGGCAGCAGCGAGGATATGACGGATGTGTTCTCCTCGGGGGCATGTGCGCTCGAAGAGTAGGTCATCGGCAAAGGGCGAGGTCGGTGAGAATCGGAAACTAGTAATCGACTGAGCAAAAGGGCAATCCAGAAATACAAACAGACGAACTGAACAACGACCAACGAAGTGATAGGACTGGTGCGTGGCGTCAAAATGTAGCCCCAACTCGGTGCATCAATGTAGATTACAAAGGTTGCCATCGTCTTCTGAAGACGCAACTAAAAGAAAAGATAAAGGGAGTGAGAAACTTGGTAAAGAATCTCAGTAAGGTATTCTCCTATCTTAGTGTCATCGTCTACGTCCTCAAGAACCTCGGGTTTCTTTATAAAAGGGTGAACATGCATAAGGTTCAATTTTAAGGTTCTAAAGTTTCATTTATCGAGGCCCATTCATTTTCATATGCATCTTGGATGTCATGAATGCAACATACCTTATCATGGGATGTATGGCAATGCAAAATAAAATCTACTAATTCCAATAATAAGAGATGCTCATAAATCATAATAATTATAACATGACTTTCTTCCGTTTATCTTTTAGGTGACTTAGATTTATTCTTTCTCTCATTTAGGGCCACCCTATTTCTCTTGCCTTTTGAGAGTTCTAGGTTATGACTCTTAGAGTACCTCACTAGTCATCACTAGCATAATCTTATCCTGTGGTAAGTTAACACTCGACTCTTAGAGTACGGGATAAGGGGCAATAAGATCACCCTTCATAACCTTTAATTCGGGGAGTCTAAAGGATCATTTCCTTATTGGATTACCTCTCATAACCTTAGATCAGTAGCATAATTAGAGAGCTTAATAAAAGGATGTTTACATTTAGTAAGACATATATGTATTCCATGAGTCAGTTTTCATGTGAGTTAAAAGGGTGAGTCTTGAGCACTAGATTAATTAAGAGATGACATAAATTTAAATGTGCAGTGCAAACTTCATTTTTAATCTTTGGCATTATAGGGTGTAGCAAGAGAAACATAAATAGTGATATGCAAAGCTTGAATATAAATATGAAGATACAAAATCTAGTTTTAATCTTTAAGTTTAAGTGATGGCTTGAGAAATAAACATGCTAGGCAAGGAAATATAAATATGAATGCAAGTCCAATTCTTTATTTTATTGCTCTAGGCCCCTTAGAGTATTCACTCTAAATCAACAATCAACTTTAAGGTTGAAATAGGTAGGCTTCAAGATTAATTATTTAGGTGATGACATAAATGTAAATATGAGATGTAAGGACTTGAAATATAAATATAGGTGCACTCCATTTATTATTTCTTTGAGTCCTAGGCTCAAGACTACTATCTAACTCTTCAAAATAATATAATATCTTTATTTGCTAAAAACTCTTAAAAGTGAAACCTTCAAGCTTTAGAGGCCAAATAAATGATGGTCTTACAACCAACACCTAAGATCCTCATCATCAAGCCATGGTTTCTTCATCATGTAGGCGATCAAGGCCAAAAATAAAGAGGAAGGAAAAGGAAAATGAAGAACCAAAATTGAGGAGGAAGGAGGAAGAATCAACATTATAACATCTCAAACCAAGAGTAAAACAAAAGAAAAGAGTAGAAATCTTTAAAACAACTCCCTACCAAAGGTATTCTTTCTTTAAAAAGAGGAAAACTTGGTCTTGGAAATGAGATGAGAAGAACAAATCTTCCTTGGTGCTTTAATGGTGGTTTTCGGCCAAGAAGGAGAAAAAGGAAGGAATATGTGTCTTTGGTTTGAACTTGGAAGTGGAGGGGTTACGTGTTTAAGGCAATATCTATGGTGGTTGTGTGGTGGTTTGGGGGTTGAGAAGTGGTGGAGTGTGGTGGCTCTTGGAAGATTGGAGAAGAAGAAGAAGAAAAAGAACTCTTTGAGCTTAAAGAAAGAAAACTTGAAGTTATAAATATAAGCAAGTGTTCTTGCAAGCTTCCCTTGATGCCTATTTATAGAAAAATAAAACACAAGGGGGGTGCAATGAGGGGAATGGCCAGCGGCTTTTTGAAGGGCAAGGAAGAGAAAAAATATCTCTTTGCATGGCCTGGCTTTGGGTATGGCTAGGTATAGTTCAAGGCATGGCTAGGTATGGCTTTAAGCATGGTTCTTTGAGTGTGTAAAATTTCAACATGTGATGAAATAAATGGAGGAGGGTGTGGCTGGTTTCATTAAGGGTCTGTTTGTGAGAATGATTTAGGGGGTAAAGGAAAGGAAAGGAAAGATTTTGAAGGATTAACTTGTATTTGTGAGTTTTGTTAATTGATGAAGGAGGAGTTTGAAGGATTTTTAAAACCCTTTCTAATCCTCCATTCACCCCCATTTTGAGTTCCCCCATTTTGGAGGGTTTTTAGTGAGATAATAATTGAAAATACCATTTTACCCTTATTAATTTTAGTTAATTTTAGAAATAACTACACTCAACATCTCTTTCACATACACATACACACACGAGAATCATAGCTTTCTCCCTTTATAACATTCATATGTGAATGATCTTCAAACCTTAATCCCAATTTCCACGAACCCTAATCCCAATCTTGATGTGTCAGATCACATTTCTAAACCTTCTCTGTTTCTGAAATCTCTTGACATCAGGGTCGCATTTCTAAACAAGTTTATCTTCTCGTGTTTCAAATCTCTGTTAGCTTGAAGGATTGGGTTTCAGATCAGCTTCAGCTTCAGCTTCTAGCAGCCGCACCTACTTCTCGAGTTGTCATTCGACCGTCGCACCGCCTCTGACTTGTAGGTCCCATCCCCTCTCTATGTGTTAATTAAGTTTTTACTCTGCCCTTGGCTTGCTAATGTTGCTGCTATTGATTTTGCTTTTATTTAATATGTTGATTTAATGTGGGACCATAATAGTTTCGACTAGGCACAGGGTGCATCTCTTATTTGTGTATTATAACATTGCTTTGATTTTTTCCTTGCTACCTTATTTGTGTCAACTTGAAGATGAGAAATTGCGAGAAAGAAAAAGATGACAGAAAAATTTCTTCTTTGGTAACATACAGGGTTGGCCCTGGAAATTGGCCATTCACGGTTAACATGTTCTTTGTGCTGCAAAGCTTTATGTAGGAAGCATCTCTGACCTGTAATTTGTTGAAAATGGTCAATACATTTATTGAAATAATACAGGAAATAAACATATAGCTTAGCTTGTTATATGAAATTCTTATATTATATATGTCTTAATTAGCTACGTGTTAAAACCACACAAATAAACATACCACAAACTTGTGATGCCTCAAGGCCTGGCTAGTGAGGAGACATTGAGGAGCAAAATTCCTAAAATGTGTATAAATATAATGATTGTCATGGAGAATCTGAATATTTGAAGTGCTTGATCTCTCTGATAATTTCTTTTTGTGTTTTGATATGATTTGATGAGGAGTTTGTTATGCATGATTTATATGTATATAGTGTAGATTGGCTTTGACATGGCTATGATTATGCATAAGAATCTTATGCTGGTTCTTTGGGATTGGGACACCAATACTCTGAGTTCTTGAACTCTCTAATGGGATATTTCCATTAATTGAGAATCTAAAACAAAAGAGTAAAAGAAATGATGTTAAGTCCCTATGTAGAATATAGATGGTGAAAAACCAACCAAACATAGTATGCTAACTGTATGGATGAGAGGTCTTACATAATCGCTAGGGTTTCCAAATGATGGAATGTAACATCCTCCCAAGTACAACGTCATCCTTAAGTCATGACATCATACTTGAGAGTTGTTACTTATAAATTAGCGGACCTTTCTTAAATATCTATAGCCATTTTGATTGATTCACGAGATATCTAGGTCATAATTCTACTGAAATATATAGCAATGAAACCAAAATATTTATTTAATACAAAGTTCAGTACATAAAGGAAGCTCTTTTATGAGCTTTAACACACCTTTGTCCTCTAACATATTTACATACATATCCATTCCATTAAATACAACATAATAAAAGCATTAACTACTACCCTATTGCACTTCTGAGTTCTTTTGCTTAGCAATCTCTCGACTTTCTGCACCAACCTGGAGATGACAAGGAAACACAAAAATATAGGGGTAGGAATTATACAATTCTTAGTAGGGTAACTCCCCCAAATACACAATCATAATGTCATCGTCATCGCCCTAGCCACTTTGGTTTATTAAGAAAAAGTGGTCATGCATTATATAATAATGGTTTATTTTTAAAGTTCCAAATCATACTTCCGAAGTGGGTTACTTTTAACATTCAATCACTTAATGAACATATACCATACTACTCAACATCATATACTACTAACTTTCCACTTAAATATATTGGTCTCAATATCGATATTAAACTTCTTCACTCGGCATATAAGACAAAGGATTTCTTAGAAAATTTACTTCTTAAACTTGCCTTGGCCCTTGACTAATCTTGTCACGTCTGGGTGTTACATACCACCATCCCCAGTGTGGCAATAATGGGTAATAGACTGATTTTCAAGACTGAGCTCATTCCTTTACATGATCATTGGATTTACTTTCTCCAATTCTCACACAGACCTATTCCTAGCCAGATTTACTTTCCCCGACTCAATTCAAGGGTAGTCAGGTTTACTTTCCCTAATAGACCGGATTTTCTTTCTCTAGCCCAAGGATTATAAATCTTATACTCTTCTTGATAGTTAGGTTTACTTTCCCTAACAAACTGGATTTACTTTCTCCAGCCCAAGAAACATAATCTTATGTTTTTCTTTTGCATATGAGCAACTGTAATAAGCCTTCATATCTATGTGTACCTAACCTTATCAATAAGCTCACACACTCAATTATTCATACTCATATCTAGGTACTCATGTCATACTAGTGCAAGATGTCGTTATTTCATCAATTCAAAGCATCAATTTATTTTCAGCACAATGGCAGGTTTCATACTATTGTGGCACGAATTTATTTTCACATAAAACAATCATTTCAGAGGCTATAAAAATTATCAAGGACACCTCAATGTGTCACCAAGGTCCTGTAAAAATTTTAGTAATTAGAGTTCTCTAACTATGTTAACAAAATTAGACAAATTTGGTAGTCAGAGACCACTGATTCTCAGCTAAATTCCTAAATTCCCTAATTTTTAACCCTAGCAAATGAAACTAGAAAATTGGGAATAAAAATCCTGGTAAAACCTTACAATGTCTCTAATACCCTGTAAAAATTTCAAAGGAAAAATCAATCGTTTGCTTTAGTAACAAAAATAGACAAATTCGCAGCTTCAGTTCCAATAGTTCAGGCAGCATAGGTACAATTTCGGTTCTGAATTTTTTAAACACAGCAAAAGTGATCAGATTACCTCAAAAGTTTTACTAAAGATGCCTTAACATGTTAGCTACATTATATAAAATTTTTAGCTCAATATAAAACCTCTAACTAGGTCAAAAAATTTGTGATCAGTGGCTGCATGTACAAAAACTGAAAATCCAGCAAGTATCACTCAACATCTTTTTGACAAAATTGATTTTTCTCCAACACCAAAATAATCCACCTATAAAAATACATCAATATCTAAGTGTAACATCATATAAGAACCAAATTTTATCACATTGAAACAAGTCAAAATCAGCAAGAACAGAAATCACAAGAACAAGTCACAAAAACCTTACTTGTGAAGCTTTAAGGCTTCTAATTCCAAAGGATCTTTCAGAAATGATTTTTTCCTCACTCCAAGTTTTCCAAACAGCACCTAACCCTTCTTTAAACAGCAGAGAAGGGTTCAGCTTGGAGATTATTTAAAATTCTAATCGGTTAGTTTGGTAGATATCGAAGTGTAGAACAAGTTTAGTAAAAGAACTTTGAAGTTTCAATAACCCTTGGCTAGTGTTTATAGGCTTCGAAAGCTTGAGCTCTTTGAAAATGGAAGATGGAGTTGTGCCTGGTTATGGCCGAAGGTGTGACTTCTTTTTGAAGCTTGGAGTTGTGTTGATCTTGTAATAAATAGGTATATATTATATATTATAAGTAGATAAGCTTTAATCTAAGAAAGAAAAATGGATGGCTAGGATTTAATATTGTAAAGCAAGATTAGATCTTAGCCATTCACTAAGTCAAAATGGATATACATTATCCTTTTGTAGAGATTAAACTATCTTTCAGTGTTAAAAATCGCACACTGAAATTTTACTAAATGGGTAAAACAGTGTACCTGGGTAATCAAACATTGCCCGAAAATTAATTCCAGATATAAAATCTTTTTTCTATCTATTTCTAATCTTATTCCCATGTTTTCCCAACTTTGGGCACCTTCAGGCCCCGAATCAGGAGTTTCGGTTGTCCCGACGAGCCTACGGGACCTGTAAAATACTATTCATATTTTTTTTTTACAAAACCATTGGACCATCCTCATCATTGTTAAAACTGTCAGATTTTTGAAATTATGACTAGTAAAGCTTAAATTAATTTTTAACTAATTTTTAGGGTGTTACATGGAATAATTTTGGAAATTAGCATTAGGGTCAAACCAAAGATAGAATTGTTGTTCCCTATTTCCTTTGCCTTGGCAGAAAACGTATGTATGATTGCCTAGTTTGATAGATATTATAGATTAAGTGGAATGATATTGCAGGTAACTCACACCCCACAATTTCAATTGCCTATGGTTGCTATTTTAACTTCTAATTAATTTGAATGGATGGAATTACATTAAGTGCTAAAGAGTTGCAAAATATTTTGTTTACCATTTTACAGGTTTCAAATATTTTGTGTGGTTACATCATTCTATCAATTGTTGCCATCCCCTCTTCCCATTCAGGTGAGTTTGCTATAAAATATTTAGTTTTGTTGTACTTGATTAGTTCGAGTATCTTGATAGGCCCTGGCTGGGCTTGACTTGATTGTATACGCAATATTTAATTCTGGTTGCAATTTGTATGTGATAATTTATTGACTGGCTCAGAATAGGATCATTGTCGCTTGTTGTATTTTGCATAATTACATGATGATGGTAGATCCTGATGAAGATTTGGTTGCTAAGGTGGATGAAGAAATTAACAATCAAGTTGCACCTCACCAACATGTTTGAGACTCAAACTCAAGACTGACACACAAGTTTTTTGTTTCTCACTGAATTCTAATGATATACAAGGTGCCTACTTTCTGTTTTGCTTCTACTAGCAGGTGTTAATGGTGGGGTTTTGATTTTTATTGTGAGGGTGGAGCATATGGTTCAATTTCACAAGAATAATTTTACTTGTTTCCTTTGTCTGCTGCTATTGTGGTGTGCCGATGGTTCTTTTGTGTCATAATGTTACATGTTTCTGCTGCTTGTTGCATTTGATACTAGAGCATAATTCTTCTCAACGTGTCCTGTTGGATTTGCTTGGTGTGATTTGTAATTATTGGTGCTGTTTGTAAGGATCACATTACTACTCAATTCTAAGCTTTTTCCTTTTAGACCAATAGAGGAAAGCAAAGCTCATTGTTTTGATTTGTTGATAGTTGTTAGAAGGCTTCCAAACATCATAGCCAGGCTTAGTTTTCCCTTCATTGCTAGAGAGAGGCGATTTTGACTTATGATCAACAAACAATGAAGGAATTCTCCATGAAATTTTAATGTTGGTGATTTCCATTACTTAAATTGAGTTGCTATTGATCTTATGTGGAGGCTAATTCTAAGCACTTGCAGAGCCATAGCTAACTTGGATTGTGTAGACCGACATTTTTGCTCTCATGTATTATAATATATGAATAGGAATGAATAGATATACAGTAGATCGAAGAAGAGGTCGTTAGGAGTAGAAACATGCAGTTGTTTGTGACTTGTACATAGAATTATTCATTTTCATTAACTTCAATATTGAAGTTCAAATAAATTGAAAAAAAGGATGGTGGAGTTTATCCCATGTTATCAAAGAATATCCAGTTAATTTTGATGTTGTGAGCCAAAATATACATATATGTTTGGTGTTTGAGATGATAGTCCTTCATGATGTAGCTTTTAAAAAGATTTTTTTTGTTAACCAATGATTTAATATTTAGATTGATTTAATACTTGACATTGTTGGACTATTTGAGTTTTAATTGATGGAATTTTTTTTTCTTGTATATTATTGTACAAAAATTGCAAAGTCTTAGACTGACAATATTTGTTGTTTCTTTTCATTTTGCAAGTTGCAATTGTGAATCCAGTTGATAGTTATTTTTTATCCCTTTTTGTAATTTTCTTGTAAATACAAATATTTTTACATGGTATGATTATATTTTTGTATAAATATGAATTTTTAAAAAATTCATAAAATTTTTTTGATAGAATTTTTAAAAATATTGATGAGAAAAGTCATTTTTAGAGATAAAAAATAAAGAGATAATTTTTTTAAATGTCTATTGTGTAGAGAAAAAAATTTGATCAAGAAGTAGTTTTTGAATTTTTTTTCAAAATAATTAATTTTTTTAAAATAAAATAATTAAATATACTATTATTGGATAAAAGTGTAAAAAAATTATAAATTTTCTATTTCTTTTTTATAGTAGAAATATGTATTTTGACTAAAATAATTAATTCTATAAAAATAAAACAATTAATATTGTAAGAAAGGGTAAACTTGAAAAAATAGATCACAATTCCTCCAATTCTCTTCCCTCCATATATATTACACTCCCAAATAAATAGAGAATCAATCATCTAAACTTTTTCCCTTGCTCACCTTTCTTTCCCCTCCAATATCTTTCCCTCCTTTTCCCTTTAAACTCTCATACAAAGCCTAAGAGGTTTTAGGGAGGAGATTTTGTTATTTCATTTGTGTTATGACATGGTTTAGGGAATAAGTTTGATTAGGTAATTGATTAGGAATTGTAATTAGGTGTTTTGGTGAGAAAATAAATGATCAAGGCTACTCAAGACAGGGTTAAGGAATGTTCTTGCTTGATTAATGCAAATCCACCTTTATTAGGGACGAATCTCATCATATAACCATTTCCATAATTTAAGGAAATTGAAATAGGGATTTTACTATTCATGAAAATGTGACACAAGGTCTTAAATCAAGAAAAGAATTTTGAGTTTCTCTAAACAATCTTAGGTTCTAATTATCCTCAATTAATTATTTTGACTATAGATTAGTAATTAGAATTTACTAATCATTAATTAGAGCCTAATATTGCTTAGGTTTCGTTAATCGTATCATAGGCCCAAAATGCACTAGTTGGGGGCAAAATGGTAATTTTTCGTAAAAACCTCCCGGGACTACTCAGGCTCAACCAGATGTTAAACATCATTTAAAAACATCATTTCAAACTTTTCGATGAAGTCCGGGCTCAATCGACACTTAATTTTGTGTTAATTAGCCATAGGGGCATTTTGATCATTTTGCGCATTGGACTCAAAAATGAGATTCTTCTGCTCTATTAGCACACATAACACACATAATCCCCCTTCAATATCAAAACATCCCCTGGAGGGTGGTTGGGGCCAACGATCCTCATTTTCCTGGTAAAATGACCTCAGGGGCATTTTGATCATTTGTACACAGGAAAAATCGGGGCATTACAGTCTCATGCTTGCCAATTTTGATAGAAGATCAGCGCGTGTATTCTTTTCCCTTGGTATATGCTCAATGTGGAACTTAGGGAACGATATCGCCAGTTTCTTCACTTGATCAAGGTATTGAGCCAAAAAGGGGTCTTTAGGTAGATACTCACCTCGAACCTACATCGTTTTTCGAAGAGCTACATGTACATATGGAATTAAATAGGAGCCAGTGCTTTATTTCCATATAGTAGTCAAGAGCAAGTATTGATAAATCTTCTGAGAGGAATAATTGTTAAAAGATTCAACTTACAGTGAAAATAAAATAAATAAAAAGAGGGGAAAAGCCAATGACAATGTATTCCGTAGATTTATTTCAATAGGATAAATTTTAGGTCCGGGCATTCATTCCCAGGATACCTGGCTCATGATGATCTGAGAGTCGCTTCTGGCGATGACCGCGGAGGCTCCTATTTCCTTGGCTAGATGTAGGTCGACAATGAGAGCTTCATACTCAGCTTGGTTGTTGCTTGCTTTGAATCCAAACTTTAAAGACTATTCTAAAGTTACTCCATCCGGTCCCTCTAGAATTATACCCGCTCCGCTTCCTTGTAAATTTGACACCCTATCCACATAAAGTGTCTATTCTTTTATCGGAGCATCAACTAAGTCGAACCATTCATTGATGAAGTCAGCCAGAAACTGGGATTTGATTGGACCCTGGCTTTCATAGAGTATTCCGTATTTAGATAGCTCTACCAACCAGGCGATCACACGGCCGACTAGGTCAGGCTTTGCGAGGACCTACCTGATTGGTTGATCGGTCCTAATGATGATCCGATGGCTCTGAAAGCAAGGGTGTAAATGTGTTGCTAAGATAACCAAAGCCAGGGAGAGCTGTTCAATGTTTTGGTAGCAGGTCTCCAGCCCTTGTAATATCTTGCTCACAAAGTATACCGGGCATTGCTCTTTCTTCCTCTCTCTTACCAAGGCCAAACTCACAGCCTTCGGGGATATTAACGGATCTCCCAGGACAGGCTTGGTCAGGATGGGCAGGCTTGACAGGAACATTTTGATGCCCTAGAAGGCTGCCTCGCATTCATCGTTCCACTAGAATTGCTTTGCTTTCCGGACATAGTCAAATAGTGGGGCGGTCTTATCACCTGCTTTGGACATGAATCGGGATAGGGGTGTCACTTGGCCTACTAGTTGCTGGACTTCCTTCACTTTGACCAGGCTTTTCATTTCTATGACGGCTTTGCATTTATCTGGGTTAGCCTCGATTCCTCTATACATTATCACGAAGCCTAGAAATTTTCCAACTTGCACCCTAAACATACATTTATCCAAATTCAAATGCATGTTGTGCTTTCTCAACTCTTCAAAGATTTCTCGAAGGTCTGTGGTGTGGTTTCCCTTATGGCTAGTCTTTACTGTAACAACCTAATTTTTAACCCAATACTCCTAGAATGTATTTAGGTTAACTATTAGTCTATTACTCTTTTAGTCTCATTCTTTAAGACCTTTCTTTAAAATACATAGCGGAAAATATGGGTAGAATTTTTTTTTTTTGAAAAACATAGACAAAACGTGAGCCTTGCGTACCGTGAAGCGTAAACATAAAAGAATAACATAAACAGAAACACCAAATAAGCTTCGTAGAAAGAACAACCATCGGCAATCATCATATAACATTATCATTATTAATAACATCACATCGAATATATGGGGCCCACCTGCGAGGGTTGAGCATACAACAAAACAACTATACACAACTACGATGTGAAAAGCTATGACTATGTCCCTGCTCTAGCTACGCTACTTCGATCTCGAATATCCAGCTACTTCCATGTCGGCACCTCAGGGCAATCTACGGACGTCGTGTCAACCTTGTCTGAAGACAAAGACGGCAAAGAAAGATAGGGGTGAGAAACTTATACAGAATCTCAGTAGGGCTCCCCTTTTCACACAGTGTCATCATCATCGTCCTTAGGAACCTCGGGTTTAATTATGAAATAGTGAGCATGCAAAGATTCATTTATTAAGTTCTAAACATCCATTACCGTGGCCCGTTCATTTTATCATGAGTCTTGTAATGAATGCATCATGCTTCTTTATGATATGCATGTCAATACTTTATGCAATATTAACTTTAAAGCATACATCTAACTACATAACATACATGATGTGCATAGAACATGGTTCATGAATAGCATTCCTTGTTTCCTTAGGTGACATTAAGTTAGTTTCTTTTCATCCATGGGGCCACCCTATTACTCTTCCCTTTTGAGAGTACTTCTAGGTTATGAGCTCATACCTCACTAGTCGTCACTAGCATAAACTTATTCCCTTTTGATAAGTTGAAGTCCCGACTTGATAAGTACGGGTTAGAGGGAAAGAATCACCTTTTCATCACCTATAGTTTGATGAGTCCAAAGGATCATTTTCTCATATTTTAAGTCACCTTAAGCAAGAATCACCTTTTCATCACCTATCGTTTGGTGAGTCCAAAGGATCATTTTCTCATACTTTAAGTCTCCTTAAGTCTTAGCATGTTATAACAAGATGCAACACATATCTCATAAATGTCATAATTCTTCATATATTTCTAACATATGCATATCTAATGTTTCAAATGAAACCATAACATGCAAATGATGAATTTTATACCAATACCTCACATAACATCAAATATCACATGAATGCATCATCTCAAATCACCATCTCATAAACATTCCCTTAAATGGCCAAACACTTAAATTAGGTAACTCAAATTGTCAAATTATTTCCTTATGCATCTAAGGGACTAATCATCATCATTACCACTAATTATTAACCTCAAGAACATCATCAATCACAATTGGGTAGCATAGGTAGTAATGAAATTCTATGATTTAAGGTGTTCTAGAAGTTGCGTTTTACACCCTTTCTCGTTACCGGCTTTCCTTATGATGCTAGAATTAATTCCTAAACCATTTATGGGTCATTCTTACTCAAGTAAACATGGCATAACATGGTTTTACAATCCTTCAAAGGTGCTGGAATAGAAACAGAAAATGAATTAATCTAAGTTTTCTAGTTACTAGTTTCTCCATAGGTACTAAAAATCAATCCTACATCAAATGTTATCAAGTTTTTCATATTTACACAATCTTAATCTGATTATCATCCCACTAAAACAGTTTGGTCAGTGTATAAAAATAAATGGGTCAAAACTATGTTAAAACTCAACTTTACGGTTTATCGGTAAGACTAGTTTCTTTCCTAACATGCATAGAAAGTCTTCTACCTCAACATATATAATTTTTACACATTCTATCATATAAAATCATCATCAAACAGCAACCAAATCATCAAGGTAGAACTGAATTCATTCATCATCATACCAAGCATGAAATTTCATTTTCAATGCACATAAGCCACTAGTTTCTCATGGATTCACTTTAGGACTTCTAAAACTCTTTGGAAACCAACTTATTTCACTAAAATCATCATAAACCAAACAAGGGCAGCAACTATTTGAGTTGGCTCAAGATTTAAAATTTAAAACGTAAAATCATACTTGAAATATTCTTTGAGTTCTCCTACGCTTAAGAAAATCCTAAGGCATAGGTTATGGGCACTTGTGACTAGATGAAACTCATGCCAAGCTCATCATCATCACATGGCCGAATTGTGCATTCAAGGGAATGCTTCCATGACCAACTTTAGCTTGAGATAAAAGGAGTAAGTCTTTGAGCTCTAGGTTTTTTAAGTGATGACAAAATATAAACGTGCTATGCATTTCATTTTATTCTTCATTAGAAAGTAGAGTGAAAGCTTCAAAGTAAATATGACATGCAAGAACTTGAAATTAAATATGCAAGGCTTGAAAGTAAATATGAAAGGCTCAAAGTAAATATACAAAACTTGAAAGTAAATATGCAAGTTCAATTCTTTATTTTAGTGCTCTAGGCCTAGCAATAATTGACTTTAAGACCGAAATAGAAAGGCTTCGAGATAAATTAGGTGATATGCAAGCTCTCCTATTTTAAATCTTTAAGTTCTTTAAGTGATGACTTGAAATATAAATGTGCAATGTGAGGCTTGAAACTTAAACGTGATAATGCAAGTTCTTTTCTTAGATCTTTAGAGTTTAGTGATGACATAGAAAGGTAAATATGAGATGCAAGAACTTGAAATATAAATATGAGGTGCTAAAAATATAAATATGCAAGTTCATTTTTACATCTTTACTAGAGCTCTTTCAAGACTTTAAAGAAACATAAGCCTTAACCCAAACTTATCATGACAAGATAAAGCAAGCTTTAGAGTTCCTTGCACCAAGGTTTACAAAGAAACCATATGGTATGAACATCATCATCAAGCTTTAAAGAATGGATTAAAAGAAAGGAAAATCATACACCAACTTTTATTTTTAAGAATCAAAAGGGATCAAGTTAAAGAACCAATCTTTGGGTTTTAGAAACCATCTCACTATGTCTTTGGTGACAAAACCAAAATATCAAAGAAAAGGAGACCATGGCCAAAACCATGAAGAAGAAAATATAAAACTTGGAAACTCTAGAGGTCATAATCTTGATGATACATCAACACCAACATCATGTGCTCTCATCCTTGAGTCATTTCCCAACTAACATAAGCCTTTAAAATCAAAACTAGGACCAAGGAAAAAGAAATGGAAATCGAAACTAGAGCATGAAAAGAAAAGGAAAAACCGAAACATGCTTGGTCCAAGAACCAAGTTCCAAGCTCTAGAGGTATCACAAGTGAAGATTCTCATGATCTACATCTTGAACCCTCATCATCAAGGATCATTTTCTTTAAAAAGAAAGGCTCCAAGGCTGAAATCAAAGAGAAGAAAAAGAAGTTCTAAAAGCCAAGAGAAACTAGCAAAAACTCATTTTTGACAAAACTTTAAAAAACAAAATCCCTACCTTGGATGTGTTTTCTTGATTGAGAAAGAGAACTTGCTCTTGAGGAAGAAGAAGAAGAAGAACTTCTTGAAGCTTGAAAGAAAGAAAGTATTTGGAGGATGTGAGAGAAATGAGCAAAGGTTCTAGCAAGCTCCTTGGGTGTCTATTTATAGAGGAAATGAACATGAGAGGAGTGAGGGGAGGAGGCTAGGTGGCAAAATTTGAGTGAAGGAAGGAGAGAAAATATCTCTTACATGTAGTCATTCATAGGTAAGGCTAGGCATGGTTGGAGGTATGGGCTAGCATGTCACTTTGAGTGTTGGAAAGAGCAAACTCTTGATGTAGGGAGGGGTGAGGTGGCGCCTATTTTGAAGAATCCAAGGGGAGGAAATTGCTTCCCTAATTGTGGGTTAGTGATGGGTTTAGGTGTGTCTTTGATTAGACTTAAGATTAGGAGTTTGTAAGTAAGTGTGTAAGTGAAAGGATAGGTAATCAAAGCTATGTTGAAGCATGATTAGTGGGATTCTAGCTCATTAGTGGGGTCAAAATCCTACTCTAGCTAGGCTTATTGGAGTATGGAGAGTGAATAGTGAAAACACTATTCAAGATTCTATGTTCTAGAAACTTAAGTTTTTAAAAGAAAAGGGGTTTTGAGTTTAATCTAAGCAATCTTAGGTTCTAATTAATTTAATGATTTATTTTGACTCTAGATTAATTATGAAAATTAATTAATCTTCGATTAGAGCCTAATATTGCTTAGGTTTGCTTAATTGCATTATTAAGCTCAAATAGCACTATGCCAAGGACAAAATTGTAATTTTACACAAAAACTGCCCGGGACCACCGGGACTTAAACAAATATTTTTAAACACATGAATACATTATTTTAAACCTTTGGAGAAAGTTTTGGGCTCGAACGACACCTTTACCCACGTAAAACGCTGTAGGGGTATTTTGGTCATTTTGGTCCGAAACTGCAGAAAACAAAGTTTTCATTTCCGAAACCACTCAAGGACCATCCAATCCCCTTCAAACATTGAGTTGACCCTTCGAGGACTGCCGTGCCGGCTATCCTAGAATCCCGGTCAGGAAATGACCGCAAGGGTATTTTGGTCATTTCCCTCAAACAGAAAAATTGGGGCGTTACATTTACAACCATATCATCAACATATACTTCAATATTCCAACCAATTTGTTGCTCAAAAACCTTGTCAATTAGCCGCTGGTATGTGGCGCCCGCATTTTTCAAGCCGAAAGGCATCACGTAGTAGCAATATGTTGGTTCATCCGTCATGAAGGCTGTTTTTTCTTCGTCTTCTGGGTGCATTGGGATTTGATTGTATCCTAAGTAAGTGTCCATGAAACTCAAGAATTGGGACCTCGCGGCCGAGTCTACCAGCTTGTTTATGTTTGGTAGGGGATATAAGTCTTTAGGGCAAGCCTTGTTGAGATCTGTGAAATCGATGCACATACTGTAACATCCTAATTTTTAACCCAATACTCTAGAACATACTTAGGTTAAACATTAGTCTGTTACTTCATAGTTCTCAATTTTACTTAGAAATACTTAGCGGAAAATTACGGGTAAATTTTTTTGAAATAAAAAGTGAGAGCCGCGTGATGCGATAAGCGGTAAACCATGTAAAGTAAAACAATTATCTCACAACATCATAACATGAGGCACAACATGAACATCACTGAATATCATCTCATATATATATAACTTGCCCACTTATAAGTGTGGGTCTTAATTTAGTACAAGGGAAATGCATAAAAGAAAATACAACATAAGCATAAACATAATCTACTCCCCTACCCGAGTGCATCTAATGGGATAACCTCCAAACAAAAGAAGGTTTATCCCCATCTAAGTGGTGTGTGCTCTAACCAGGTACTCCATCGGACGATCGTCACCTCCTACTGGCGTCCATCTCGCGAACGAGGCAAATATCCGGGAAACTGGGCGAGCTCCTCGGACGTGAAAAGGCGGAACGGGGTTCGAGTGTGACCTCCACGGCGTAGCCTCATCTCCGGTCGTCGTGCAAGCCTTGGCTGAGTCACGGAAGGCTCACTGTCCTCCCCAAGGTCCATGGGTATGGTGGGGGAAGATCCCTCGGAGGGTGCCTGGGTTGCCGAATCCTCGGAAGGATCCGTCTCCGAAAAAGACGACGGGCAACGGGGCACATACTGGGGGTAGTCTCAAGCGGTGGACGTGGATGATGGGGTACGACGAAGCCTCTCCTCTAGGGGACGTGCGCGCTCGAACACCAGGTCATCGCCAAAAGGTGAGACGGGGGAGAAACGATGGGAATGTACAGGGCGAGTGAAGGGTCGACCCATGAACATGAATACTCTAACCGTGCATCGACCCACAAAATGGAATGACCCGTGGTCCGGGTCATGGTGCACCTCCCATGTCGGCGTGTCCACGAACACTACGAACGTCGACATCTAAAGACGTGACGGAAAGAAAGAGATAGAGGGAGTGAGAATCTTGCTACATAATCTCAGTAGGGCCTCCTACTACCTAGGTGTCATCATCTACGTCCTTAGGAACCTTGGGTTTATTTATACAAAATGACTGAGCATGTATTAAGTTCATTTTAAACTTTAGAATATATTTTAGCCAAGGTCCATTCATTTTAGGATGATCTTAATGTCATGAATGCAACATAATAGAAAATGTATGCATGGCACTACCTAATGCACATACATAAAACATAACATCAAGCATCATCATACTTGGTGGCATAAAGTGGCAATAGTAACATTCATATGGGACAAAACTTAGTGACATAATCATAATCATGAAACTTCTCTTCCTCATGGGCCACCCTAAAAGACAATCGAGCCGGGGTGCTCGGCCAACCGGTGTCACCCGAGCGTGTCATACATCTAGGTTATGAGCTCATACCTTAACTAGTCGTCACTAGTTCTTACTTACCACTTAACGATAAGCGTATCATAAATCATAAATCCCGACTATCCGAGTGCGGGTTAGGGGCAAAACTCTTAGGGGTGCTCGGCCGTACCGGAGTCACCTAAGAGTATAAAATGGTACCGATGTCACATGAGTTCTATGGAGGTGCTCGGCCGAACCGGTGTCATACTAGAACCCATCTTAGTACCTTAATTTTCAAAATCTCTTTAAGTCCCCAAATTTGTTGGGAATTCGGCGGCACGATGGCATTACACCGAATTCCTTCCAAATTTGCTTTATGCCACATAAACATATATCCTCATGAATTCATCATATGAATAACATCATCATCATTTACATAACATACATCATCATGGAACATTCAACCGTTTATCCTTACGGTAGCTTATGCTTTGACCCTTACGGGTCTTAATCATGAGATTTGGTTCTCTAACATCCGTCGCTCATATTTTATGCACCTAAGGCTCATAATTAAACATCACTCATAATCCTCATATCTACATTTAAATCTGAAAAGCATAGGGTAGAATTCTTAACTTGTGATCACGGGATTCTAGAACTTACGTTTTAGACCCTTTCTTGGTTCCGTCTTTGCCTAAGACGCTATGAATTAAATCTAAATCAATTATGAGGCATTCCTATGCTTAAGGACTAATTATTAATCATGTTTATCATGTTGTAAGGGTGCTGGATGTAACGCCCCGATTTTCTGTCTGAGTGGAAAATGACCGAAATGCCCCTAAGGTCATTTTCGGCCCGGAATTCGAGGATGGCCGACCCGGCAGTCCTCGAAGGGCCAACTCAATGTTTGAAGGGGATTGAATGACCTTTGAATGCTCCCGGAAGCGAAAATCTCGTTTTCCGCAGTTTCGGGTCAAAATGACCAAAATACCCCTATAGCGTTTTTACGCGGGTAAAGGTGCCGTTTGAGCCCGGAACTTTCCCCAGAGGTTTAAAAACATGTTTTCATGTGTCTAGAGGTCTCTGATCAAGTCCCGGTGGCCCCGGGCAGTTTTAGTGCAAAATTACGATTTTGCCCCTAGAATAGTGCTTTTGAGCTTAATGACGTAATTAAGCAAACCTAAGCAATATTAGGCTCTAGACGAAGATTAATTTATTTCCCTAATTAATCTAGAGTCAAAATAATTTATTAAAGTTAATTAGAACATAAAATTACTTAGACCACTCCTAATGGTGCAAGACCACTAATGGTGCAAGACCACTCCTTAACTCACTAATGGTGCAAGACCACTCCTTAATTATGTCTAGACCACCTTAATTACCCATTTTCCTTACCTAAACACTTTCTTACAAATTCCTAATTTTAAGCATAATCAAAGATACACCTAAACACAACTCTAAACCACAATTAAAATGCAAAGAACCCTCCCCCATGGGCTGATGCATATTCGGCCACCTCTCTCCAATTACCACACATATTAAATTGTTTTCTCACTTAAAGAGTCATGCTTGAGCCATACCTTGAACCATACCTCACCATACCTTAAGCCATACCTCACCATACCTCAAGAACACATTATCTCACCTCATGGAACTCATGGAATGCCTCCAATCTGCACCTCATGGCGAAGCTCTTCATCACCATGAGCTCCTCCATTTGTTTCATTTCTCTATAAATAGAATGCCTTGAGGAGCTTGCACCACTTTTAGATCATTTGCTAAGTTTAGGAAACACTCAAAGCTTTTCTTTTCTCTCTAAGTTCTAGTGTTCTTCAAGTTCTTCAAGCTCTTCAAAGTTCTTCATCATCTTCATCTTCTTCTTCCATCTTCAAGTTCATCACACCAAGTAGGGATTTTCTTTCATGTATTCCTTTCTTTAAAGTTCTTGTTTTAAGCTTGATGTTCATAGTTTCTCTTGGTTCCTTTTTAGAACTTCTTTTCTTCTCCTTCTTCCTCTTTATGTTTCGGCCATGGGCCTTTGGGAATGAAGGAATGAGAGCTTGATGATGAGAGTTTCATGATGATGTTCATCACTTGAAACAAACTCTAGAGCTTGATCTTTGTTCTTGAGCAAAAATGTTTCTAGTTTTTCCTTTCTTGAACTCTTGAGAACTTTAGCTTTGATGATGTTTTAAAATGGCTCTATGAACTCAATGATGAGGACTCATGATGTTGGTGTTAATATATCATCAAGATCATGAACTCTAGAGTTTTAAAATGTTCCTTTTTCTTCTTGAAGATTTCGGCCATTTCCTTAATTTTTCTAAGCTTCATGGTTTGATTTCCTAAGAATATTATGTTGAGTTTTAAGAACTCTAAGCTTGACTTTACCTTGTTTGGATGAGTTTGGGTTATGGTTTAAATTCCTTTAAAGTCTTGTTAAGAGCTCTAGAAAGATAAAATGAACTTGCATCATTTATTTTATGCTTGCATTCATATTTACATTCTTGCTATGCATCTTTACTTTCTAGCTATCACTTAAGAACATGAAGATTAAAATGGAACTTGTATCATCACTTAATTTAATTCTCAAAGCCTTTCTATTTCGGCCTTAAAGTCGATTGTTGTTGGGCCTAGAGCACTAAAATAAAGAATTGAACTTGCATTATCACCTAATTAATTTCTCGAATGCCTATCTATTTCGGCCTTAAAGTCGATTGTTGTTGGGCCAAGAGCACTAAAATAAAGAATTGAACCTTGCATCTTTACTTTCAAGCTTGCACGTCTAAAGTTTATGCCTCGCATATTTACTTTCAAGCTTGCACGTTTAAGTTTATGCCTTGCATATTTAAATTTAAGTCATCACATTACTTTGTAAGCAAGATTAAAAATGAAAAGCATGAGCACGTTTAGTTTATGTCGTAACTTAAGAACCTAGAGCTCAAAGACTTGCCCATTTCATTCCAAGATAAAGTTAAATATGAATGTATTCCTTGAATGAATAATTTCGGCCAAGTAGTGATGATGGACTTGCAATGAGTTTTCATCTAACTACTAGGACCAATAGTCTATGTTTTAAGTTTTCCCTAAAGCTTTACAAATCTTTATAAGGTTATGTCATCACAAGTTGTGATTTTATTATCTTTTAGGGGATGGAATATGTTTTGGTCAGTGACCTAAGGCTTCACTTAGCCTCTTGATGAATTAAAATGTTTTGCAAAGAGTTTCAGAAGTTCTAGATCGATTCCGAAGAGAAACTAGTTAACTTATGTACCTAGAAATGTCAATTTAACTCTCTCATTTAAGTTAAATGTTTTCGGTTCTGATGTGATGAGTGTGATGCTGTATGATGATGTTTTGATGTGTTGGAATGTGTGAAAATATCATGTGATGATGTAGAAGCAATCCTATGCATGATAGGTAAGAAACTAGCTAACTAGAAATACCGTAAAGCTAGAATTTAACATAGTTTTGACCCATTTGTTTATGGAACTAATCCAAACTGTTTTAATGGGAACATAATCAGATTTAGATTGTTTAGACATGAAAAACTTGGTATCATTTGAATTAGAATTGAATTCTAGCACCTATAGGGAAACTAGTAATTAGAAAACCGTAAAAATGCAATGTAGAACTCTTGGAACATTTATTTTTCTGGATGCTGTCCAGCACCCTTACAACATGATAAACATGATTAATAATTAGTCCTTAAGCATGGGAATGCCTCATAATTGATTTAGATTTAATCCATAGCGCCTTAGGCGAAGACGGAACCAAGAAAGGGTCTAAAACGTAAGTTCTAGAACCCCGTGATCACAAGTTAAGAATTCTACCCTATGCTTTTCAGATTTAAATGTAGATATGAGGATTATGAGTGATGTTTAATTATGAGCCCTTAGGTGCATAAAATATGAGCGACGGATATTAGAGAACCAAATCTCATGATTAAGACCCGTAAGGGTCAAAGCATAAGCTACCGTAAGGATAAACGGTTGAATGTTCCATGATGATGTATGTTATGTAAATGATGATGATGATATTCATATAAGGAATTCATGAGGATATATGTTTTACTACGAGAACAACTTGAGCATGTGATCTCTGATGAGAGTGTATAGTATTGATGTGTTGATGCTCCCGCCACGATGCGTTATGTAAAATTATGATATTATGATGCTTGCGATGCATACGATGAATATGATGCCTTATGTCAATGTTGAATGACTATGCATGCTCTATATGTTTCGTGGCATAAAGCAAGTTTGAAGGAAATCCGGTGTATGCCGTTACGCTGCCGAATTTCCCATCAAACTTGAGAATTTGAGAAAAGTTTGTGAAAACTCCTGGGTGACACCGGTTCTGCCGAGCACCCCCAGGATAGGTTCTGGGTGACACCGGTTCGGCCGAGCACCCCCAGAACAGATGTGACATAGTACTGAGACGCATTTCTCCCGCTATGGTGGAGAGGAAACAAATTCGTGAGGGTATTGACATTGAGCTTGCCAAAGCGGACAATTCGCTGTGTACTAGATACCAGTAGAGCGTTTCAAAGAAGGAAATGATCCTAAGATAGGTGATCCAAGAAAGTTATGTATACCCCCTCTATTAGCCTATGTTAAATCTAGTGACGACTAGTTAGGATTGAGCTCATTCCTAGGCGATAGGTGAGACGTAGTTTGGTGACCAGATTATCGCCGGGCTGGTGAATCGGTTGGACTTTTGGTGGATATGTTAAGAGGGTGGTCTTTAAGAAAAAGAACTTAAGAGTTTTAGTTATGAGAAAGATATCACATGAAAAGAACTATGCCTTTTATGCCACGTATATGATTTATGTTTCCTTATGATGTGCCCAAGTATTACGATTTTCGTGTTAATGTGCATATGGTATTGTCATGCATTCATCAAATATCTGTTGCATTCATGTCATTAAGACACATACTAAAAGACACCCACTTCGGATAAATAGATTTGTAAAGCCTAAAACCAATCCTTATGCATGTACACCTTTTTCATAATTAAAACCGAGGTGGCTGGGGACGATGACGATGACACTAGTGTTAGAGTCGGGAATCCCTACTGAGAATCTCGAATGAGTTTCTCATCCCTTCCTTTTCTTCCGTGTCGTCTCTAGGCGAGGATTACAACGAGGATCGTGACTTCTTCCGGGGCTCGTGCTTGAGGATCACACTAGAAGGCAGGCGGAGGGTCGCTGTAGAAGCATAGATAGCTTAGCTTTTGGGTTGACACTTATCCAACCTCATAGGTGGATAAGGATGACTTCACATATATGGACGTGTTTTGATGTAAATGATGGTACAATGATGTTAGTAGTCTATGTATCTATGAAGATGTGATGATATTATGATTGTTATGTATAATACTATGTTTCATGATTATCAATGGTGTGGTTACTTTTCTCGCACGTTATGGTTATGACGAACGATAGGTTAGTGCGCGGCTCGCGTTTTGCTTTCAAGTTTCAAAAAGAAAAATTTATTCGTATTTTCCGCTAAGTATTTTAATGAAAGGTTGTACGGAATGAGACTAAAAGAGTAATAGACTAATGATTAACCTAAATATGTTCTAGAGTATTGGGTTAAGAATTAGGATGTTACACTGGACAGAATCCAGAAAAGTAAACGTTCTAAGAGTTCTAAACTTGCACTTTTACGGTTTTCTAGTTACTAGTTTCCCTATAGGTGCTGGAATTCGATTCTAATCCAAATGATACCAAGTTTTTCATGTCTAAACAATCTAAATCTGATTATGTTCCCATTAAAACAGTTTGGATTAGTTCCATAAACAAATGGGTCAAAACTATGTTAAATTCTAGCTTTACGGTATTTCTAATTAGCTAGTTTCTTACCTATCATGCATAGGATCGCTTCTACATCATCACATGATATTTTCACACATTCCAACACATCAAAACATCATCATACAGCATCACACTCATCACATCAGAACCGAAAACATTCAACTTAAATGAGAGAGTTAAATTGACATTTCTAGGTACATAAGTTAACTAGTTTCTCTTGGAATCAATTTAGAATTTCTAAAAACTCTTTGCAAATCATTTTAATTCATCAAAAGGCTAAGAGAAGCCTTAGATCAATGACCAAAATATATTTCATCTCCTAAAAGGGAGTAAAGTCATATCTCATGACAACATAACCTTGAAACGGTTTGTAAAGCTTTAAGGAAAACTTAGAACATAGACTATTGGTCCTTGTAGCTAGATGAAAACTCATTGAAAGTCCATCATCACTACTTGGCCGAGAATATGCATTCCAAGAATGGTTTCACATTAAACTTTAACTTGGAATGAAATGGGCAAGTCTTTGAGCTCTAGGTTCTTAAGTTACGACATAAAATAAACATGCTCATGCTTTTCATTTTTTAATCTTTCTTACAAAATAAAGTGATGACATAAATTAAGTATGCAAGGCATAGACTTAAACGTGCAAACTTGAAAGTAAATATGCGAGGCATAAACTTAAACGTGCAAGCTTGAAGGTAAATATGCAAGATTCAATTCTTCATTTTAGTGCTCTTGGCCCAACAACAATCGACTTTAAGGCTGAAATAGAAAGGCATTCGAGAAATTAATTAGGTGATAATGCAAGTTCAATTCTTTATTTTAGTGCTCTAGGCCCAACAACAATCGACTTTAAGGCCAAAATAGAAAGGCTTCGAGAATTAAATTAAGTGATTATACAAGTTCCATTTTAATCTTTATGTTCTTAGGTGATAGCTAGAAAGTAAAGATGCATAGCAAGAATGTAAATATGAATGCAAGCATAAAATAAATTACGTAAGTTCATTTTATTTTTCTAGAGCTCTTAACAAGACTTTAAAGGAATTTAAACCATAACCCAAACTCATCCAAACAAGGTAAAGTCAAGCTTAGAGTTCTTTAAAACTTAACATAATATTTTTAGGAAATCAAACCATGAAGCTTAGAAAAATTTAAGGAAATGGCCGAAATCTTCAAGAAGAAAAAGGAACATTTTAAAACTCTAGAGTTCATGATCTTGATGATATATTAACACCAACATCATGAGTCCTCATCATTGAGTTCATAGAGCTATTTTAAAACATCATTAAAGCTAAAGTTCTCAAGAGTTCAAGAAAGGAAAAACTAAAAACATTTTTGCTCAAGAACAAAGATCAAGCTCTAGAGTTTGTTTCAAGTGATGAACATCATCATGAAACTCTCATCATCAAGCTCTCATTCCTTCATTCCCAAAGGCCCATGGCCGAAACATAAAGAGGAAGAAGGAGAAGAAAAGAAGTTCTAAAAGGAATCAAGAGAAACTATGAACATAAAGCTTAGAACAAGAGCTTTAAAGAAAGGAATACTTGAAAGAAAATCCCTACTTGGTGTGATGAACTTGAAGTTGGAAGAAGAAGATGAAGAACTTGAAGAACTCCAAGAACTTGAAGAACACTAGAATTTTGAGAGAAAAGGAAAAGCTTTGAGTGCTCCTAAACTTAGCAAATGATCTAAAAGTGGTGCAAGCTCCTCAAGGCATTCTATTTATAGAGAAATGAAACAAATGGAGGGAGCTCATGGTGATGAAGAGCTTGACCATGTGTGCAGAATTGGAGGCATCCATGAGTTCCATGAGGTGAGATAATGTGTTCTTGAGGCATGGTGAGGTGTGGCTTAAGGTATGGTGAGGTATGGTTCAAGGTATGGCCTCAAGCATGGTTCTTTGAGTGAGAAAATAATTAAACATGTGGTCAATGGGGGAGGAGGTGGCCGAAATGCATCAGCCCATGGGGGAGGGTTCTTTGCATTTTAATTGTGGTTTAGAGTTGTGTTTAGGTGTATCTTTGATTATGCTTAAGATTAGGAATTTGTAAGAAAGTGTTTAGGTAAGGAAAATGGGTAATTAAGGTGGCCTAGACATAATTAAGGAGTGGTCTTGCACCATTAGTGAGTTAAATCCTCAATTTAGAGTCTAAACAACTCTAGACACATTTCCTTGATTTAAGGAATTGGAGAGAGAAAACACTATTCAAGATTCCAAGACTAGGAGTCTTGAGTTCTAAAAAGGGATTTAAGTTTAATCTAAGCAATTTTAGGTTCTAATTAACTTTAATAAATTATTTTGACTCTAGATTAATTAGGGAAATAAATTAATCTTCGTTTAGAGCCTAATATTGCTTAGGTTTGCTTAATTACGTCATTAAGCTCAAAAACACTATTCTAGGGGCAAAATCATAATTTTGCACTAAAATTGCCCGGGGCCACTGGGACTTGAACAGAGACCTCTAGACACATGAAAACATGTTTTTAAACCTCTGGGGAAAGTTCCGGGCTCAAACGGTACCTTTACCCGCGTAAAAACGCTATAGGGGTATTTTGGTCATTTTGACTAAGCTATGAAACGAGATTTTCGCTTCCGGGAGCATTCAAAGGCCATTCAATCCACTTCAAATATTGAGTTGACCCTAAGAGGATGACCGAGTTGGTTACCCTCGAACTCGGGTCAGGAAATGACCTCAGGGGCATTTTGGTCATTTCCCTCGGACAAAAAAATCGGGGTGTTACACATACGCCATGTTCCTTTGTTCTTTTTCTCAACTAGGACCACGTTGGAGAGCCATGTTGTATATTTTAGTTCTTGAATGAACCGGCCTTCAAGAGCTTCTCCATTTCTGCTCTTACAATCTTCTTTTTCTGGTGGGTCAGTATCTGCTTTTGCTAGGCTATAGGCTTAGTGTAACTCCCTAATATTTAACTCAACACGCCTAGGATGCATTTAAGTTAATTATTAGTTATTACTTTTTTATTTTAGTTTTTAACTCAAAACTTTTTGAAAATACTTTAGTGAAAATATGGGTAAATTTTTTTTTGAACTTAAATAAAACGTGAGCCATGCATAATAAATATCTAACGTCATTTATCTTGCCTGCATAAGAGAGATGTTAGAAACAAATAATAGATAAATACATAATACAACCATGGCATAACATAACTCAAATAATAATAACATATCAATAACTTTATCATAATAGTGATGTCCTGTAAACTTAAGAACATCAATATATATTCATCAATAGAATACAAACTAATAAATGAGATACGATTACTCTAAAGGCAAATATCCAAAGGAAAACTATCTCCGTAGCTCCTCGTCCAGTCTCAAGGTAAATCACGAACTACACCATCATTCATGTCTAGAGACGACATAGAAAAGAAAAGGGATGAGAAACTTACACAAGAATCTCAGTATGACTTCCTGACTCTAACACAAGTGTCATCATCATCGTCCCTAGGAACCTTGGCTTTAATTATGAAAATGGTGGACATATATATAAGGTTCATTTATTAAGTTCTAAATACCATTAGCCGAGACCCGTATCTTTTAGCATGAATTTTAATGTCATGAATGCAACATACTAGTCATGAATGCATATCAATATCATGTACAAAATATCATAGAATTCATAAAACATTGCATATGATATAAAGAACATACAATCATGATCATCATTCTTACAGGTGACTTAAACTTCTTATTCTCTTTTTCTTGGGGGCCACCCTATTTTCTCTCTTTTCTTGAGAGTTCTAGGTTACAAGCTCATACCTCACTAGTCGTCATTAGCGTAATCTTATCCCTTTTGGTAAGTTAAATTCCCGACTCTTAAGGTACGGGATAGGGGGCATTAGGATCACTTTTCATAACCTTTAATTCGGGAAGTCCAAAGGATCACTTCCTATTTGGATCACCTCTCATAACCTTTAATTCATGGAGTCTATAGGATCATTTCCATGTGTCTTATGTCACCTTTAATCTTGACATGATATATAGAGATGCAAACATGAATAACTCATCATTTCAATATTTCATGCTCATAAACTTTGTGAACTTATACATCTCAATGAATTTGACATAACCGTAACATGCCATAAATCAAATCACATAAACATGCATCATATTTCATTGCATATATCCATAAGCCATATAAATCTCAATATATGAACATAGTCATCACAAGATATCAATCATATTCATCTCATCAAATTATCAATATTTACGTTTAAATCCCAAAGGGGTCAAATCGTAATTTCTCAACAGTTAAGGGCACATTCTTATAAACTAAAGATCTTTAACATTAACTAATATTTTCAAGAGACATAACCATTAGAAACCATTTAAACTCATCATAAAGACCATTTAGGGCTATAGACCAAATTTTAACATACTTTAGGGGTCAAATTGCAGAATCATTTGTTTTTAATATTTAACAACAACCGAAATTTCTAAAACTTTATCTAAACTTCATAAATGGTATTTTCAACTCATAGACACATTCAACATCATTAGTAGCTCTAAATAAAATCATTTGGCTAAAATAACATAGTTGATAGTTCAAAACACAACTTTCCACATTTTGCAAAACGGCCTAATCTAACACTTATAAGTACCCTTTTATGCATCTATGATACCAAAAACAACTTTTACATCAAATATAAGTAATTCTTAAGTGTGTGAACAATGTGAATAGCCTTGAACAACCCTTGAACAGAATCAGAAAATTAGTCTCCTTAAAGCTTCATAAAATCACAATTTTAATCCTTTCTAGTTAGTAGACTTTCCTAAAATGCTAAGAACAAATTTTATGACAATTATTAGTGATCCTCAAGTATGTGAACAGCAATGAACAGTGGTGAACAGTGGTAAACAGTATTTAGAAAAATTAGCGTTCTAAAAGTTTCATAAAAACACAATTTTGATCCTTTTTCGTTACTAGCTTTTCCTAAAACACTAAAAACAATTTTTACAATAACTATTAGTGATTTAAACTCATCTAAACATCCTAAATCAGTAACCATTCTAGTTCTAAAAGATTAGATCAGAAGCTAAAACTTTAGCATTTAGAATCATGAGAAAAACCATATTCTTAATCCTTTATAATTTCTAGGTCTTTCAAAATTTCTTTGTGCAATTATAAAGACAAGATCATACCTAAAAATAAAAAATATCAAGCTTTAAATCAAAATTATATAAGGGCCAAAAATAGATAGATGAGAAGTGTCCATGATCAAAATTGCCATTTAAGATAAAAGAAGTAAATCTTGAACTTTAGGATTTAAGTAATGACTAGAATCATAAACTTGTCTTGTAACCTTGTTATTATCATTCTAAGGTGATGACTTGGAAATATAAATGTGAAATTCAAGGCTTGAAATATAAATATGAAGATGCAAATTCATTCTTAGGTCTTTATGATTTAGGAGATAACTTGAAATGTAAATATGAATATGCAAGTTCATATAAATATAAAGTGATAACTTGAAATATAAATATGATTATGCAAAGCTTGAAATATAAATATGATGTGCAAAAACTTATAACATAAATATGGATACAAGTTCATTTTTATGTCTTATTAAGCTTAAAACTCAAGACTTAGCAATTCCTTTATTAATCTTTTAACATCAAGAATTAAACCTTGGGCTTTAGAGGTCATTTAAATGATGGATTCACAACCACCGCCATGATTCCTCATCATCAAGCCATGGTCCATATCAAGTCATAAAAATCAAAAATATAAAGAAAGAACAAAAGAAAGAACATGAAATAAAATCCCTACCAAGTTGTTTCTTGTCATCAAAAGGTAATGCTTGATCTTTAGAGACGTTAGAAGAAGAAAATATGTCCTTGATGAGTCCTATCAATTCGGCCAAGATTAGAACATATGGAAGGAGGATTTTTCTTGTGTTTTTGTGTTTGATAATGGAAAGGTTATGTGTTTAGGAGTTTATTTGTAGTAGAAATGTGTATGCTTGAGGTTTTAGGACTTGATTAGAGGCTGGGAATGGAGTCTCTTGGATGTGAATAAGGAAAAAGAAGAAGAAAGCTTGAAGTATCAAGAGAACTAGAGAACTTTGAGTAAGAAAACTATCAAGTAAGAAAATGCTAAGGCTAGGAATGTTTGTGTGTGCATTTAGGCAATGGAAGAGCATGTATTTATAGGCCAAGGAGGGCTGTATGGCCACTGCATTGTGGCTGGAAAATGGGGTTTTTAATTTCATTTTTCAATTAAAGAAACATAGGAAAATAATGCTTTTATTCTTGTAATAATTTCGTTCATGCATAATGGATGAAAACACTAAAATATGAGGCTAATGGGAGACATTGTTGCTGATCACATCATGGCTGAAATGGGTAGGTTTTCTTTTGAATAAACATAGCCAAAAATAATGCAAAAGAAAGCTAAAGGTATGGTGTTATGGTTGGATATGTTTCTTTGTTGGAAAAACAATAAAATATGGTGATCACGAAGCAACTTGGCCGCTACTTTTCTGGTTGTAAATGACCAGATTTGTGATCTTTTTACAAGTGGTAAATAATGTATTAGATGTGTAATTACTTTGGTAAAAGGTTAGGAATTGATTAGATTAGTGAAAATGGTAAGAGGTTGTGTTTAGGACAATTTAAGACAAGGTAAAAAGAGAAATTATACACTAGTAAATGAAGTTAATTTCAAATAAGTTGAAATAAATTTGTAACATAAGTTCTAAACTTAGGATAAGAAAATGCAAATGTACAAGATTTTATCTAAACCGTAATCTTAACTTTGATCTCAAACATTACTAATTTTATGAGCTTTTGTAATTAAGGAAAGGTAATTTAATTTTTGCCTTTGGTAATCTTAGGCTCTAATTACCTCAAGTAATTATTTTTAACCTTGGGTAATTAATTTTTAACTCAAGGTTAATGAACGAAATTAGTTTGAGTTCAATTAGAGCTTAATATTGTCTTAATTACATAAATAAACTTATTTAGCATACTTACGGGTAAAAAGGTAATTTCACGTAAAAACTCCCTATAAATACTGGACATTCTCAAATCATACTTGAAATAGTCATTTTAAACTTTTGGGTAAAAATCAAATTCAAAGATTATATAATTTCATGTAAAATTACTGTAACGCCCCGATTTTCTATCTAAGAAAAAAATGACCAAAATGCCCCTGAGGTCATTTTCTGCCTGGAATTCGAGAATAGCCAGCCCGGCAGTCCTTGAAAGGTCAACTCAATGTTTGAAGGGGATTACATGGTCCTTGAATGATTTCGAAAACGAAAATCTTGTTTTCTGCAGTTTTGGGTCAAAATGACCAAAATACCCTTATAGCGTTTTTACGCAGGTAAAGGTGCCATTCGAGCCCAAAACTTTCCCCAAAGATTTAAAACGATGTTTTCATGTGTTTAAAAGTATCTGTTTAAGTCCCGGTGGTCCCAGGCAGTTTTTATGTAAAATTATGATTTTGCCCCAATAATAGTGTTTTTAAGTTTAATGATGTAATTAAGCAAACCTAAGCAATATTAGGCTCTAATCAAAGATTAATTAATTTCCATAATTAATCTAGAGTCAAAATAAGTTATTAAAATTAATTAGAACCTAAAATTGCTTAGATTAAACCTAAATCTCTTTTTAAAACTCAAGGTTCCTAGTCTTGGAATCTTGAATAGTGTTTTCTCTCTCCAATTCCTTAAATTAAGGAATTGTGTCTAGAATTGTTTATACACTAAAATTAGTTTTTATCTCACTAATGAAGCAAGAGCACTCCCTAATCTTCTCTTGAAATCCTTGATTACACCCTTAGTCACCTAAACACTTTCTCACAAAATCCTAAACTTAAGCCTAATCAAAGATACACCTAAACACATCACTAAACCACAATTAATGAGACATTTTCCTCCCCCTTGCTCCAAGAATGGCGCCACCTTACCTCCAATATCCATCACATGTTTAAATTCTTATACTCAAAGAGTCATACCTTGAGCCATACTTCACTATGCTTTAGGCCATACCTCACCATACCTTGAACCATGCCTTTGAATGACCATTTGAAGAAGATATTTTCCTTCCTTTCTTCCCTCAAAATTCGGCCACCCCTTCATTCCTTCACCCTTGGTTTTGTTTTTCTATAAATATACATGCAAATGAACTTGTGAGAACCTTTAGTTCATTTGCTAGCTTTGAGTTTGCAAGAGTTGTCTCAAGTTCTCTCATTTTCTTCAAAAGTTCTCTTCTTCTTCATCTCCACCAAAGAGCCACCCCTCACAACCTCAAACCACCACACAACCACCCTAGATCACCATTTAAAAACATAAGCTTTCATCTTTATACATCAAGCTCACACAAAAACTTTTCCTTCCTTTTTCTCCTCTTTGGCCGAAAAACCAAGGACCACTTGGAAACAAGATTTCTTCTCTTTTCACTTTAAGAAATAAGCTTTCCTCTTCACTATTTGGTAGGGATTTTCTCTCTTTAAAGTTTTGTCTTTTAAAGCTTTGTTAAAAATGACTTCTTGTTTGTTTCTCTTGGCTTTTAGAACTTCTTTTTCTTCTTTTTGATTTCAGCCTTGGAGCCTTTCTTTCTAAAGAAAATGTTGGCTTGATTATGAGGTTTCAAAATAATGGTCCTATGGTTATCATTTGAGAAACCTCTAAAGTTTGAACCTTAGTTTTGATCTTAACACATTCTTGGTTTTTCCTTCCCTTTTCTTTAAACTTGGTTACGGTTTCCTTTTTTTTTCCTTCCTCTTGGCTTCGGCCTTATTTCCTTTTCTTTGATGTTCAAAGGTTTTTTTTAAAGATAGTTGTTGGACGATTTGTTTCCTTTAAGTCCATTTCCTGAGAGCTTGATGAGGAAGTTCACACCATATGGTTTCTTTGAAAACCTTGGTACAAGAACTCTAAAGCTTGCTTTATCTTGCTATAATAAGTTTAGGTTGAGATTTAAATTCCTTTAAAGTCTTGCAAGAGCTCTAGTGAAGAATGTAAAATGAACTTACATTCATATTTACTTTCCTTGCCTAGTATACTTTTCATTCGGCCATCATCTAAAATTTAAAAATTAAAACAAGAGTTGCATTTCGATATCACCTAATAATTAATCTCGAAGCTAGCCTATTTCGGCCTTAAAGTCAATTGTTGTGGAGCCTAGAGTACTAAAATAAAGAATTGGACTTGCATTCATGTTTACGTTTCCTTGTCTAGCATATTTATATTTCAAGTCATCACTTAAATCCTAAAAGATAAAATGAACATGCATATTTACTTTTAAGTCTTGCATATTTATATTTCTAGCACCTCATATTTATATTTCAAGTTCTTGCATCTCATATTTACTTTGAAGTTCTCACTTTACTTTATAATGAAAAGTAAAATGGGATGCATAGCATGTATATATTTTGTCATCACTTAAAGACTCTAGAAGCTCAAAGACTTACCCTCTTTATCTCAAGTTAAAGTTTGGTCATGGAACATCCCCATGGATGCATATTTCGGCCATGTGATGATGATGAACTTGATGTGAGTTTCATCTAGTCACAAGAGCCAACAATCTATGTTCTAAGATTTTCTTTAGGCCTTAAAGGTTTTATAAGATCATTACCAACAAGATTTATGAGTTAAACCTCTTATAAACATGCCTTGAATTAGCCATTGCCCTATGGTTATTTTTAGTCTCTTCTTATAAAATAAAATGGGTTTCAATGAGTTTTTGAAGTCCTAAAATGATTTCAAGAGAAACTAGTAACTTGTATGTATTAAGTACATGATTTTTGAATGATGCTTGAGCTTTAATGTTTCGATTCTGCCTTGGTATGTTTGCTGCTGTATGATATTGTTTTGGCATGTTAGAATGTGTAAAAATTATATATGTTGAGGTAGGAGCCTTTCTATGCATGTTAGGAAAAAACCTAGTCTTACAGAAAAATTGTAAAGTTGAGTTTTAGCATAGTTTTGACCCATTTATTTTTAGCCACTGCCAAAACTGTTTTAGTATGATAACATTCATTTTAGGATTGTTTAATTAAGAAAAACTTGGTAACATTTGATGTAGAATTGATTTTTAGCACCTATAGAGAAACTAGTAACTAGAAAACTGTAAAAGTGCAATTCTAGAACACTTAGATTAATTAATTTTCTGTTTCTGTCCAGCAACCTTATAATGCAGTGAACATGGTTTATAATTAGTTCATAGACATAGGAATACCCCATAATTGGTTTTGGATTTGATTTATAGTGCCTTAGGCGAAGACGAAACGAAGAAAGGGTCTAAAATGTAGTTTCTAGAACCCCGTATTTGCAAGGTTTAGAAAATGACAATCTATATGGAGTTGTTTGGTTTTGCTCCTAAGAATAAAAATTAATGAGGATAATTATTTGTGAACCTATAGGTGCAAAAAAGGATAAAACCAAATGTTAACATAATTAGTTTTCAAGATTTAGACCCGTAAGGGTCAAAGATTAAGACACCATAGGTCCTAATACATAATGAGCTTTATGACTTCAAGTAGATGTATGTTTAATTATGAGAATGACTTGAGCATAGCATATGCATTAGCTGAGCCCGGTCCTTGATTCCGGCAAACTGGTTAGGAGCATGTTATCTTTTAAGAATGTTAAAAGTAATGATGTGATGATGTATTTGCTATTATGAGTTTGACTATATGACTTGATATCCTATGTTGATGTTGAATGGCTATGCATGCTCTATATATTTCATGGCATAAAGCAAATTTGAGAAAATTTGATTTACAGCCGTTATGCTGTCGAATTTCAGTCAAATTTGAGAACATAGAAAAGTTTTTGAAAACTCCATGAGATACGTTCTGGGTGACACCGGTTTGGCTGAACACCCTCTGAACAAATGTGACATAGTACCGAGACGTATTTCTCCTGCTACGGTGAGGAGAAAGCAAAACCATGGGGGGTATGGACATCGAGCCTGCCAAAGCAGACAATATTACTGTGCACTAGATGTTAATATATGTGTTTCGAAGAAATGATGAATTACCCCGTCTATTACCCCATACTAAATCTAGTGATAACTACTAGCTAAGATTGAGCTCATTCCTAGGCAATAGGTGAGATGTAGTTTGGTGACCAAATTATCGCCGGGGCCAATAAGTTGGTTAGATTTTTAGTGAATATGTTAAGAGAGTGGTCTTTAAGAAAAAGAACTTGAAAATTTTACTTATGGGAAAGATGTCACATGAAAAGTACTATGCCTTTTTATGCCACGTATATGATTTATGTTTCTTTATGTTGGGTCCAAGTATTATGATTTTCATGTTAATGTCCATATGGTATTGTCATGCATTCATCTAATATCTATTGCATTCATGTCATTAAGACTCATACTAAAAGACATCTATTTTGGATAAATATATTTGAAAAGTCTAAACCTAAACCTTATACATGTACACCTTTTTCATAAATAAAACTGAGGTGGCTGGGGACGATGACGATGACACTTGTGTTAGAATCGGAAATCCCTACTAAGAATCTTGAATGAGTTTCTCATCCCTTTCTTTTCTTTCGTGTCGTCTCCAGATGAGGATTACAATGAGGTTCATGGCTTTTTCTAAGGCTCGTGCTTACGGGTCACACTAGCAAACGGAGCAGAGGGTCGCTGTGGAAGCATAGATAGTTTAGCTTTTGGGTTGCTACTTATCCACCCTTGTAGGCGGATAAGGAACACTCCATATATATGTACATGTTTTGATGTAAATATTGGTACAATGATGCTAGTAATTTATGTATCTATGAAGATGTGATGATATTATGTTATTATGTACAATACTATATTTCATGATTATGTATGGTGTGATTACTTTTTCTTGTACGTTATAGTTATGACGAACGTTAGGTTAGCGCGCGACTCACGTTTTGTCTTCGAGTTTCAAAAAGAAAAATTTACTCATAATTTTTGCTAAGTATTTTAAAGAAGGGTTTTAAAGAATGGGACTAAAAGAGTAATAGACTAATGTTTAACCTAAATATGTTCTAGAAGTATTGGGTTAAAAATTAGGATGTTACAATTACTGCAGGAGTAAAACAATAATTTTACGTACAACAAAAATTGAGAATTGAGATTTTTACCTCTAAAACACATATAATCCCCATCAATCATAAATCTAACCCCTCAAAGATAATTTAGATTGGTTATCCTTGATTTCTAGGTAAAAATGACCTCAGGGGCATTTTTGTCATTTTACACGTACAGAAAAATCGGGGTTTGCGACTTTTGCACGAATCGTTATTCAAATTTCTCATAATATTTCTCTAATGTTACGTTCCTTTATTGAGGATTATTCGGCCTCGAATTACATGCAAACATTACCTAGAGGCATTTTGGTAATTTTTACACAGTAGTAAAAATTAGGGCGTTACACTTAGTTCTAGGAATGACTTCCAACTTGTGACTCATGAAGATTGGGTCAATTCCTGGCATGTCGCCCGAGGCACAAGCAAATAGGTCTGCATACTCGGCCAATAGTTGGATCAGTTTCCCCCTTCAGGTCCTGTGGTAGGCTGGCTCCGACGATCAAATTATGGATTTCGCTTTTTCTTTCGATCTTGATTTCTTCTACCTCCCCATAAGGCTGGGGTCTCGTCTCTTGGAAATCTTCACGAGGATCCAGCTCAGCCATATTAACGCCAGCTTGAGCGACCTGTGAAGTATTATGCTTCCTTTTCGACCAGCAATGCTGTAACATCCTCTCAAGTACAATATCATCCTTAAGTCATGACATCAGACTTGAGAGTTGTTACTTATAAGTTACCGAACCTTTCTTAAATAACTATAGCAAATTCTATGAGTTTGTGTAATAACTAGCGTATTTGATTAAATATATAACAAAGATACAAAACATTTATTTACTATAAAGTCAATTACAAAAGGAAGCTCTACTATGAGTTTTAACACATACATAATCTCTATTGCATTTATTTACATGATTACTTGCAGCTATATACCATGTAAGAAAAACATCAACTCCTAAACTACTGCAATCCTGAGTTTCTTTCATGCAGCAGCCGCATCATTCTCTGGATCAACCTGGAGACGACACGGGAACACAAACACATAGGGGTGAGAATTATACAATTCTCGGTAGGGTAACTCCCCAAAAACTTAACCATAATGTCATCGTCATCGCTCCACCCACTTTGGTTTATTAAGAAAAGATGATCAAGCATTACACAATAATGATTCATTTTTAAAGTTCTAAATCATATTTCCGAAGTGGGTTGTTTTTAAATGATCAATCACTTAATACACATATATCATACAGCTCAAATATATAGTTAATAATCCTAATCAAGCAATTAAATATAATATGAGTATGCATATGCAGACTGTATTGAACTTATCTCAAAATGACCCAGTTTCACTTGTGGCCATAGAACTCAACTCGGTGCATTTTTCTCTTTTCATCAACATAGGAAAGACTTAGTGTATACCTGATGGGTATTTACTATGGATAACTCCACAATGAACAGTTTATACCACATGGTATTTATAGTGGTTCACACCATACAAGGGAAATAGAATGCTTATCAGGACTGAGCTCATTCTTATACATGATCATTGGATTTACTTTCGCTAATTCTCACACAAATCTATTCCTAGCCGATACGTCTACCGACTCATATTATCTCTAGGGAAGTTCATCTTTTTGCCTTCCCTTTTATCTCTAGGGAAATCCCTTTTTTGCCTCCCCTTTTATCTCTAGGGAAGTTCCTCTTTTGGCTTCCCCTCATTCCATATAAGTCTTGTTTCTATTTTCTCCATATGTTAGAACATGCACGAGTGAAATTTATACATTCTCTTTTCTCAAATAATTGCATCATGTATTTTCTTTTCTCAACTGCATGCATAAGCTACATGTAGGCTTTCAATCACAAGAAATTCTCATTTTTGCCTCATAAATCAATCTTTAAATTGTCTAGCATGCATTCATACTGATCACACTTAAATCAAGAGTCATTATATCATCAACTCAATACTTAAGTTCATTTCGGCACAAATACAGCATGTTGGCAGAATTCATGCCTAAGGAGTATGATTTATTCTATCTATCAAACATAAATTGCAAGGCTATAAAAATTATCCAAGATACCTCAATGTGTCCACAAGGCCCTGTAAAAATTTCAGAAGGAAAATCCTTCTCTAACTTTTTTAACAAAATTAGACAAACTTGGTGGTCAGAAACCTCTCAGCCTCAGCTCAGAACCAAAATCTCATAATTTTTAATCCTAGCAAATGATTGAATAAAGTCAGAATAAAAATCATGGTTATAGTTTGAGATGTTATCAACACCCTATAAAAATTCCAAAGGATAATTCAATCATTTGCTATGGTAACAAAATTGGACAATTTCACAGCTTTAATTCCAAGAGTTCAGGCAGCATAGGTACTAGTTCAGTCCTAGATTTTTTTAAGGCAACATAGGTACCCTAAGATATTAGTTTCAACATATAATTTTTATATCTCATAAAAATATCAACAATTTACCCAGAAAATTCATGATTATCTGCTGCCTAGAACAAAACCGAAAATCTAGCATGCATGTTTCAATTTCTCTTTAGCAAAAATGATTTTTAACATCATCCAAACTTTCCACCAAATTAAACACATCAATATCTATCTATCATTAACCAATACATCCAGAAATTTCAAATAAAACCAGTCAGAAAGTTTCAGAAAATTTTGAAACTAAAAGGCCAAAGAAAACCCTACTTTTGGTGTCTTTTGGATCCTTGGCTCCAAGGTGCTCCAAGGTTGATTCCTTCCACTTCAAAGCTCCTAAATTGCACCAAACTCTTCCTAAATCAATAGGGAAGCGAGGTATCAAGGTGAGGATTGATGGAGAATTGAAATTCCAATCTGTTAGTTTGATAGATAGTAAGGAGTGGAACAAGTTTTGTGAAGAAAGTTTGTTGTTTTATCAAGTCTAGGCTAGGTGTTTAGGCATTTGAATCAAGTTTTCTTGTGTTTGAAGAAGCAAAAATGGAGGTTCTGCCTTTCACATATACTAGCCGAACTTAGAAAGATGAAATAATGAGATTAGGTGACTTGTAGTTATCTTATAAGATGTTGAAAGTATTATTTTAATGTAGAGTCTAATTTATTCATAAAAGAAACTAATATGGATGGCTAGGATTGGATCTTGTTATTCAAGATTGAATCTTAGCCATTCATTTAATTCAAATGGATAAGCATTCTCTTTTTGTAAAGGTCAAACTAGCTTTCAATGTTAGAAATCGCATACCGAAATTTTACCCAACGGGTGAAACAATGTACCCGAGTAATAAGACATTGCCCGAAAATTAATTATAGGTATAAAATCTCTATTTCTAACTATTTCTAATCTCAATCCTATAATTTCTCAGCTTTGGGCACCTCCGAGTCCCAATTCTAGGGTTTTGGTTGTACCGACAAGTCGTGGGGCCCATAAGGTTACTATTCATATTTTTTTTTTATACAAATCCCTTGGACCATCCTCATCATTACTAAAGCTGTCAGATTTTTGAAATTATGATTAGTAGAGCCCAAATTAATTTTTAAATAATTTTTAGGGTGTTACAAATGCCGGTCGAGACAGGCTTGTGAATACGCAAACAATCCATGTAGCACTGTCAGGCTTCTTGTTGATCTGTGCAGATCACTCCTATTCCCGAGTCAATTGGGAATTTCATTGTGAGGTGGAGAGTAGAGACGATTGCTTTGAGTTTGTTAATCGAGGTCCGGCCGATAATGATGTTGTATGGACTCCGCTTGTCAATGATCAGGAATTTGATCGGGATGGTCTTAACCCCCCCAAAGGTGGTTAGCAACTGCATGCTCCCTTCCAAAATCACTTGTTCCCAGTGAAGCCTATTAGACCGCCATAGGAGGCAGAAATGCTTTCTTTAGGTAGGTTCAACTTTGAGAAGGCCTCCATAAAGATGATGTCAGCCGAACTTCCCTGGTCTATCAAGACTTTTCTTACTTCAAAGTTAGCCACGATAACGTGGATGACCATCAGGTTGTCATGATTAGGTTCTGTCCCTTCAAAGTCTTCGATTGAAAAGGTGATTAGGATATCCTGCTCATCTAGTCTTGGGAAACTCTGACCTACGCTTATCACAGCCTTCAACGCCCACAAGTGTTTTTTCTGGGTGGATTGTGGCGGGCCACCACCCACGTATCTGCCTGCCATTATGTAGATGACTCCCTTAATAGGGGGACCTTCGTTCCTTCCCGGTGATTTTGTTCTTGGTCCTCCTGGCCGGTCTTCTTTTGGCGTTGGTCTTCGTTCCCCCGAGTACCATGGAAAGTACTTGGCTAATTTGCTGCTTCTTGCCAGACTCTCTAAGAGGTCTCTCAGGACGTCACACTCATCGATCGTGTAACCAAAAGCCCAATGATAGTCACAGCATTTTCATCGATTGAAGTACTGAGGCTGCAATCTCGATGGTTCCGAAAGAGCCACAATTTCGATATTGCAAACATCACGAAGAATTACCTTTTTTGGGGCTTCGAACTGGGCGTAGTTTGTATAGGCCTGCTGTAAGGCCCGGTTCTCTGGGTACTTTCCTCTATTTTTTCTAGGCCCCTGGTTCTACTAGAATGAATTCCGAGGCTGCCGCCAGGGTTGAGCGTCTTCTCTCCTAGGGGATTCTAGGTGACTTTTGGGCTCCTCTCTATTTTTCTTTCAGCATTCTGACCCTTCCTCCACCCGAATGTATCAATGCAAGCTATGGACGGGATTAATGTCTAGCGATTCAGCGAACAGTCCTGGTTTTAGTGCTCCGACAAATGTATACATAGCGACTTTCTAATCCAAGTCCTTAATCTTGGCAGTCTCTTTATTGAATCGGCCCATGAAATCCTTCAAAGATTTCGATTTCCTTGCACGAGGTCGTACAAACTTCCGATCATTTTCTAATAGGCTTTACTAGCTGTGAAATGGTTCAAAAAGTGTTCGTTCAGGTCATTGAAACTTACAACGGATCACGGTGGGAGGGACGAGAACCATTGCTGAGTGGTATCTATGAGGATAGAAGGAAAAGCCTTGCAACAAACAGCGTCAGAGTCTTTACAAATTAGCATTACATTTTTGAAGGCGTCAATGTGACTCTGAGGGTCGGAGGTGCCATCATAAGGTCGTAAATGACTGGGTGGTCGATATGAAGATAGGACGGGTTTTTCCATGATGAATTTCGTGAAGGGGTGTCCGAGCTGGATAGGGATAGCTATGTATTTGCCGGTCAAGTGATAGCTGGGATGATTGTGGTGCGTTTGGCTTATGTAATAGTAAGGCAGTGTATTGGTATGTAAAGGGGTATGGTTAACTGAGTGGTGCGGTTCATGGGTTGGTGTTTGGTTTGGGTGGTGACTGGTATGGGAAGGTTGGGCTCCTGAACGCTCGGGAAAGGACTAAGATTCTTCTGGGCAGTTATTTCACCGGTTCATCACGTTTATTTGTTACCACATGTCTTGAAGGGTTTTCATGATCTGCTCTATGAATGGGGGAAGCGAATCGTTCATGCTCCACTGATTGTTATTGGTCTGGGTGTTATTGGTGGTGGTTTGGATATTCCCCTTACTGTGCGTGTTAACCATCGGGACAAGTGAAGAGTGTGCAGTTTGAGGAGTTTTACAAGGATGAGAAAAGTTTTACTTTTCCCCACAAACGGTGCCAAAATATTATTGCCTGGGCTCTAGGTCGAGAATCAGGCCACTTGGTCTCTAGTTCTCCAAGACTACTCCACTCCCCCTATTTTTGTTCGGCCTATATTCCGGGATGGGGGCGCCTGTTATCTTCATTAATGAATGGGGCCGTTGGCCCATTCAATGATTTAAGCATTTTCGTTCGGAGGCGTTACGTATCCTAGGAGATCCTATGCCCGTTTGAGCTTTCCCTGTAACGCTCCGATCTTTCTGTCTGAGCAAAAATGACTGAAATGCCCCTGAGGTCATTTTTACCTGGAATTCAGGGATAGGTGACTTGGCGATCCTCGAAGGGTCAACTCAATGTTTGAAGGGAATTAGACGTGTTGTGTTTATTGTAGAGATAAAAATCTCATTTTCCGGACTTTTGGCTCTAAATGACCAAAATAGCCCTATAGCATTTTTACGCAAATTTATGTACTGTTTGAGCCCGGAAACTTTCCCGAGGGTTTGGAATGTTAATTATATATGAAGAATGATCTCTGTTAAAGTCTGGATGGCCTCGGGCATTTGTGTCCAAAATTACCATTTTACTCCTGAAATAGCGCATTTCGGGCCTAATGATATAATTAAGGAAACCTAAACAATATTAGACTCTAATCGAAGATTAATTAATTTTGGTAGTTAATCTAAAGTCAAAATAATTTATTAAGGTTAATTAAAACCTAAAACTACTTAGATAAACTTAAATTCCTATCTTGTGTCAGGATTCCATGTCATGGAATCTTGAATAGTGTTTTCTCTTTCCAATTCCTTAAATTAAGGAATTATGTTTGTGATTGAAAACTTAGTTAAATGAATTTTGATTTCAATGATGGTGCAAGAACTTTTTTAATCATGCCTTCGACAACCTTAATCACCCACTTCTTACCTAAAACACCTTACCACAAACTCCTAATCAAAGGCCTAATCTAAGACACTCCCTAAACACACTTCCAAACCACATTAAAAGAGACATTTTTCCTCCCCCTTGGCTGCACAAGACAGCAGCCATACCTCCTCCATTACATCCATCACATCAAGATTTCTTACTTACACACACTAAAGGAACCATACCCAAGCCCATACCTAGCCATTCCTACAACCTTACCTTTGAATGACACATTAACATAACATATTTTCTTCCCTCCAATGGCATGAAGACTGCAGCCTCTCCCCCCTCCATTCATCTCCTCATGTTTTATTTCTTCTATAAATACACATCTAAAGGGAACTTGATGCCATTTGCTCATTTTCTCAATCAAGTTGCAAGAGTTGTCTTAAGCTTTCTTTCTTTTCCTCAAGAACTCAAGAGTACTTTATTTCCTTCATCTTCTTCATCTTCTCCAAGAACCACCATTTGCCACCACCTTATAATCTCAAACCGCCACAACTCAACCATAAATCATCCCCAAGACACATAGCCTTTCCATTCCAAGACACAAAAACTCAAGAAAAATACTTCACCCTTTGTTTTTCCCTTGGCCGAACCACCCTTTTCACTCCAAAGAAGAAATTTTTCTTCTTATTCTCATCAAAGAATCAAACTCTATTCATCTTGCTAAAGAAAAGCTCTTTTGGTATGGATTTTGTTCTAAAAGATTTTATCTTTTCTTTGTTAGAATAGATGATAGATTTTGTTGTCTTCAACTGAACAAGTTTCATTTTGGTAATCTCATGGTTTTAAACTTTCTTCTTCTTCTTCCTTTTTGGCCTTGGAGCCTTTGTTTTTCAAGAAAAATGTTGGCTTGATGATGAGGGTAGTAACATCCCCTGTTGCTTTATGGATTGACGATTGTCCCCACAAACCAACATGAGTCCTTTCAGCATGCTTTGTCCTCCCTCACATGCTTCCAGGAAAAACTTCCCAGGAGGCTACCTATCCCAAAATTGCTCCAAGTCAAGCACGCTTAACTATGGAGCCTAGGTTGGCGTGATGACCGGAGATGCGACCACGCCGTGGAGGTCACGTCCAACCCCCGATCCGCCTTCCTACGCCAGAGGACCTTGCTCAGTTTATTGGGTATGTGCCTCCCTCGTGGGATAGACGTCAGTAAGAGTCAACGGAGGACCCCACGGAGTGCTTGAGCTTGCACATGTAGATCCCTCTGTTCTCGTCTGATCTTTTGAAGAGGGTGATCATATTTAGGAGTATTCATAGGGTTGTTGTAACACCCCGATTTCTCTGTCCGAGGGAAATGACCAAAATGCCCCTGAGGTCATTTCCTGACCCGAGTTCGAGGGTAACCAACTCGGTCATCCTCGAAGGGTCAACTCAATGTTTGAAGGGGACTGAATGGCCTTTGAATGCTCCCGGAAGCGAAAATCTCGTTTTCCGCAGTTTCGGGTCAAAATGACCAAAATACCCCTATAGCGTTTTTACGCGGGTAAAGGTGCTGTTTGAGCCCGGAACTTTCCCCAGAGGTTTAAAAACATGTTTTCATGTGTCTAGAGGTCTCTGTTCAAGTCCCGGTGGTCCCAGGCAGTTTTAGTGCAAAATTACGATTTTGCCCCTAGAATAGTGTTTTTGAGCTTAATGACGTAATTAAGCAAACCTAAGCAATATTAGGCTCTAAACGAAGATTAATTAATTTTCCTAATTAATCTAGAGTCAAAATAATTTATTAAAGTTAATTAGAACCTAAAATTGCTTAGATTAAACTTAAATCCCTTTTTAGAACTCAAGACTCCTAGTCTTGGAATCTTAAATAGTGTTTTCTCTCTCCAATTCCTTAAATCAAGGAAATGTGTCTAGAGTTGTTTAGACTCTAAATTGAGGATTTAACTCACTAATGGTGCAAGACCACTCCTTAATTATGTCTAGACCACCTTAATTATCCATTTTCTTTACCTAAACACTTTCTTACAAATTCTTAATCTTAAGCATAATCAAAGATACACCTAAACACAACTCTAAACCACAATTAAAATGCAAGAAATCCTCCCCCATGGGCTGATGCATTTCGGCCACCTCATCCCCCTTTGACCACATGTTAAATTATTTTCTCACTCAAAGAACCATGCTTGAGGCCATACCTTGAACCATACCTCACCATACTTTGAACCATACCTCACCATGCCTCAAGACCACATTATCTCACCTCATGGAACTCATGGTCTCCTTCCCCATCTGATGGCCGAAACCTCCTCCTCACTTTGCACCCTCCATTTGCTTCATTTCTCTATAAATAGATGGCCTTGGGAAGCTTGCACCACTTTTAGATCATTTGCTAAGTTTAGGAAACACTCAAAGCTTTTCTTTTTCTCTCAAAGTCTTTGTGTTCTTCAAGTTCTTGGAGTTCTTCAAGTTCTTCATCTTCTTCATCTTCTTCTTCCATCTTCAAGTTCATCACACCAAGTAGGGATTTTCTTTCATGAATTCTTTCTTTAGAGTTCTTGCTTCAAGCTTTATGTTCATAGTTTCTCTTGATTCTTTTTAGAACTTCTTTTCCTTTCCTTATTCTTGCTCATTTTCGGCCATGGGCCTTGGAGTTCAAAGAAATGAGAGCTTGATGATGAGAGTTTCATGATGATGTTCATCACTTGAAACAAACTCTAGAGCTTGATCTTTGTTCTTGAGCAAAAGTGTTTCTAGTTTTTCCTTTCTTGAACCTTTGAGAACTTTAACTTTGATGTTGTTTCAAAATGGTTCTAATGACTCAATGATGAGGTCTCATGATGTTGGTGTTAGTATATCACCAAGATCATGGATTCTAGAGTTTCAAACATTTCTTTTCTTTCCTTGAAGTTTCGGCCATTACCTTTCCTTTTCATGCTAGATGTTTAATTTTCTAAATATGTTATGTTGAGTTCTAAGAACTCTAGACTTTTACTTTGTCTTGGCTTGATGAGTTTGGGTTGAGGTTTAAGTTCCTTTAAAGTCTTGTTAAGAGCTCTAGAAAGATAAAATGAACTTGCATAATTTATTTTATGCTTGCATTCATATTTACATTCTTGCTATGCATCTTTATTTTCAAGCTATCACCTAAGAACATAAAGATTAAAATGGAACTTGCATCTTCACTTAATTTAATTCTCGAAGCCTTTCTATTTCGGCCTTAAAGTCGATTGTTGTTGGGCCTAGAGCACTAAAATAAAGAATTGAACTTGCATTATCACCTAATTAATTTCTCGAATGCCTATCTATTTCGGTCTTAAAGTCGATTGTTGTTGGGCCAAGAGCACTAAAATAAAGAATTGAATCTTGCATATTTACTTTCAAGCTTGCACGTTTAAGATTATGCTTCGTATATTTACTTTCAAGCTTGCACGTTTAAATTATGCCTTGCATATTTAATTTCAAGTCATCACTTTACTTTGAAAGCAAGATTAAAAATGAAGAGCATGAGCACGTTTAGTTTATGTCGTAACTTAAGAACCTAGAGCTCGAAGACTTGCCCATTTCATTCCAAGTTAAAGTTGAATGTAAACCATACTTTGAATGTATGTTTTTCGGCCAAGTAGTGAGGATGGACTTCCAATGAGTTTTCATCTAGCTACTAGGACCAATAGCCTATGTTTCAAGTGTTCCTTAAAGTTTTACAATTCTTTATAAGGTTATGTCATTATAAGTTGTGATTCCAATCTCTTTTAGGGGATGGAATATGTTTTGGTCACTGACCTAAGGCTTCACTTAGCCTCTTGATGAATTAAAATGTTTTGCAAAGAGTTTTAGAAGTTCTAGATTGATTCCGAGAGAAACTAGTTAACTTATGTACCTAGAAATGTCAATTTACTTCTCTTATTGAGGCAAGATGTTTTCGGTTCTGATGTGGTGAATGTGATGCTGTATGATGATGTTTTCATGTGTTGGAATGTGTGAAAATATCGTATGATGATGTAGAAGCGATCCTATGCATGATAGGTGAAAAACTAGCTAACTAGAAATACCGTAAAGTTAGAATTTAACATAGTTTTGACCCATTTGTTTATGGAACTAATCCAAACTGTTTTAATGGGGACATAATCAGATTTAGATTGTTTAGACATGAAAAACTTGGTATCATTTGAGTTAGAATTGAATTCTAGCACCTATGGGGAAACTAGTAACTAGAAAACCGTAAAAATGCAAACATAGAACTCTTAGAACATTTAATTTTCTAGATTCTGTCCAGCACCCTTGCAGCATGGTAAACATGATTAATAATTAGTCCTTAAGCATAGGAATGCCTCATAATTGATTTAGATTTAATCCATAGCGCCTTAGGCGAAGACGGAACCAAGAAAGGGTCTAAAACGTAAGTTCTAGAACCCCGCGATCACAAGTTAAGAATTCTACCCTATGCTTTTCAGATTTAAATGTAGATATGAGGATTATGAGTGATGTTTAATTATGAGCCCTTAGGTGCATAAAATATGAGCGACGGATGTTAGAGAACCAAATCTCATGATTAAGACCCGTAAGGGTCAAAGCATAAGCTACCGTAAGGATAAACGGTTGAATGTTCCATGATGGTGTATGTTATGTAAAGGATGATGATGATACTCATATGAGGAATTCATGAGGATATATGTTTTATTACGAGAACAACTTGAGCATGTGATCTCTGATGAGAGTGTATAGTATTGATGTGTTGATGCTCCCGCCACGATGCGTTACGTAAAATTATGAAATTATGATGCTTACGATGCATACGATGAATATGATGCCTTATGTTGATGTTGAATGACTATGCATGCTCTATATGTTTCGTGGCATAAAGCAAGTTTGAAGGAAATCCGGTGTATGCCGTTACGCTGCCGAATTTCTCATCAAACTTGAGAATTTGAGAAAAGTTTGTGAAAACTCCTGGGTGACACCGGTTCGCCGAGCACCCCAGGATAGGTTCAGGTGACACCGGTTCGGCCGAGCACCCCGAGCGGATGTGACAAATCTTGAGACGCATTTCTCCGCTACGGTGGGAGGAAACAAATCCGTGAGGGTATTGACATTGAGCTTGCCAGCGGACAATTCATTGTGTACTAGATACGAGAGCGTTTCAAAGAAGGAAATGATCCTAAGATAGGTGATCCGAGAAAGTTATGTACACCCCCTCTATTAGCCCATATTAAATCTAGTGACGACTAGTTAGGAAAGAGCTCATTCCTAGGCGATAGGTGAGGCGTAGTTTGGTGACCGATTATCACGGGCGGTGAATCGGTTGGACTTTTGGTGGATATGTTAAGAGGGTGGTCTTTAAGAAAAAGAACTTAAGAGTTTTACTTATGAGAAAGATGCCACAAGAAAAGTACTATGCCTTTTTCGTGCCATGTATATGATTTATGTTCCTTTATGATGTGCCCAAGTATTACGATTTTCGTGTTAATGTGCATATGGTATTGTCATGCATTCATCAAATATCTGTTGCATTCATGTCATTAAGACACATACTAAAAGACACCCACCTCGGATAATTAGATTTGTAAAGCCTAAAACCAATCCTTATGCATGTACACCTTTTTCATAATTAAAACCGAGGTGGCTGGGGACGACGACGATGACACTAGTGTTAGAGTCGGGAGTCCCTACTGAGAATCTCGAATTGAGTTTCTCATCCCTTCCCTTTCTTCCGTGTCGTCTCTAGATGAGGATTACAACGAGGTTCGTGACTTCTTTTGGTAGCGCGCTTAAGGGGCACACTAGCAGACGGAGTAGAGGGTCGCTGCCGAGGCATAGATAGCTTAGCTTTTTGGGTTAACACTTATCTAACCTCATAGGTGGATAAGGATGACTTCACATATGGGGGCATGTTTTGATGTAAATGATGGTACTATGATGTTAGTAGTTTATGTATCTATGAAGATGTGATGATATTGTGATCGTAATGTATAATACTATGTTTCATGATTATCAATGGTGTGGTTACTTTTTCTTGCACGTTATGGTTATTACGAACGTTAGGTTGGTGCGCGGCTCGCGTTTTGCTTTCAAGTTTCAAAAAGAAAAATTTATTCGTATTTTCCGCTAAGTATTTTAATGAAAGATTCTAAGGAATGGGACTAAAAAGTAATAGACTAATGATTAACCTAAATATGTTCTAGAGTATTGGGTTAAAAATTAGGATGTTACAGTTGTGGAGGGGAGCTTTTGCCAATAGCTTATGTTGTGTTGTTCCATGTACTTTCCTGCTTTTATCTATTCTTCTTGTATGGAAGTTCAGCCCTCGTGGATGGGTGTGACTCCGCTTTTATGCTTCCTTATCTATGTTGCTGTTATTTGCAGTAACTATCATGTTTGGATTATGTTATCATGTATAATATATGTATTTCATGGTTATGGATGATGTGGCTACTCTTTACGATATTCTGTGTTCTTCGCAAACGTTAGGACTTATGCTAGTGCGCACAGCTCATGTTTTGTTTTAAGTTTAAAAAAAAAAATTTATCCATATTTTCTACTGAGTATTTAACAAAGTACAGTTTAAAGAATGGAACAAAATGGTAATAACTAATAATTAACTTTAATACGTCTGAGGCGTGTTGGGTTAAATATTAAGATGTTACATTTCCAAGTTGCGAGGTCCAGTTGCTTGGATGTGTGGGCCGGCCGTGCAGGGTCAACTGAGCTTGTGAATCCATCGACCCATTTGGAGATGATGGTCAGGATAGCCCAAGGAGTGGGGAAGCCAAGCGTCTTGAGGTCAATTCGTGGCTGACCGATCCAATATCCATTCTATTAAAAGAGTTTAACAACTTTTGCTTATAAAAAAATACTTAAAATATAACACTGAACCATACACGAATTTTTTTATTCTACTTTTAATTTTATTTCGAAAGAAATACTTTTCTCATAATTTTAACCAAATCAACCCATAATAATTGAACATACACCTAAAAATTGCTGAAATATTGAATTCCCCAATTCAAGGGATGAATATTTATGATAACCGATCCACCTTCCACGTCTTCATAGTTAAGGAAATCCTGAAGGGATCCTCCTTATTTCAAGTAACTAAGGAATGATCTCAACAAAAATGTTCTAATACATCTAGTGCAACATAGGGACTGTCACGGACCTACGTGGGATCAAGGCTCAAATATATCCAAAATACTTCTCAAACACAGTATTTTTATAGGTCTGCACTAGAGTCGTTCCCTGCTTGGGGAAAGTGATCTGCATCAACCCTACTTCTCAAGCCAAAGCAATGATGAACCCAGTAGGGTCAAGTCAAACTTGCCTGCCCCACCATGACTGATACAAGGTACCTAGACCGAAAAACAATAACCCTGTGCTAGGCTGCACAAAAAAATCGATTTAACAAAACCAAACTATAACCAAATCAAACCACACTTAAACCGATTAAACCGATTTTACATAAGTGGATTTTAAACCAAACCAAACCAGATTATAGAAATCCTTTTTCTTTAAGTAGTTCCAAAACTGAACCAATTTTCCTCCTGCAACAATATTATGTCGAACAGCATCACTGCCTCTCAAGTTGTTCCACCGCGAGTCCAGCAATGCCTGGTGCGTGAAATGACTTCTCAGGTTCTGTTGCAGGGATCTCAACGAGATACTCTCCATCCTCCACCATTTGACCGATCAATCGATCTTTATTCATTTCGAATCTCATCGTTAAAATCAACTCCCTCCCTCTCTCTCTCTGGTGTTTCAAGGAAGAAGCTATTGAATAGTTGTTCAATGAGTTGAGAGGGCGGCGTTGATAGCGTTGGGAAGGGCGAATAACGAAAAGAGAGACTGTTAGCAATGTTGTAGAAGCATCTTCAACTAGTTCAGTCATATTTTATTCGATTCAAAATCGAATTGGTGGATCTTGAACCGGTGCAAAACTGTTTTGAACATATTAAAGGAGTTTAGTTCAAAGAACTGAACCTTATTTACTGATCAAGTTCAGTTAGCCAAAGAACTGAAACATAACAGGCCTACACTCAGCCTTTACCGCCAACAAACCAATATGCTATTCAAAACAACACCGTTCAGAACGTAGCCAATCCCACGATCAAGAGCTTACTCCACATGGTCTAACAACTACAGGACCAAAATGGGAGGATGGCCTACGGAGACTCTAGACTCAAATGCAAGGCCACCACCAATCTCACACAGAACCTCCAAATAGATTCACTACCTTTTCCGTGTTTATTATGACAATAAACCACCATGAAAATTTCAAAGTTTCCTGACTTCAATGTAATCAAGATCTGTCAAGGATATTCCTAAAGAAATTTCACACCATCTAGCTCACAAACAAAGGCAATATCAAGCAACTAATCTTGGCAGTGAGGATAACAAGATCCGACCATGCAAAGCCTCCCAGATAAACAGAAGCTTTTCCATTCTGAACGCCTGAAAAATCCCTCTTAGAATAACATAACTTGACAAAACTCTCTCTCTCTCTCTCTCTCTCTATTTTGAATACTTTCAGCATATGTACTGTACTTGATGCCTGATGCAGCTACAAAATTGTTTAAGAAACAAGACAAGTTACGTGGATTGTCCTGATTTGAAAGTCAACAAGTGTGTTCAACTGTTAATTACTAACTATATCAAAATGATGAGTAGCAGAAAGTGTCTGTTCAGTGAATGGTTTGAGGGGGCACTGATGGCAGAAGCAACTGAAGAGAGAGTGGTAAAAAGTAAATGATATTGTTCACATCCATGGTGATAACAGATATTAACAAACACCAATCATTTGAAGTGATTAAGGGTGTGAACAAACTCCTATGCTTCTCAAAGTGAATAGCAGATAGTTTATTAGAAATTGCTGCTACACCTCGCAGATCACGTCATAGTGAATAGTTTATCCTGTGCCACTTATGCTATGGGTTAAAGTCAAAGGTCCTATTCTCATGTAAACAATAATGATATACTTCATTGTACCCGTTTCTCCTTTCAATTTTGACTAGAACAACCCCTCTATATGACTATATCCATATCAGTTAACAAAATGCACAAAGAAATACAAGAAATGAGGATGAGCCATGTTCACCTCGGCAATATCATGTAGAAATTAACAAATTACGCCCAGGAAAGGAACATTCTTAAACCTAGGCCAAAGATAGAATAGATGGTCATTAGAAGGCATACTGACCCTTGGGTATCGAACAGTTCTACAGTCCACACCACACATTCAACAAAAGCGAAATCATCAGCAAAAGACCATGTGTTTGGTTGGAGATTAAAAAGGGGGAAATTTCCATATATGAGCTACACTTTTATTCTCTAACCAAACATACTCTTGGGGTGAAATTTTTCACATGAAGCTCACCCATAAAAATTTTACATCATTTTTAACCCCAACCAAACATTCCCAGTTTTTATTTCAGTAAAACAATAAATATACCAAGCAACCTACATGTGCTTACTCTCCAAAAATATCACGACTATTTTATAGTTGGAGAAAATTCAGGTCTCAAACATTTATTTTAGAGTTGTACCAACAAAGAGAGCGCTACGAGATCCTCAATCAAGCAGAATGAAGTCATGCAGATAAACCAATGCAACTACCATCAAGACAACAATTAAGATGCCAAAACTGAAATACTACCAAATCACGGATGGATCATTTTTTCTTTTGTTGCCCAGGTATCCAATGCCGATAGCGGTGACTAATCCCACAAAGGCGGGAGCTTTTCTAAGGATAATCCTCTGTCCAGAAGATCCTTTCCATACAAAGTGTCAGAATTTGAATCCCTAATCAAATGCTTAAGGCTAGGCCTCGTGGCTCAGATGAATCACTTTTTATACAACAACAATATACTCAAAGTTGGTTCTTTCTGCTCCAGAAATCCTAAAAAATCAAAATAAATCAAAGAAACAAAGTCCTCCTTATCTTACGGGGAAAAAAAAACACTTCACCATCACTTACATAAAAAATAATAAACAAAGAAACCAACTTTTCCATCAAAGCCACTTTCACCGTCACCGTTCCTTGGCGAATAAAAAAACCAGAACCCAAGTTAAGGTTCAAAATTAGAAGCAACCCGCTTCACTCGTTTTGGCAAACACCCCGTGTGCTTACGAGGAGCTGCTGCTGCGCAGCCTATAGACGATGCGTCCTTTGGAGGAGTCGTAGCGACTCACCTCGACCTTGACTCGGTCACCGGGCAATATCCGAACGAAGTTCTTTCGGATTTTCCCAGAAACATAGCCGAGGATGAGGTCCTCGTTGTCGAGGCGAACGCGGAACATACCGTTTGGGAGGGACTCCGTGATGAGGCCCTCGTGGACCCACTTCTGCTCGCCGGACTTGTCGGCCGTCCGGGACTTGGCGGGCGCCGAGAGCGTCGCCGGCGAAAAGGGGTGGAGGGGAGGAGGGCGGAGGAAAGAGGGGATGGTAGGGTGGGGGTCGTTGTGGATGGCTAGAGACAGAGGAGAATGGACGACAGTTGAAGGGGGAAAAAGATTATGATGATGGTGGTGGTGGTGATGGATGATTGGGGTGTGGAATGAGAACGAAGTTGAAGAGGTAAACATATCTGTGTGTGACCCTGTCGCGTCTGTGAGCGGGTTTTGGTTTGGAATGTTACTTGTGTTTCTTTTGGGTGGATAGCGTGAGATGCGAACAAATAAAAGAGAAATGGGAATTTTGGAGGGATAAGGTTTTGGTCATGGCTTGGTTTTGCAATTAAAGATTGGTGCCCACTCCCTTATACTTGAAAGTCCATGTAAAACTTTACAATTATTTTTTGTAACATCCCTCGCTATTTTATGAATTAATATTGTCACAAACTAATTTGGTTTTTCGACGTCTTTGTTACCACACGCCTTTAAAACTTCCCAAAAGGTCACCCATCCAAAATTGCTCTAAGTCAAGCACGCTTAACTGTGGAGCTCTTTCATGATAGACTACCAAAAAGAAGATGTATCTTGTTTGTATAGGTAATACAAATCAATTCATATAAGCTCTCTTTAACTGTATAGTCTCATACTTACACAGTCTCAAGATCCCTCTCATTCGAGTGTGTAATCAATTCATCCATGTACCCCTCCACTTTCGAAGTCTATCGCAGGCATTTGCATTGCGCTCCTCGCGTGAATCACTCCCCAACTTCGCAATCCTAGGGCGTTACGCTTTTAACCACATTTTTCGAGTATGGTTAAACGCAGATAAAAGTGTGGCCAAACACAGCACTCATCAGAGGTTCTTGACATTGTGAAGTCTGACTTCCGCCACATGCTCTCTAATGTCTCCTCCACCTGTGACCTTGCCCAGTTGCGTGTCCACTCCATGCTCCTCTACATCGACGCCATCGTGGAGTGTGCCAACTGTAACACCCCAATTTTCTGTCTGAGAGAGAATGACCAAAATGCCCCCGAGGCCATTTTCTGCCTGGAATTCGAGGATAGCCGGCCTGGATGTCCTCGAAGGGTCAACTCAATGTTTGAAGGGGATTAGATGGTCCTTGAGTGATTTCAGAGATAAAAATTGTGTTTTTTGCAGTTTCGGGTCAAAATGACCAAATTACCCCTATAGCGTTTTACGCGGGTAAAGGTGCCGTTCGAGCCTAAAACTTTCCCCAAAGGTTTAAAATGACATTTTCATGTGTTTAAAAGTATCCGTTTAAGTCCCGGTGGTCCCGGGCAGTTTTTGTATAAAATTACGATTTTGCCCCTAGCATAGTGCCATTTGAGCTTAATGATGTAATTAAGCAAACCTAAGCAATATTAGGTTCTAATCGAAGATTAATTAATTTTCATAATTAATCTAGAGTCAAAATAAGTTATTAAAATTAATTAGAACCTAAGATTGCTTAGATTAAACTCAAACCCCTTTCCTTTTTAAAAAACTCAAGTTTCCAAGACATAGATAGAATCTTGAATAGTGTTTTCACTCTTCACTCTCCATACTCTAAGAAGCCTAGGTAAAGTAGGAATTTGACCTTACTAATGGGCAAGAATGCTCACTAATCATGCCTTAAAATAGCCTTGATTACCTATCCTTTCACTTACACACTTACTTACAAGTTCCTATTCCTAAGCCTAATCAAAGCTACACCTAAACACACCTCTAAACCATAATTAAATGAAAGATATTCCTCCCCTTGGATTCCCAAAGAGTGGCGCCACCTCACCCCCTCATGCATCACAAATTTGTTCACTCACACACTCAAAGAAGCATGTTACACCATGCCTAAACCCATGCCTACACCATGCCTTACATCTTATCTTGAAATGACATAACCAAGAGATAGTTTTCTCCCTCCTTCCTTCCCCAAAATGGCGCCACTTCTCCCTCCCATTCTCACCCCTCATGTTTCATTCCTCTATAAATAGCATGCTTGGATGAACTTGAATCGCTTTTGGTTCATTTACTAAGTTGAGTTTTTAAGAGCACCTTAAAGCTTTTCTTTTTCTATCAAGTTCAAGAGTTCCGCTTCTTCAACTTCTTCATCTCCTTCTCTCATCTCAACCTCCAATCACTTGGTAGGGATTTTATTTTAAGTGTTTCATTCATTAAAAGTTCTTATTTAGTTATGTGCCTTATGATTTCTCTTGAATCTTTTATAACTTCTTTTTCCTTTTTGTTTTCTATTCTTTTCGGCCAAGGGCCTTAAAAGGCTTGGGAATGAGAGCTTGATGATGAGGATTTCATGATGATATTCATCATTTGAGCAACCTCTAAAGCTTGATCTTGGTTCTTGAGTAAAAGATGTTTTCAGTTTTTCCTTTTCTCTTCATGCTCTAGATTCGATTTTCATTCCTTTTCCTTGATCCTAGTTTTGATTTTAAAGGCTTATGTTAGGTGGGAAATGACTCAAGGATGAGAGCACATGATGTTGGTGTTGATGTATCATCAAGATCATGGTCTCTAGAGTTTCAAATTTTCATCCTTTCTCCTTCATGGTTTCCTTTTCTTTGATATTTTGGCTTTGTCACCAAAGACATGGTGAGATGGTTTCTAAAACTCAGCTTGGTTTTCTAACTTGATCCATTTTCAGTTCCTTAAATAATATTAATGTTTAACTTGTTTCTTTTAATCCATTCCTTAAGCTTGATGATGATGTTCAAACCATAAGGTTCCTTTGGCACCTTGGTACAAAGAACTCTAAAGCTTGCTTTACCTTGCTATGATAAGTTTGGGTTGAGATTTAAGTTCCTTTAAGATCTTGAAAGAGCTCTAGTAAAGATGCAAAAATGAACTTACATATTTATTTTCCTTGCCTAGCATATTTATTTTTGAGCTAATCACCTAAAACGTAAAGATTAAAACAAGAGTTGCATTCTCATATCACCTAATAATTAATCTCGAAGCTCACCTATTTCGGCCTTAAAGTCGATTGTTGTGGATTCCAGAGCACTAAAATAAAGAATTGGACTTGTATTCATATTTACTTTCCTTGTCTAGCATATTTATATTTCAAGTCATCGCTTAAATCCTAAAAGATAAAATGAACTTGCATATTTACTTTCAAGTCTTGCATATTTATTTTCAAGTCTTGCATATTTATATTCCTAGCACCTCATATTTATATTTCAAGTCCTTGTATCTCATATTTATTTTGAAGTCTTCACTTTACTTATAATGAAGACTAAAATAGAATGCATAGCACGTTTACTTTTCGTCATCACTTAAAGACTTTGGAACTCAAAGACTTGCCCTTTTATTTCAAGCTAAAGTTTGGTTATGGAAGCATTCCCTTGAATGCACAATTTGGCCATGTGATGATGATGAGCTTGGTGTGAGTTTCATCTAGTCACAAGTGCCCATAATCTATGTCTTAGGATTTTCTTAAGCATAGGAGGACTCAGAATATTTCAAGTGTGATTTTTACGTTTTAAATTCCAATCTTGGGCCAACTCAAATGGTTGGTGCCCTTGTTTAGTTTATGATGATTTTAGTGAAATAAGTTGGTTTCCAAAGAGTTTTAGAAGTCCTAAAGTGAGTCAATGAGAAACTAGTGACTTATGTGTATTGAAAATGAAATATCATGCTTGGTATGATGATGAATGAATTCGGTTCAGCCTTGATGATTTGGTTTCTGTTTGATGATGATTTTAATATGTTAGAATGTGTAAAAATTATATATGTTGAGGCAGGAGCCTTTCTATGCATGGTAGGAAAGAAACTAGTCTTACAGAAAAGCCATAAAGTTGAGTTTTAGCATAGTTTTGAACCATTTACTTTTAGCCACTGCCAAAACTGTTTTAATGGGATAACATTCAGTTTAAGATTGATTAATCATGAAAAACTTGGTAACATTTGCTGTAGGATTGATTTTTAGTGCCTATAGAGAAACTAGTAACTAGAAAATCGTAAAAGTGCAATTCTAGAACACGTAGAAATATAATTTTATGATTCTATTACAGCATGATTAATCATAGCATAAGTGATCTATAATTAGTGCAAATGTGTAGGAATCTCTCATAATTGGCTTAAATTTAATCTATAGCACCTTAGGCGAAAACGGAACGTAGAAAAGGTCTAAAACGTAGTTTCTAGAACCCCCGTAATTACAAGATATAATTTCTGCCCTCAAGGCATGATGCTGTCTAGATTCGTTGACAAACATAAATATTAGTAAGAATCTTTAGTTGTGAATCCTTGGGTGCATAAAAGGTTAATACTAAATGTTAAAATAATTATATCTCGAGTTTAAGCCCCGTAAGGGTCAAAGTATAAGACACCTTAGGTGTAAGAGCATAATGAACTTTAGTACTTCATATGGGTGCATGTTTTTATTATGAAAATTTATGATGACTGTGATGCTCATGATTATGTATATATATGAATGTGGCATAAAGCAAATTTGGAAGAAATTCGGTGTGCTATGGTTACGCTATCGAATTTCTAACAAATTTGAGGAACTTAGAAAGTTTTCAAAAAGATATGAGTTTTGAATGTGACATAGTATTGTGAGTACGCGTTCTGGGGGACGACGATACGTAACACCCCAGAAACAAATCCTTGAGGGGGACGACGATACGTAACACCCCAAAGAGGACAATATTCACCGTGTACTCAATACCGGTGCGATGCGTTCTGTAATGATTATTATTATTGAGATTGCACTAATCAGATGATAAGCAAGAACTAGTGATGACTAGTTAAGGTATAAGCTCATAACCTAGAGATGTGACACGTTCTGGATGACATTGGTTCTGCCGAACACCCCCAAATCGATTGTCTTTTTAGGGTGATCCCTATGTTACAGTACGATGCTTTGAATGTCACATAGTTACAGAAAGAGAAATGCTTTTACATGAGAAGTATATGCCACTTTATGCCACCTGTATGATGTTGATAGCTCTATAAATGTTTAATTGATTTTGTTTGTTGCATCTTCATGCATTCATGCTTTATTATGTTACATCCATGACAGTAAGACTCATCCCAAAAGGAACAAATCTTAGATAATTAAGTTTAAAACCTAATAAGTAAATTTTATGCATGCTCACCTTTTTCAAAGAAACCCAAGGTTCCTGAGGACGTAGATGATAACACCTAGATAGGAGGTTGTAACATCCTAATTTTTAACCCAATACTCTAGAACATATTTAGGTTAATCATTAGTCTGTTACTTCATAGTTCTCATTTATCTTTGAATTACTTAGCGGAGAATACGGGTAAATTTTTTTTTTGAAAAACAAAGAGAGAGCCGCGTGATGCGATAAGCGGTAAACCATGTACGGTAAACAAATGTCTCTCAACATCATAACATAAGGCACACCATGAGTAACACTGAAGATCATCTCATATATATAATTTGCCCACTTATAAGTGTGGGACTTAGTTTAGTACAAGGAAAGTACAGGAAAGGAAATGCAACATAAACATAAACATGATCTACTCCCCTACCCGAGTGCACCTAATGGGATAACCTCTAAACAAAAGAAGGTTTATCCCCATCTTAGTGGTGTGTGCTCTAACCGGGTACTCCATCGGTCGATCGTCACCTCCTACTGACGTCCGTCTCGTGAACGAGGCAAGTATCCGGGAAACTGTGCGAGCTCCTCGGGCGTAAAGAGGCGGAACGGGGATCGAGAGTGACCCCCGCGGTGTGGCCGCATCTCCGGTCGTCGTGCAAGCCGGGGCTGAGTCACGGTATTCTCACTGCCCTCCCTCATCAATGGTGGAGAGGGGGCAGAGCTCTCGCTATACGGATGGGTAGGCGGGTCCTCGGACGGGTCGGTCTCCGAGAAGTAGGTCCGGGGCACGTAATCGGGATAGTCTCGCATGGCTAAGGTGGCGGTGTGCATGCGGAGCACTCTCTTGTCATGCGTACTCGCACGCTCAAAAACCTGCTCGTCGTCGCCATAGGGTGCAGTCGGGGAGAAGCGATGGGTGTGCACGGGATGAGCCGGCGTCCTACGAACATGAAAACCCGCACCGTGCACTGTCCCTCAAAATGGTATGACCCGTGAGTCGGGTCATAGTGCACCTCCCACGTCGGCGTGTCCACGAACACTACGAACGTCGCCATCTGAAGACGTGACGGAAAGGAAGAGATAGAGGGAGTGAGAATCTTGCTAAAGAATCTCAGTAGGGCCTCCTACTACCTAGGTGTCATCATCTACGTCCTCAGGAACCTTGGGTTTATTTATACAAAATGACTGAGCATGTATTAAGTTCATTTTAAACTTTAAAATATATTTTAGCCAAGGTCCATTCATTTTAGGATGATCTTAATGTCATGGATGCAACATAATAGAAAATGTATGCATGGCACTACCTAATGCACATACATAAAACATAACATCAAGCATCATCATTCTTGGTGGCATAAAGTGGCAATAGTAACATTCATATGGGACAAAGCTTAGTGACATAATCATAATCATGAAACTTCTCTTCCTCATGGGCCACCCTAAAAGACAATCGAACTGGGGGTGCTCGGCCGAAGGGGTGTCACCCGAGCGTGTCATACATCTAGGTTATGAGCTCATACCTTAACTAGTCGTCACTAGTTCTTACTTACCACTTAACGATAAGCGTATCATAAATCATAAATCCCAACTATCTGAGTACGGGTTAGGGGGCAATTCTCTTAGGGGTGCTCGGCCGAACCGGTGTCACCTAAGAATGTAAAATGGTACCGATGTCACATGAGTTCTATGGAGGTGCTCGGCCGAACCGGTGTCATCCTAGAACCCATCTTAGTACCTTAATTTTCAAAATCTCTTTAAGTCCCCAAATTTGTCGGAAATTCGGCGGCACAACGGTCATTACACCGAATTTCCTTCCAAATTTGCTTTATGCCACATAAACATATAACCTCATAAATTCCTCATATGAATAACATCATCATCATTAGCATACTTCATGCATCATCATAAAACATTCAAACGCTTACCCTTACGGTAGCTTATGCTTTGACCCTTACGGATCTTAATCTTGAGATATAATTCTCTAACATCCGATGCTCATATTTTTATGCACCTAAGGGCTCATAATTAATCATCATTCCTAACCCTCATGTTCATACTTAAATCTGAAAGGCATAGGGCAGAATCTCTAACTTGTATTTATGGGGTTCTAGAACTTACGTTTTAGACGCTTTCTCGGTTCCATTTTACTAAGGCCCTATATATTAAATCTAAATCAATTATGAGGCATTCCTATGCTTAAGGATTAATTATTAATCATGTTTATCATGTTGTAAGGGTGCTGGACAGAATCTAGAAAATTAAATGTTCTAAGAGTTCTACGTTTGCATTTTTTACGATTTTCTAGTTACTAGTTTCCCCGTAGGTGCTAGAATTCGATTCTAATCCAAATGATACCAAGTTTTTCATGTCTAAACAATCTAAATCTGATTATGTCCCCATTAAAACAGTTTGGATTAGTTCCATAAACAAATGGGTCAAAACTATGTTAAATTCTAGCTTTATGGTATTTCTAGTTAGCTAGTTTCTTACCTATCATGCATAGGTTCGCTTCTACATCATCACATGATATTTTCACACATTCCAACACATCAAAACATCATCATACAGCATCACACTCATCACATCAGAACCGAAAACATTTAACTTAAATGAGAGAGTTAAATTGACATTTCTAGGTACATAAGTTAACTAGTTTCTCTCGGAATCGATCTAGAACTTACAAACTCTTTGCAAAACATTTTAATTCATCAAGAGGCTAAGTGAAGCCTTAGGTCACTGACCAAAACATATTCCATCCCCTAAAAGATAATAAAATCACAACTTGTGATGACATAACCTTATAAAGATTTGTAAAGCTTTAGGGAAAACTTAAAACATAGACTATTGGTCCTAGTAGCTAGATGAAAACTCATTGCAAGTCCATCATCACTACTTGGCCGAAATTATGCATTCAAGGAATACATTTACATTCAACTTTATCTTGGAATGAAATGGGCAAGTCTTTGAGCTCTAGGTTTTTAAGTTACGACATAAACTAAGCGTGCTCATGCTTTTCATTTTAAATCTTGCTTACAAAGTAAAGTGATGACTTAAATTTAAATATGCAAGGCATAAACTTAAACGTGCAAGCTTGAAAGTAAATATGCGAGGCATAAACTTAGGCGTGCAAGCTTGAAGGTAAATATGCATGGTTCAATTCTTTATTTTAGTGCTCTTGGCCCAACAACAATCGACTTTAAGGCCGAAATAGATAGGCATTCGAGAAATTAATTAGGTGATAATGCAAGTTCAATTCTTTATTTTAGTGCTCTAGGCCCAACAACAATCGACTTTAAGGCCGAAATAGAAAGGCTTCGAGAATTAAATTAAGTGATGATACAAGTTCCATTTTAATCTTTATGTTCTTAAGTGATAGCTAGAAAGTAAAGATGCATAGCAATAATGTAAATATGAATGCAAGCATAAAATAAATTATGCAAGTTCATTTTATCTTTCTAGAGCTCTTAACAAGACTTTAAAGGAATTTAAACCATAACCCAAACCCATCCAAACAAGGTAAAGTCAAGCTTAGAGTTCTTAAAACTCAACATAACATTTTTAGGAAATCAAACCATGAAGCTTAGAAAATTTAAGGTAATGGCGAAATCTTCAAGAAGAAAAAGGAACATTTTAAAACTCTAGAGTTCATGATCTTGATGATATATTAACACCAACATCATGAGTCCTCATCATTGAGTTCATAGAGCCATTTTTAAAACATCATTAAAGCTAAAGTTCTCAAGAGTTCAAGAAAGGAAAAACTAAAAACATTTTTGCTCAAGAACAAAGATCAAGCTCTAGAGTTTGTTTCAAGTGATGAACATCATCATGAAACTCTCATCATCAAGCTCTCATTCCTTTGTTCTCTAAGGCCTATGGCGAAAATGGGAAGGAACAAGGAGGAGAAAAGAAGTTCTAAAAAGAATCAAGAGAAACTATGAACATCAAGCTTGAAACAAGAACTTTAAGGAAAAGAATACATGAAAGAAAATCCCTACTTAGTGTGATGAACTTGAAGATGGAAGAAGAAGATGAAGATGATGAAGAACTTTGAAGAGCTTGAAGAACTTGAAGAACACTAGAACTTTGAGAGAAAAGAAAAGCTTTGAGTGTTTCCTAAACTTAGCAAATGATCTAAAAGTGGTGCAAGCTCCTCAAGGCATTCTATTTATAGAGAAATGAAACAAATGGAGGGAGCTCATGGGGGAGGATGGCTTCGGCCATGAGGTGCAGATTGGAGGCATTCCATGAGTTCCATGAGGTGAGATAATGTGTTCTTGAGGTATGGTGAGGTATGGCTTAAGGTATGGCTTCAAGCATGGTTCTTTGAGTGAGAAAATAATTAAACATGTGGCCAAAGAGGAGTGTGCTGGCCGAAATGCATCAGCCAAGGGAGGAGAGTTTCTTGCATTTTAATTGTGGTTTAGAGTTGTATTTAGGTGTATTTTTGATTATGCTTAAGATTAGGAATTTGTAAGAAAGTGTTTAGGTAAGGTAAATGGGTAATTAAGGTGGTCTAGACATAATTAAGGAGTGGTCTTGCACCATTAGTGAGTTAAATCCTCAATTTAGAGTCTAAACAACTCTAGACACATTTCCTTGATTTAAGGAATTGGAGAGAGAAAATACTATTCAAGATTCCAAGACTAGGAGTCTTGAGTTCTAAAAAGGGATTTAAGTTTAATCTAAGCAATTTTAGGTTCTAATTAACTTTAATAAATTATTTTGACTCTAGATTAATTAGGGAAATAAATTAATCTTCGTTTAGAGCCTAATATTGCTTAGGTTTGCTTAATTACGTCATTAAGCTCAAAAGCACTATTCTAAGGGCAAAATCGTAATTTTGCACTAAAACTGCCCGGGACCACCGGGACTTGAATAGAGACCTCTAGACACATGAAAACATGTTTTTAAACCTCTGGGGAAAGTTCCGGGCTCAAACGGCACCTTTACCCGCGTAAAACGCTATAGGGGTATTTTGGTCATTTTGACCCGAAACTGCGGAAAATGAAATTTTAAACCGAGAAAGCATTCAAAGGCCATTCAATCCCCTTCAAACATTGAGTTGACCCTTCGAGGATGACCGAGTTGGTTACCCTCGAGCTCGGGTCAGGAAATAACCTCAGGGGCATTTTGGTCATTTCCCTCGGACAGAAAAATCGGGGTGTTACAGAGGTTGCCCTACTGAGATTCTTTAATAAGATTCTCACTCCCTCTATCTCTCCTTTCCGTCACGTCTTTAGAAGGCGACGTTCGTGGTTTTTGTGGATTCCCTAACGTGGGAAGTGCACCATGATCCGAAGCACGGATCGTACCATTTTGAGGGTCGATGCACTGTTCATGTCTTCATGTTTGTTGGATGACCCTCATCCTGTACATACCCATCGCTTCTCCCCAACAGCACCATATGGCAACGACGATTGAGTTTTTAAGCGTGGCCGCATGCATAACGAGAGGGTGCTCCGTATGCACACTGCCACCTCGGCCGTGCACGATTACCTTGACTATGTGCCGCGTACGTACTTCTCGGAGATCGATCCGTCAGAGGACCTGCCTACCCACTTGTATAGCGAGAGCTCTGTCCCCATTCCATCGCTGATAGGAGAGGGCAGTGAGGAGACTGTCACTCAGCCGAGGCTGGCTTGGAGGTAGTCTATGCACCCCCGTCGAGGAGCTCACGTCCAGCCGCAGCGAGTGCCCACTCCGGATGTGGTTTGTCCTTGGATTGGATATGTTCTACCCTTTTCGGGATCCCAGCAGTAGCGGCTCGTGGGTAGAGATAGTGCACACACTACATAGATGAGGATTAGCTTTCTTTTGTTTAGAGGTTATCCATTCTAGATGCACTTGGATTGGGGAGTTTTCTGTTTCGCTTTTCATTGTATTATCCTTTCCATTGTACTTTCCTTTCAGCTGTATTTGTTCTGTGTTGTACCAAACTAAGTCTCACTTTTCTTGAGTGGGCATATTATACATCTATATATGTGGTTTGTTTTATCATGTTGTACAATTACATGTTTTGTGATTGAATGTTCATGAGGTGTTTATTTGGATTTGTGTTTTATTTCTTTTATGCTTCATCGTTCGTTGTGTTGTGCGGCTCTCACTTTGCTTTTATATTTCAAAAAAAAAATTTACCTGTATTTTCCACTAAGTATTTTAAAATAAAGAGGAAACTATGACGTAATAGACTAATGATTAACCTAAATATGTTCTAGAGTATTGGGTTAAAAATTAGGATGTTACACTAACTGCCTTGACAGTGGCGTCCACCGTGCCCTCAATGGCGAGGACTACTAGTCCGCCGCCAGCTACATCCAGACCTTCTTCCAAATTGACGGTCAATACAAGGACTCTGCCTCCGATCAATGCAGCCAAGGAGCAGCTCGAAGGTAAGCTCTCTGTCACCGTGGATCAGCATCGCCACCCTTCCATTCTCAAGTCCATTCCCATTTACTCTCCTTTAGGTTTGGAAGAGGGTGGTTGTAGGTCTATGTTTCATAACTGAATTAAAATCTCCCTGTCAATTTTGTTGAGTGTTTGACCAATTTGTTCAAAACACGTTTGTCCCAAAAATAAAATCTTGGCTTCATTTTTCCAGAGACAGAGGGAGGTTGGATTGCCTTAGATCCAGTCAAAGAAGAACTTGTTATTTATTATTATTATTATTTCATTGGTATGGTTTTTTTAATGTGTTCAGATCCAAACCCAAAACTGAAAAAGGAAAAACAGGAGGCTCCAGATCGCATGTTGAGGAATGATTTGGGCGATGTGAGAGCCAAGGCCTGAGGGTGTGAATCTTGAACTTAGGGCTTTGGATCTAATGAGCATCTCTCCTTGGAAAAGAAGTATGTACCCTTAGTTTGCTAACAATCTCCTTCCTGCCATCGTCGATTACCTCCGCCTCTTCCTCTATGACCTCGGAATCTACAAGATCGTCATTCCGCCTTCTTCTCTATCATCATCGTATATGCCCCCTCCATGTGGTGGTTCATGCCTTCATGGCTGAAAGAACAAGGAGAATTGAAAATATAGTACTTATTTTGGTGGAATATATCTAAGGACCGTAAGTTAATAAATTATATATGTGAAAGTGTTTTTAATTTCGTCTGAAGAAGAGTTCTATCAAGGTGATTGCTCAGTGGTCCATGTAGGGAGGATGCGATTGCGCATGTGATCTTGAGTGGAAGCTTGGGTCTAATTTTGGCAACACTTTCAGTGATGTTTAATCACATTTAAGAAATGTGGTTAAAAGCAACTGTAAAGGACTCCATTGACTCTCAACTATATGTGAGAAATCCCCTTAAAAATTTAGGATTTGTTTCTATTAACCGAAAACAATTGCTATGTAGTTTGAAAATCTCATGCACAACTTGTTTAGGAATCACCCAAACCCAAAACATTGAATTTATAAAACAATTGCTTATTTTTACAAACCTTTTGATTAACAATTCCTATTAATAATTGCTTTGAGTTACATTATGCGTACTAAAGTTGTCGAGGTTGCCTAGCCTAGGTTGGTAGTGTAGTTTCCCCTTTTTTCTATTTTCTGTCTTGTTTTGGCTTTTGATCTATTTAACCAAAACAAAATTTTCTAAGCTGCTTATGGTACTAACAATTTACTGGCACCAAAATTAGGCTAAAATACATTTTGCCTCTTGAATTTTAGGTAAAGTCCAATTTACACATTAATTTTTCAAAACATACATCATGACACCCTAATTTTTCAAACAATACAAAACACTTTGAATTTTCCAAACAATACAAAACTTTAGGTTATAGATAGGGTGTTGGATTGCACACAATAAAAAATAGAAAGATTAATTACATATAAAAATTCACAAATAAGGTGCTGAGTTGCACAAATTAAAAATACTAATGGAGCTAAGTGCACATAAATCATATATTAACTATTTGTCAAAATTATGCTGAGAGATGTTTTGGACTACTTGGAAAGTCTAGGGTGTCATAATGTATGTTTTGAAAAATCAAGGTGTAAACTGCATGTAACCTAAAGTTCAAGGGAAAAATTGTATTTTACCTTTTAAATTATTTAGAGAATGACTGAGTTCAAAATATAAACCCTTGTATAAATTAGTTTGTCAAGGAAATGATCCCCCAGCTTCATTCAATGGATCCATAACCAAGGGAAAACCATTAGCCAAAAAGAAATTCAGCAAGGGTACATGTGTTCTTTTATGAGAAGGAAGATTCAATTTAAAGCCACAGACCATTAGGAGTGAAGCATGTGGAGAAAATCTCTATAAATAACCAAAAACTCACCAAATGCAAAGATCCCTCTTTCAAATCAACAATAGATTTTAACATATTATCTTTATACTTTTTGTATTTAATCTTTTAGTACTTAGTCTTTTAGCCGTAGCCTTAGCCATAGTTCATGCCTAAACTCAAGGATGTTTTCTTCATGCTATCTTTTGTAATCGGGAAATCTTGCTGTAACACTTTCTTAAGTATTTGTTTATGGCAGATTTTAACACCTACTTATCAACAACAAATAATTGACAAACTCCTTGTGCAGGAGGCCAAAGTGCTTTAAACTAGGCATAAATCGACAAACTTCAAGAGTTTGGATGACAACCTTTACTTTTCAATATCTCAATTTAGGGAGTGAAAAGCTACTCCTCTTAGGTTCTCCACCAAAGAAATTGAGTGTCAAACTATTTTTTATGGAATGAGGGTGGAATAAGATGCAATGTAGTGTAAATTGTGTTATGATTCATGTATGTTGTAAATGCAATGTAAATTGACAGATTAGAAGAAGAAGAAGAAGAAGAAGAAGAAGAAGAAGAAGAAGAAGAAAAAGAAGCACAGAAAGTGAATTGATTGACAAACTGTTAATGAAGTACAGAAATTGTAAAGAAAATAAGAATAGAAAGTAAAGACAAATTAATCCTAGGAAAGCATGAAAATGGGTTAAGAACAATTACTTAGTGAACTCAAGACTCTGTTCTATCATTGGAGACGTGTAAGAGAGAGTGTTGAAGTAAAAATTCCAATCCCTTACAATATGTGCAGAACTAGTATTTATAAACAACCTAAGTCTCTAAGATTTTGACACTTGTTCTTGGCTATTTGTAGATGTTGTCCACATGCTTTGACAGTTATTTGCTTTGTCAATTACTCTTTGATCACCAATTTGTCACGTCTTTGTCAAGCTTCTGCTAATAATTACTGGTAACCGTCAGTAATTGCCAATTGACGAACCTTGCATGAGAGTCATCATGACAGTGTCTTCAACATCTTCAGAATTTTTCTAAGTCTTCCAATGATGAACTTTCTATGTCGACTTGTCGAACTCTGAAGTTACCTGCTTCTAATTTCTTTGATCTTAGAATCTTCCAAATCCCAAGTGACAAACTTCAATTTCGACTTGTTAAACATCGAATAGAAGAACTGCCAATGTCGAATCGTCAAATGGGCTACTCAAGATGTCAACTTTCGACACGTAGCTTGACAAATCATAGATCTTGTCAATTTCGCACACTTTTGTCAATGTTTAATCGTGCCAAACATTTGACTAATTCCTCGAACTACCAAAGTCGAATGTTAGTTTAACAACATGACACTTGGTAAAATTTGGTGCCAACAGTAGTAATGAAGTTCATTTAAAGATTGACTTTGGTCAAATTAAAGATGTATCATGAAGTAATTTGGAAACTCAATTCAAAGAGTTGATTTCTAGCTTAATCTTATGGTCGGTCAATTTACAAGAACTGACACACCTAGCACTTATACCCAACACTATTATTCCTAGCCCAAACAGTATATTGCCTTACTTATTTTCTTGGGATCTTAGCCTATCATCATCATCATCATCATCATCATCATCATTATTATTTTGAACAGGGTGCGGGAAGAGTCCAACTTTAGGAGGAAGGACATGGGAGCATAGTTTTCAAAATCAAACCAGTGATCGAATCGGCCAAAGTACCAGTCATTGGGTTACTGGTTTAACTGGTGAGTCACTGGTTCAATCAATTGAATCGGATTTAATTAAATAAATATATAAAAATATAATAAATAGCCAATATATATTATTATTATTTACATAGTATAACATAAGTGCTTGAATAGCTTAGTGGTTGGTACTTGGGAGTGCACTCGTCCCTCACATACAAGGTTCAACTCCCATATGTGATGATTTTTGAGTTCAATATGAAGCTCGGCCAGTTCACACCAGTTCGGACTGACTTTGACTAGCGTTGATTGGTTTGAATGCAATTCCAGTCTGAACCATGAAATAAACCAGGCTTGTGGCCAGTTCACTGATTTTCCAGTTGAACTGGCCGGTTCGGTTTGGTTTTTAATACTCTGCTTGGGAGCTTAACTTCCAAGGGATCAAATCAATTCCCTCTTGATGCTATTTTGGGACTCTGATTGTTTAATGTCTATCTATACCTTGAGCTTTGTTGGGCTTAATATGACATTATCTAATCATGTCTTGGGCTAATAACCCTCTCTAGTGGCCTGTAACTTGAATAACTTCCCAATTCATGCTCGATCATAAAAGAAAAAGGGTAATTGTTGATGAAAAAAATTTATAATTCATGGATTAATTATCACTATTATGAAGATCAACTCATGTAACATCTTTCTATCACATTGAACAAATGAAGATTGACCATTCATTGGAAATCTCTCTTTTAATAACCCAACTAATATGGTACTGTGGGAACTCCATGGGATGCTAAGTTTTTGGGTTACTTTCAATATGTTTTAATATAATAATTTATTAATAAGATATTGGTCTGAGTGGAAAGGAATATGAAGAGATACTCTCATAAAAAAAAATAATATCTAATTTAATATTAGAATTTTTTTTATAAATTATAGTACTAACAAAAAAAGCTAAGATTTATATAAAGATATGATTATATAAAATAGTTTAACAATCAACTATAAAAAAAAGGTTGAATAAAATAATCATAAAAATAAAAAGTACTATTTTAAACATATTTTTTAAAACTAGACTAGTGATTGACCAAGTGAAGGCATCGGGTTACTAGGTTATTAGTTGAACCAATGGGTCACTGATTGAACTAGATTTAATTAAATAAATATATAAAAATATAATATAATAGTATAGTTCAAATAAGTATCTACTATATATTATTATTTATAGATTATAACACAAAAGCATAAGTGATGTAGTGGTAGAGGAGTATGCCTTCACTTCTTTGGCTCTCAAGTTTGAGTCCCACCAATGCCACTTTTGTAAAAATATAATTTTCCATAAAAATTGCTCGGTTTGGCAACCAGTTTAGGTCAAACTCGGGTTGATCAAACCAGTTTGACAGTCAAATGCATATCCTTTCGACAAGAAAACCAGATTGGCTAGGTGACAAATTTTCGATCCAAATTGCCAGTCCAATCCGGTTCTAAAAACTATGATTTTAAATGTTATTGGTGTACCACCCACTCAAATACCCAATGTTCCTCCATATTAGAATACAACAGAGACAAAATATGGGTATAGGTAGTGGGTGTATGATACAATCTTGGGAATAAAATTTTTAAAACATTTCTAAAATAAAAATGCAAACATATATATATATATATATACATATATATATATATATATATATATATATATAGACACACACACACACACATATACATATATCTTGCCCAACAACATTGCTTCTATTCTCTCTTCTCTCTCCCTTGTAAGACTGACTTATCTCTTCTCCCTGTTAGACTGAGATTGCGACTGCCACCATATCCACCATCATCACCCATTGGCTATTTGCTTATTTCATAGTTAGAACATCAAACCTTGAGGAGTTTAGAGTATTAACATTTTCGTTACCCATACAACCCTATTTATCTTTTTCTCTATTCACTGTAAGAAGCACAACAAAGAAGATAAGGAAAACAAAAATCACCTTTTATCTCACAAGAACAACAACAACAATAATCACCTTTTCTTCCACTTTTCTATTGGATTCTTCTTTGTAAAGTACATGAGTTCCTCATTTGCACTTCTCTTTTGATGGATCTATGCTATTTCTCCCAACCCTTGGATTATTTGATTGTAATGCTAAGTGGACACTTTGAGCTAAATTATTGAACTAAGAATGAATAGTTCTATACCAATTGTATATATATATTTTTTTGTTCTTCTAACTGATGGTAAAAAGTTTTAAATTGGTCCTAAAATATTGTAAACTGGTTTAATAAAGTTGTAAATTGGAATTAAAACCTGTAAACTAATGCTAAATACTTGGAAACATACTTGGAAAATGGTGCTATAAAGTGTAGGTAGAGAAGCGCATAAGAAGGAAGGGTTGAATCATGCTTTGCTTTTCTTTTCTTCTCTTACTATCAAGTATCAAACTTTAAAGTTCAACGAAAACAACGTTAAATATGTTAGAAAGTAACTTTCTGAATTGAGATATACAATAAATGTGTAAGAGAAGTTTTCAGAAAACACAAAATAAAAACACAAGGCAGTAAAAGAAAGAGAGATGAAGGAAAAGAAGATACTGAACATGAATTTTATACTAGTTCAGCCAATCCTACCTACATCTAGTTCTCAACAACTGTTGAGTTCTATTAAAACCTTTCTCAACCTGAGAAAGTTGGATATTCCTTATAGTAGCCTTCCCAAGCTCTTACTAGTGACTAGCAAGTACACTTTGCTGTCACAACTGAGTAGTCTTTAATCAGTTTTTCCAAGTTAACACAGTGACCAGCAAGTACACTCTGCTACCACAACTCGAGTGGTCTTCACCTAGCCTCTTCAAGCTAATACCGTGACCAGCAAGTACACTCTACTGCCACGTTACAAGTAGTTTTTTCTTAGCCTCTCCAAGCTAACTCACACTAATCATTATTGGATTGAGGGTACAAAGGTTTGTGTTTGAGTTTTTCACTCAAACTAATCAATACTCAAGTTTTCATAAGAATACAGTGATAGACCTGGAAAACTTAAATGACTTCTTTCTATGATTCTTCCTGAGAAGAACGTATGATCTACTAAGAATATAGAAAAAAGACTTTTACAATTAAGAAATTGATTACAAAAAGTAATGAACTTTACAAAGGATGAGGAAGGATTTCTTCAGCGTTTTAGCACTATATCAACAAAAGTTTTCTTTTCATTGTGAGTACAACATCTCTATTTATAGATGTTATGCATTTATGATCATTGCCCTTGATCTGTTATCCAAGTGACGTGTGCTGATCATCTGTTGCAGAAGCCATTGTAAGATGGAGGTTTCTAAGGCCACCTTTAGAAACTACTTTTTACTTTTTGAATGAGCTTTTCTAAACTTCTCCTTCTAGAAGTTGGGGCAGTTGATCAAGTTGGAAGAAGAGATGTCACGTTAGTCTATGACTGGGTCTGACTTAAAATTTAAATTTTAAATTTCCCTCCTTCTTATAAAGTGCACCATTTCTCACTTTGAAATGTGCTTTCTAGAATGCAATATCAATTCCTTGATATATCTTTGATCTTTCAGTCTTCAATTAGAGCTTTAGATGATAATGTGATTATGATCATTGTAACACCCTAATCTTTAACCTAACATGTCTAGGATGTATTCAAGTTAAATATTAGCCGTTACTCTTTTGTTCCAGTTCTTGATTTTAACTTTTAGAAAGTACTTAGTGAAAATACAGGAAATTTTTGTTTTGAAACAAGAGATGAAAACATGAGCCACGCATACAATAACACTACGTCATGTAGGTTGCGAACGAATAATAATAAACTATGCATGTGAAGAATAAGGGCACAAGATCATAACATAACAACCATAATATCATATATATATAAAGTTCAACCATACATCAAGTTTAGATAGTAGCATTAGGTACAGGCATCTGAAATACATAAAAACAGAAAGTACGTAAACCAAAAATCCTTGCCTACCCTAGTGCATCTAAAGTAGATAACCCTTAAAACAAAAGAAGGCTATCCTATGTCAGTTGTATACTCGAGCACCAAAACAAAAGCTGCCAGCTTCTACTATAGCTCGCCCCACGAGGGAGGAACATATCCAACCCACTGAGCAAGTTCGGCCGGGGTGGCCAAACGGTGTGCAGGTCAGACATGGGCCCCACAGCAGGGTATCATCCTCATTCGCCTTCCACGGACCAACTGCGTCATGGTGGCCTCACTGCCCTCGCCAAAATCCATGGGCACGGTGGGTGAGGAACCCTCAGAGGGTACCTGAGTGGCGGAATCCTTGGAAGGGTCTGTCTCTAAATGGTCCATGGGGGAATCGGGCCCATACTCCGGGAGTCATGGACGGCAGAGGCAGTTGATGGAGTGTGGTGAGTCCGCTCCTTTCGAGGGCGTGCCCACTCGAAGACGAGGTCGTCGTCGAAGGGGGAAGCAGGAGAGAACCGAAAGCTAGAGACTGGGTGTGTGAAAGGACGGTCTATGTGTAACACCCCAATTTTTACTATAATTTTTACTGTCATTAGAAATTACCGAATTACTGTAGGTAATTATTACATAAGATTTGAGGCCGAACAATCCTCAATAAAGGAATATAACATTAGAAGAGAGGTTAGGAGCGATTCATGCGAGAGTCGCAAATCCCGAATTTCTGTACGTATAAAATGACCAAAATGCCCCTGAAGTTATTTTACTCAGAAAATGAGGATCGTGGGCCCCACTTATTCTCGAGGGGATGTTTTGATGATAATAAGGGATTGTTTGTGTTATGTGTGTTAATAGAGCAGAAGGATCTCAATTTTGAGTTTCGACGCGCGAAATGACTAAAACGCCTCTGTGGCTGTTTTAACTCTGATGTCGTCTTGGCCGAGCCCGAACCTCACTAAAATGTTTTAAAATTTGTTTTTAAGCCATGATTAACCATTGGTTAAGCTCGGTGGCCTCAGGCAGTTTTTAAGTGAAAGTACGATTTTGCCCTTGTTTTTGGGCAGTTTTGTGAATTTTGGGATTTTTGATTCGTATACCGAAACCTAAGCAATATTAGGCTCAAATTAAAGCTTATTAAATTCTAAATATTAATCTAGAGTCAAAATTATGTATTTAGATTGATTAGAACCCAAAATTGCTCAAAAACACCCAAATTGCTTACTAATTCACTTAAGCCCTTAACCGTAAATTCTCTAAATTACATGAATACCTTGCCTACACCTAAATAATGCATGGAACACACAAATTTCACTTCTTTGGGCTGTAATGGATGAAATTATTGATGCCATTATGCAACTGAATTATTGCCAAAAGTTGCACTAAAACAAAATGCCAAAATGTCACCATAAGAGACATAATTCCTTAATTTCATACAACTTTGTCTAAAATGATTTTTCCTCCCTTATTTCTCCTGCAAAATTCCACCAACTACCTCCTCATTTTGGCCAATTAGAAGCCTCAAAATCTTCTATAAATAGGCTTGCTTGAGTGGTCTTGGAATGCTTTGTTCATAACTAGTTTTTAGAAGCACCAAAAACTTTCTTTCTTCCTCCTCTTTGGCTGAATTCTTCCTTCAATTTTTTCAAAGAGATTTTGTTTCATTTCACTTCAAGAAATCAAGTTCTCTTCCTCTTCTTTAACTCAGATTAGGTAGGGAGTAGTTTCTAAATTTATTTCTATGCTTCGAGTAGTTGTGTTTTTAGCTCAAAATGATGAAATTATGAACTTACCTTAGCTTTTCATTTGATTTTCCTCTTCATTTTCTTTAACCAATTCGGCCATATGGCCTAGGTGGAACTAAGATGATGGCTTGATGATGAGGACCTTGAGGGTGGGTTGTAAATCTATCACAAGTTAGGCCTCTAAAGCTTGAAAATTCCACTTGATGCAAAACTTTAAAGAATAATGCTTTATGATGCTAAAACAAAGATTTTTAGTTTAGAACTTGAAAGATGTATTTTCCAAGCTTGTATTTCATGTTTATGTTTCAAGTCATCACTTAATCTTTCAAGATAATAAAGAAGTTGCATCTCATATTTAATTTATGCTCTCACTTTATTTTATAATGGCTAAAAAGAATCAACGCATGGCATGTTTATTTTATGCCATCACCTAAAGATCCTAGAGGTCAAAGACTTGGCCATGTATCACAAGCAAAGAAATATGATTATTGGAGTTAAAGAATTTATTCTTTAAAAAGTCTTGAGATTGGAGCTTAAAAGATGTAATAATAATTCTCTTCTCACTTCACCGGTCTGTGCGAACTACCGCGCTCAGGTTTCTTAATATTCTCTTCTCCTCTCTCTGGTCTGTGCGGATTACCGCGCTCGATTTCTTGCATCATGTTTATATTTCAAGTTCTTGCATCATGTTTAATTTTCATGTCATCACCTTAAATCTTAAAGATAAAGAAATGGAATTGCATATCATGTTTATAATTCCAAGCTATCACCTTATAAAGATAAGATTAAAATAAGGTTGCATAGCATGTTTATAATTCTAAGATGTCACCTAAACCTCTAAAGCTCAAGACTTACTCCTTTTATCTTAAGTGAGAATTTTAATTGAGAAGATCCTCCCAAGTTTGACAAAGAACTAGTTTCTAAATGAGTTTTAAGACTTTGCAAGGATTTTACGGGGAACTAGTATTTTATATGCACTTAAAATATGATTCTATGTAATTGCATGAGGTTCATGATTCGACCACTGATCTGATTTTAGTATCAATGTATGATAATGATTTGATATGTTTGAAGTTGTGATAATTATGGTTTATTGTTAAGAGAATGATTCACTGCATGTCGAGAGATAAAACTAGCTCCTAGAACAACCGAAGAGCTAGAATTTACCTAGTTTTTGACCTCTTTAAGTTTAGCCAATGCCAAATCTGTTTTAGTATGTTATAATTCTGTCTAGGATTAGTTAGCCACGAAAAATTTGGTATCAATTAGACTAGGATTGATCCCGAACACTAAAAATGAACTTAGCAACTAGAAAACCGTAAAAACAAGATTTCTAGAACTCTAGGGAATGAAATTTATGCATTTTATCCAGAATCTTTAGCTTAGCGATAAGAACCAGGTTTTATTATGTTTAAATAAGGGAGAATGATTCATAATTGGTTTAGTAACTAATTTCAGCATCATAGGGAAAGCTGGTAACAAGAAAGGATTTAAAACATAACTTCTAGCATACCGTAAAACCTTGGGAACAACTTACTACCTATGCTACCCCATTTGATTTAATAGTGTTCTTAAGGCCTATAAATAATCGTAAGGATGGTAATAAATCCCTTAGGTGCATAACTAATTAGTTCTATAATTGATAATTCTATGTAAGTATTGGATGCTTATTAAGTACTTGATATCATTGAATGATTTCTGGCTTGCATGTTATAGTTCTTTGTTGCAAATAATGAGAATGCTTATGCATGAAATATTCTTTATTATGTAAAATTTACCTTTGTTAGTAGAAGAAAGTGTATCATTGTAAAAGTGTAATTTGGAAAGGTTCTGGCTAAGGAAAGACTTGGTATTTAAGCGTGTCCATTGTGACCCACCTCTCTTTCCTAGGAATCTCCCAGATGCATGATTATAGTTGATATATATTATTCTAGCTTAAGACTATAAATGAGAAAATGCTATGATGTTTATGAATTGTATTGTGATATAACATGCAAAGATCTAATGGTGACTTAAACTTATAAGAAAATGATCCTTTGGAACCATCAGACTATAGGTGGTGAAAAGGTGATTTTAGCCCCCTAACCCATTCTCTCAAAAGGGTAGAGTCGGGACTTTAGCTTATCAAAAGGGATAAGTATATGCTAGTGACGACTAATAAAGTATGAGCTCATAACCTAAATTACTCCCAAAAGGGTGGAGTATAGGGTGGCCCAAGGAAAATAATGATGATGATAAGATTTTAAGTCACCTAAGGCACTAAAGAAATGAAATATGTACCTTTGTGTCCATGTGTAGCTAATATTATATGATGTTCTTTTATGCATGTTATTTTGATAATGATGATGAGGAATATGATGTAATGATAAAGGAAAAGTTCATTGTAAATATGACATGTTAAGATTATGATGCATTATAAGACGCATAATTAAAAATTGATGAACCTCAGTTAAGTATTTGTCCGAACTTAAAATGAATCTTTGCATGCTCACTATTTTAGAATAATCCAGAGGTTCTGGGGACTTTGATGATGACACTGTAGAAGGAGGTACCCTCCGAGAATTCTTTAGCAAGATTCTCACTCCTTTTCTTTATTTTCGTCATTGTCTCCAGATTCAAATGGCGACATTCGTCACTGTTCGTTGATACCTACTTGGGAATTCCACTATGATCCTGCATCGCTCGTATCATTTTAAAGGAGAGTCTTGCTTGATTCGTGTTTTTATTTACATAGGTCGTCCATTTGCACATCCTGTCCCTAGTTATCGATTTTCTCCTACTTCTCCCTATGGCGATGAAATGGTTTTCGAACATGCACGTCCACTTGATGAAAGGATGTTACGTTCTTATCCCGCTTCATCTGCTGTCCATGGATTTCCAGAGTATGTTCCCGAGACGAGATATTCTGAAACTGATCCTTCAGAGGACACTCCTACTCATGTATATTCTGAGAGCTCTGCTCCTACTCCCACACGTGTAAGAGAGGGTAGTAAGGAAACAGTTGTTCAGCCGAGGTTAGCAAGAAGGCCGTCCATACGACCCTAGCCTGGTGCATCTCGTGTGTCTAGCAAGGAAACAGTTGTCTTTGATTTTTTATCTTGGAAATGGAGAGGTTAAGTATTGAGAGGAAGATCTATAATGGTTGTTAATGGTTTGGGGTTGAAGAGTGGTGGAAGGTGGTGGCTCTTGAAGAATGAAGAAGAAGAAGAAGAGAACTCTTGAGAACTAAAGAGAAAACTTGAGGTTTGCAACAAAATGAGCAAATGGCTTTTTGGAGAGCTTCCTTGTATTTATAGAAAAATGAAACATATGAGGGCATGAATGGGGGGAGTGTGGCTAGCAATGGGGGAGGGAGTGAAAGAGAAAAATATCTCTTTTCATGATATGGTGTAAGCATGGTTCAAGGTATAGCTAGGTATGGCTTAAGGTATGGTTCTTTGGAGTACATTTTTAATTTAAATTCAACATGTAATTGAATGAAAATGGAGGAAAGTAGCCAGCCATTTCAAGAGGAAAATGGGGGAGGATTTCTTTCATTTTAATATAGATTAGAAGTGTGTTTAGAAGTGGATTTGATTAGACCTTTAATTAGGGGTTTGTAGTTAGATGATTAGATGAGAAAGTGGGCAACTAAGGTGGCTCAAGACAAGATTAAAGAGTGCTCTTGCACAATTATTGTAAATCCACTTTTATTAGCAAGGAATCTCATCACATGACCATTCCCATGATTTAAGGGATTGAATACAAGAAATACTATTTCAAATCGACACGACATTAATTCTTGAATTAAGAAAAGGGTTTTGAGTTTTTACAAGTAATCTTAGGCCCTAATTAACCTCAATTAATTATTTTGACTCTAGATTAATTATTAAAATAAATTAATCTTCGATTAGAGTCTAATATTGCTTAGATTTTGTTGATTACATAGTTATGCCCTTAATCAGGGGCAAAATGGTAATTTTTTACAAAAACTTCTCGGGATCACCCAGGCTCAGCCAGACATTAAGCAACCCTTAAAATAACATTTCAAACTCTCGGGCAAAGTCCGGGTCTAGTCGGGGATCAATTCTATGTCCATTAGATACAGGGGTGTTTTGGTTATTTCGTGTGCAAGAACTCAAAAATTAGATTCTTCTACTCTATTAACACATATAACACACATAATCCCCTTTCAACATTAAAATAGCCCTTTGAGGATGGTTGAGGTCGGCTATCCTTATCTTCCCAATAAAAATAACCTCAGGGGCATTTTGGTTATTTGTACATGGAAAAAATCGGCGTTACAATCATGATGATTAAAGGTCGTATAACACACTTGCTTCAGAGTTGTGTTGAAATCTTTACTTAAAACATACATTCTGAAATCAAGTTCTACTTTTTGAAGATCTGAGCCTTGGATTCTTGCATTTGATAAATTTCTTCAGTATATTAAGTATATATTCGTTCATTCCACGATATAATTTTCACTTTCATTTAGTTTCCATCTCTTTAAACGAGATCAAACATATTTGGACATATCATGTGAAAATATTTTCACTTTAAGAATGATGTTATGCTAATGTTACAACCTATTTGATACTTCAAGAAACTCAAGGGAAACATTAGTCCTTCTTCAAAATATTTTCTCTAAATTGGTTGTGTTATCACTCAAAATATTTTGCATTAACACTTGAAGGGTTTTGGAGCTAGCAAAAAGTTGAACTAGTTATAGGTACTTGGAATCAATTTTATACATTATAAAATTTGTGGTGAAAAAAAGTTGATATATAGTCGAAATTCAAGAAGAAGGTGTAGATAGAAAAGCGCATGAGAAAGGGGTTGAATCATGGTTTGCTTTTCTTTCCTTTTTATAGCTTCTGAAAAAACTTAAGCAAAATACTATCAAGCTATCAGCTTGAAGTGTAGCGAAAATAGCATTAGTTACTCCAGAAAGCTACTTTCTAAATTACTATGAGTAAGATAAAACGTGTAAAAGGAAATTATTCAGAATAACACAGTTAAATATGTTTAAATGTAGTGAATGTAAAGGAGTTAAAGGAGAGAAAGAGATATTACACAAAGATTTTTATACTAGTTCGGCCAATATGCCTACATTTAGTTCTCAACAGTAGTTGAGTTCTACTAAATCTTTTCTCAAACCGAGAAAGGTATATGATAGTCTTTGTAGTAGCCTTGCCAATTTCTTACGTATGGTGGTTGCAAGCTCTACCATCACAAACCAAATAGTTATTCATTAGTCTCTTCAACCTAAACACGAGTAGTCTTGTACTAGCTTTTCCAAGCTAATCCAAGTAGTATTGTACTAGCTTCTCCAGGCTAACTCAAGTAGTCTTGTACTAGTTTCTCCAAGCTAAATCGTGACCAATAGCTTACTCTACTGTTGCAAATAGTTTTTGCTTAGCCTCTCCAAGCTATCTCACACCGATCATTACTAGATCGAGATTACAATAGATTTATGTTTAGGTTGCCACTCAAACTAACCTACAATCAAGTTTTTCTCAAGATGTACAATAAAGACCTAAAAAACTTGAATGAATTCTTTCTAAGATTCTTTCTTGGAAGAATGTATGATCAATTAAGAATGTAGTGAGAAGATTTTTACAAGCAAGAAATTGTTACAAGTTATAATAAACAATATAGGGGATGAAGAGAATTTTTTGTAGCATTTCAGCTCTTGTACAGCATTCATCTTTTTTTGTTTTTTCGAAGCCACAATATCTCTATTTACAGAAAGTCTTCGCTTACGACCAAAAACAATCTAGACGAGTAGCTTGTTGTCTATCAAAGCTGTTTCAGAAGCCATTGTGAGATAAAGGTTTCTAATATCACCTTCAGAAACTACTTTTTACTTTTCAAACGAGATTTCTGAACTCTTCCTTATAAAAGTTGGAGTGGTTGACCAAGTTAGCAGAAAACATAATGTGCCAGTCAGTGATTAGGATTGAATTTAAATTTGAATTTCAAATTTTCCTTTTTTTCCTATAGAGTGCACCGTTTCACTGTGAAGTGGACCTTTTGAAGTGTGGTATCAGTTCCATGATATATATTTGATCTTCTAGTCTTCAATCAAAGCTTGTAGATGATGTGATGTGTAACGCATGCGATTTTATGCGAGTGGAAAATGACCAAAATGCCACGAGGTCATTTTCGACCCGGAATTCGAGGATGGCCGACCTGGCAGTCCTCGAAGGGACAACTCAATGTTTTAAGGCGATTGACTGACCCTTGAGTGGTTCTAGAGGCGAAAGTCTCATTTTCTGCAGTTTCGGGTCAAAATGACCAAAATACCCCTATAGTGTTTTTCTTATTTGGTAAAGGTGCCGTTTGAGCCTAAAACTTTCCCCAGAGGTTTAAAACAATGTTTTTACATGTTTCAAAGCATTTGTTTGAGTCCCGGTGGTTCCGGGCAGTTTTAGTGCAAAATTACGATTTTGCCCCTAGAATAGTGTTTTTGAGCTTAATGATGTATTTAAGTAAACCTATGCAATATTAGGCTCTAATCGAAGATTAATTAATTTTCATAATTAATATACAGTCAAAATAAATTATTAAAATTAATTAGAACCTAAGATTGCTTAGATTAGATTTAAATCTCCTTTCTAAAACTCAAAATTTCACTCTTGGAATCTTGAATAGTATTTTCTCTCTCCAATTCCTTAAATTAAGGAATTGTGTCTAGAATTGTTTATACACTAAAATGAGTTTATAACTCACGAATGATGCAAGAACACTCCTTAAATGTGTCTTGACAACCTTGATTACCTATTTCCTCACCTAAGCACTTTCTTACAAATTCCTAATCTTACTCCTAATCAAAGATACACCTAAACACAACTCTAAACCACAATTAAAATGCAAGAAATCCTCCCCCCATGGCTGATGCAATTTCGGCCCTCTCTCTCTCATTTACATCACATGTTGATTTGTTTCTCACTCAAAGAACCATGCTTGGGCCATACCTTGAACCATACCTCACCATACTTTGAACCATACCTCACCATGCCTCAAGATCACAACATGTCACCTCATGGAACTCACCATACTTTGCACCTTGCATTTATTTCATTTCTCTATAAATAGCATGCTTGGGTGAACTTGCATCATTTTGGGTTCATTTGCTAAGTGTAAGTTTTCAAAGAGCACTTCAAAGTTTCCTTTTCTTTCAAGTTCCTCAAGTTCTTCATCTTCTTCTCTCATCCCAACCTTCAAATCACTTGGTAGGGATTTTCTTTCAAGCATTTTCTTTGTTTAAGTTCCATTTCTAGTTATGTGTTTATGGTTTCTCTTGAAGTCTTTTTAGAGCTTCTCTCCCTCTCCTTTTTCTTTATCATTTTCGGCCATAAGCCTTGAGGACAAGGGAATGAGAGCTTGATGATGAGGTTTCATGGTGGTGATGTCCATCACTTGGATAATCTCTAAAGCTTGATCTTTGTTCTTAAGTTAAAGATGTTTTCTTTTGTTCTTTCTTCTTGAACCTTGTAACCTCTCACCTTGACGATATTTTAAAATGGTTATATGAACTCAATGATGAGGACTCATGATGTTGGTGTTAATACATCATCAAGATCATGGTCTCTAGAGTTTCAAATGTTTCCTTTTCTTCTTAAAAAGTTTCGGTTCCTTTTCCTTTCCTTTCTTCACATTTTCGGCCATGTTGGCCAATGAGGAGTTCTCAATGGCTTGATGATGAGAGCTTCTAGATGATGACTATGTGTTCATCACAATGAGGTCTCTAGAGCTTGAGTTTTAATAAAAATGTTATCTATGACCACATCTCAAGAAAAGAAACTTTGTGTTTTAAAGAACCCTTGAGGTTCACTCTTGTCTTTACTTTATCTTGGCATGATAAGTTTGGGTTGAGGTTTAAGTTCCTTTAAAAGTCTTGTATGAGCTCTAATAAGAAATAAAATGGACTAGCATTCATATTTAAATTCAAGCTTATGCATTACATATTTACTTTGAGCTTTGCATTCATATTTAATTCCCAAGCCATCACTTAAAGTTAAAGGATAAAGAATAGATTGCATCTCATATTTACATTCTTGTCTAGCATATTTACTTTTCATCACTAAAGAACATAAAGATTTAAAATGAGAGTTGCACTATCACCTAACTAAATCTCAAAGCCTTTCTATTTCGGCCTTAAAGTCGATTGTTGCTGGGCCTAGAGCACTAAAATAAAGAAATGAACTTGCATATTTTATAATTCAAGTCTCGCATATTTATTTCAAGCCTTGCATATTTATATTTCAAGTCTCGCATATTTATTTCAAGCCTTGCATATTTATATTCAAGTCTTGCATATTTACTTTAAGCTCTTACTTTACTTTGTAATGAAGAATAAAATGAAGTGCATAACATGTTTAAATTATGTCATCACCTAAAGACCTTAGAGCTCAAAGACTTGCCCATTTTATCTCAAGTTAAAGTCTAATGTGGAAGCATTCTTTGAATGCATACTTTCGGCCATGTAGTGATGATGAACTTGGAAGGAGATTCATCTAGCTACAAGGGCCAACAATATATGTTTTAAGATTCGCTTTAAAACCTCATGAAGTTTATGAGATTAAGACCAACAATATTTATGAAATTAATTCTCTTTTAAAGAAGGATTTAGTGGTCACTGACCTAAGGATGTTTTAGTCTCTTGTACGAAATAAAATGGTTTGCAAAAGAGTCTTAGAAATCCTAAAAATGATTCCAAGAGAAACTAGCAACTTATGTGTTTTAAAAATATCAAGTTATGCATCTTCTTGGGACTTAATGTTTCGGTTCTTCCATGATAAGTTTGCTGCTATATGATGATGTTTTGATGTGTTAGAATGTGTGAAAATTATGTATGTTGAAGTAGGAATATTTTTATGCATAATAGGAGAGAAACTAGCTTTCTAGAAAAAAATTGTAAAGTCAAGATTTAGCATAGTTTTAACCCATTTATTTTTGGACACTGCCCAAACTGTTTCAATGGGAATATAATCAGATTAGGATTGTTTAATCATGAAAAATTTGGTTACAATTGAACTAAGATTGAATTTTATCACCTATAGAGAAACTAGTAACTAGAAACCCGTAAAACCGCAATTCTAGAACTCTTAGAACATTTAGTTTTTAGAATCTGTCCAGCAACCTTATAATGTAGAGAACATGGCTTACAATTAGTTCTTAGGCCTAATAATGCCTCATAATTGGTTTAGGTCGAACTTATAGCGCCGTAGGCGAAGACAGAACCAAGAAAGGGTCTAAAACGTAAGTTCTAGAACCCCGCAATTATAAGTTTGTAATGCTGCCCCTAAGGAATGATGTTGTTCAGATTTAATAGAGAGCATAATAATAATGAGATCTATTAGAAGGAAACCCTTAGGTACATAAAAGGTTAATAGAAGATGATAGGTGAATTACATCACAAGTCTAAGGCCCGTAAGGGTCAAAGCATAAAATACCATAGGACCAAGAACATAATGAATTTTTAATGTTGCTTGTGAACGCATGAGAATGATTATGTGAATGCATGAAAATTATGATGGAGGATGCATGCTTGAATGAGTTATGCGGCATAAACAAGAATTTGGAAGAAGTTCGGCATCTTCTTTGCTATCTTTGCTGAATTTCTGACAAATTTGGGGACTCAGAAAGTTTTTGAAAACCTATGAGATTTTTATGAGGTACTAAGATGAGTTCTCGGATGACACAGGTTCGGCCGAGCACCTCCAGAGAACTCATGTGACATCGGTACCAAGATGAATTCTTGGGTGACACTGGTTCGTGAGCACCCTTAAGAAATGCCCCCTAGCCCGTACTGGATAAGTCGGGATTATGTTTATGATTATGTTATGCTTATCGGGATTGATAAGTATGAACTAGTGACGACTAGTTAAGGTATGAGCTTATAACCTAGAGATGTGACACGTTACGGGTGACACCGGTTCGCCGAGCACCCCATAGCGATTGTCTTTTAGGGTGGCCTATGAGGAAGCAATGTATGATGTTTATGTCACAAAGATTCCCATATGAGTATTTATCTGCCACTTTATGCCACTATTATGATGATTTTAACGTTATGACTACTTTCTTGCATTAAGTAGAGCCATGCATACATTCTTTTAATATGATTGCATCCTTGTCATTAAGAATCATGCTAAAATGAATAGACCTTGGCTAAATATGTTTTAAATCTTAAAAATGGACTTGATACATGCTCACTTGTTTTAAATGTTAAACCCAAGGTTCCTGAGGACTTAGATGATGACACCTAGGTAGTAGGAGGCCCTACTGAGATTCTTTAGCAAGATTCTCACTCACTCTATCTCTTTCTTTCCGTCACGTCTTGAGATGGCGACGTTTGTGGTTTTGTGGACACCCCACCTGGGAAGTACATCATGATTCGGACCACAGGTCATACCATTTTGTGGAGTCCTTGCATGGTTCAGTGTTTATGTTTGTTAGACGACCTCTTTAGTCACCTCTGTACATAGCCATCGATTCTCTCCTGCCTCACCCTTCGGCCCGACGACCGTGTTCGAAAGCGCATGCCCTCGAGAGGAGCGGATCTGCCCACCTGCACCCCACCGGCACTCTACGCCATCGGGACTACTCACAATATGTACCTCACTCGCCCTCATCATTCTCCGAGGCGAACCGCCGGAGGACTACGCCACTCAGGTACCCTCCGAGGATCCTCCCCACCGTGCCAATGGATCTTTGCCGGGAGGGTAGCGAGGCTTCTGTCGCTCAGCCAGTACGTGGAGGACGGGTGAGGATGATTCCTCGTCGTGGAGCTCATGCCCGACCAATGCAGCACATCGCCACCCCGGCTGAGATAGCCCAGTGGATCGGGTACATCCCTCCTTTCTAGAGGCCTGTAGGAGACGCAATTGCCGGTTTTGGTGCTCGAGCTTTGACTAGGCTAGGATAGCCTTCTTTTGTCTTTGGGGCTGTCCATTTATAGGCGCACTAGAGTTAGGAGAGTTTCTTTTTATGCCTTTGTTGTACTTTCATTTTCCATGTATCTTTATTCCAATTGTATTAAACTAAGTCTCACTTTTTATGAGTGAGCATATCCTATTATATATAAATATGCAGTTCAGTTCTATTGTGATGTGCATTTACTTGCTTATGTCATGCTGTTATGCGATGCTTGCTTGATTTCCTTTCGTGCATTATTATTTAACGTGTCGCGCGGCTCTCACTTTGCTTTTATAATTCAAAAAAAAATTTACCAGTATTTCCGCTAAGTACTTTAAAGTATTAAGGTAGCTATGATGTAACAGACTAATGATTAACCTAAATATGTTCTAGAGTATTGGGTTAAAAATTAGGATGTTACATTATGGTATCAGAGCTTGATTGGGTTCTCATGGAGCCCGAGGATTAGACTGACTATGCTTTTGGAGCATAATGCGGTAGACATGTCATATGTAGAGCTTGCTAGAGATAAGCTATAGGCTAGAGATGCATGGCCCCTATTTGTTTGCAAGTGCCATGGTAACTAGCTCATTTCACATGAAACGTTGAGCCTGATCAACTCCGTGGTTATTGTCTTATGTGTTTAGGAACCAATGGCACCCATTTACGTGATGAATAGGACCCCTAACCGAGGGGTAACCAGGAGGATGCAACGCGCCATCGCTGTCCGGTGACATGGCAAGAGCCATGGAAGCGGATGTTCAAGGATGAACCAACAAGGGGACACCGGACGTGCTCCCCCTACTGCTGAAATGGTCGAGCAAGCAAGGTTCGGTGAGTTCCGCAAGGCAAACCCACCGGCCTTTAGAGGAGCCATGGATCCTGACAGAGCTGACGAATGGATCAAGAACATGGAGAAGATCTACTCCATGGTCGCTTGCTCGGAGGAGCAAAAGGTCACATTCGCTGCCTACATGATGGAATCGGATGCGGTGCGGTGGACCGGCACCCGAAGATTGCTAGAAGCTTCTAGTACTGCTGTCAACTGGGAGCTGTTTAAGACTTACTTCTACGAGAAGTACTTCCCGGAGTCAGTAAGGAACGTGAAGGACATTGAATTCATGCAACTGACTTAAGGAGGATCTACCGTCGCCCAGTACATGGCAAGGTTTGAAGAGCTGATTAAGTTCTCGCGAGTGTTCCAAGGGAACCCCAACGAGATATGGAAATGCGTGAAGTACGAGTGGGTGGCCGTGGCGGAGTGAATGCAGTGGCACATATGGAGATCAGGGACTTCCCTACCCTGGTCAACAAATGCCGCATTCTAGAGGAAGGACAAGGAAAGCTCCAGGCTGCAAGGGCGGAACGAGCCAAGGGGTTAGGACCTCAAGCCCTGAAGTTCAAACCACAACACCAAAGCCAATCACGAAACCATTACAACCCCTACCATACCAACCAATTCAAGCCACATCAACAACAACCAAGAACCCCCTTCCACCAACAACCCAAGCAACACTACAGGCCACCATTCCAGCACAACAACCACCGAAACAACAACAACAACAACAATAACCGACAAGGAGTGTCGGGAGGCCCCCGGAGCAACATTCAATAAGGAGGTTCTAGCAGGACCAAGAACAAGACGCCCCAAGGAGCCCTCG
>CM062372.1:44812261-44873261 GCA_031216125.1 Dalbergia cochinchinensis
TTTGTCCGTTGCAAGTTATATCGCATCACGCGGCTCTCACTTTCATTTCAAAAAAAATTACCCGTATTTTCCGCTAAGTAATTCAAAGTTAAATGAGAACTATGAAGTAACAGACTAATGATTAACCCAAATATGTTCTAGAGTATTGGGTTAAAAATTAGGATGTTACAAGAACATCCTTTTTAAATCTTGGTACATCTTGGTAACACCAGGATGGATAGTGAAATGGCTTTTATGGGCCTCCTCCAAGATCTTCTCTCGAAGGTCACCATCTTGTGGCACACAGATCCTTCTTTCAAATCTCCATACCCAATCAGAACCTTGTTCGAAACCTTTTAGTTTTCCCTCCTTTACTGCCTCTATGATCTCCCTAAATTCCTCACTTTCCCTTTGTGCTAGCATGACTCTTTGTTTAAACCCACTCGTTACGGTAAGATAGCATATCTTCATACCCTTATTGGTCACAGACATCCCCAAATTCATATCTCTAAACTTCTCTATTAGCTCGACTTCCTTGACCATCATGTGAGATAGGTGCAATGACTTTCGACTCAAGGCGTCTGGCAGTACATTAGCGTTGCAGGGGTGGTACCTTAAACCGAAGTCATAGTCTTTGAAGAACTCCATCCACCTCCTCTCGCCTCATGTTTAGCTCCTTTGATCGAAGAGATACTTAAGACTCTTGTGATCGGAGAAAATCTTCAAACCTTACACCATATAAATGGTGTCTCCACATCTTCAAGGCGAACACTACGGCCGCTAATTCTAAGTCATGGGCGGTAGTTTGCTTCGTGCGGCTTGAGTTGCCTTGACGCATAGGCTACCACTTGCCTATTTTACATCAACACACAGCCTAAACCTTTACCCGAGGCATCGCAATATACCTCAAAGGGTACATCGGGGCTAGGTAGAACCAAAACTAGGGTTGTGGTTAGCTTTTCCTTAAGCTCTTGGAAACTCTTCTCACACTCGGGACTCCACACGAATGGTGCATTCTTCCTAGTTAGCTTGGTCACGGGTAGGGCAATTTGGGAGAATCCTTTGATAAACCTACGGTAATAGCCTGCTAAACCCAAAAAGCTCCGTATTTCCATTACGGTGGTTGGTTTATCCCAATTCATTACGGCTTCTACCTTACTAGGATCAACAGCTATACCTCCTTTTGACACAACGTGCCCTAAAAACATAACCTCCTCCAACCAAAATTCACACTTAGAGAGTTTTGCATACATCTTTTTCTCCTTCAAAATCTCCAAAACTATCCTCAAATGACGCTTATGCTCGTCGTGGGTCTTCGAATAGATGAGTATATCATCTATGAAAATGACCACGAACTGATCTAAATAGGGTCTAAAGATCCTATTCATGTAATCCATAAATACTGCAGGAGCATTTGTCAATCCAAAAGACATCACCGTGAACTCAAAGTGTCCATACCGAGTTCTAAAGGCGGTCTTTGGTATATCTTGATCTCTCCTCCTAATTTGGTGGTATCCTGACCTTAGATCGATTTTGGAAAATACTACCGCTCCTCTCAATTGGTCCATAAGGTCATCAATCCTAGGCAAAGGGTGCTTGTTTTTCACTGTCACACGATTCAATTGCTTATAATCTATGCACAACCGCATGCTTCCGTCCTTTTTCTTGACAAACAGAACCGGGGCTCCCCAAGGTGAGGCACTAGGTCTAATGAAACTCTTTTCCAAAACCTCCTCAAGTTGGGTTTTTAATTTGGCTAACTCCAAGGGTGACATCCTATAGGGGACGGTAGAGATTGGTCCCGCTCCAGGAACCAACTCAATGGAGAACTCCACTTCTCTCTTGGGGGGAAACTTAGGTATCTCTTCCGGAAATACCTCGAGATAGTCTCTTATTACCGGTATATTTTCTAAGTTCTGCTCAAAGTCTACCTCACTAGCGACTAGGAGAACATATCCCTTAGTCTTTTGCCCACTACAGTTGACCTCTACGGCATTAAGGTAGAGTTTCATGGTTTGACTAGTTTCGCTAGGGGGAGAAGGAAAGACAACTGTTTTGGTGTTACAATCTAACAATACACGGTTGGCGTGAAGCCAACCCATGCTAAGGACTACTCCTATACCTTTCATGTAACACCCTAGTAATTAACCAGATACACCTAGGTTGAATCTGATTAATGACTAGACTTTACTCCTTGCTTTGGTTCTTTCTTCATAATTTGAAAATACTTAGTGAAATTACGAGCCATTTTTTTTTTTTTAAACACATAATTGAAAACGTGAGCCGAGTACAACGTGAACGAGTAAGCGGGGTATAATAAGACGTTTAAGAATATATCACATCATATTACTTAGGCTCCATCATATAACATCCATAAGCACATTATAGCATATATTTACATACAATAACCTCACTCAAAGGGTGGGTTATGTTCATACATCATTATCTTATGCAAACCCATAAAAGAAAATATACTTAAGGAAATACATGCCCCTAAACTAGATAACTCCATAAGCCGGGAAGGTTATCCTAAAACTAGGGTGCATGATCACACATAAATCTACTAAGAACCTTCTATGGCCACTGTCTCCGAAATGGGGAATAAATCCGATCCATCGATGAGCTCCTCGGAAGGGACACACGAGATGCACCAGTCAGGAGTCGCATGGACGGCCTTCTCGCTAACCTCGGCTGAACAATCGCTTTCTCACTACCCTCTCTTACACGTGTGGGAGTAGGAGCAGAGCTCTCGGAATATACATGAGTAGGAGTGTCCTCAAGGATCAGTTTCGTAATATCTCGCCTCGAACATACTGAAATCCATGGACAAAGCAGATGAAGCGGGATAAGAACGTAACATCCTTTCATCAAGTGGACGTGCATGTTCGAAAACCATTTCATCGCCATAGGGAGAAGTAGGAGAAAATCGATAACTAGGCACAGGATGTGCAAATGGACGACCTATGTAAATAAAAACACGAATCACAAGACCTCGCTTCAAAATGATACGAGCGATGCACCGGATCATAGTGGAATTCCCAAGTAGGGGTATCAACGAACAGGACGAATGTCGCCATTTGAATCTAGAGACAATGACGGAAATAAAGAAAAGGGAGTGAGAATCTTGCTAAAGAATTCTCAGTAGGGTGCCTCCTTCTATAGTGTCATCATCAAAGTCCCCAGAACCTCGGGATTATTCTAAAATAGTGAGCATGCAAAGATTCATTTTAAGTTCGGACAAATACTTAACCGAGGTTCGCCAAGTTTTAATCATCGCGTCTTATAATGCATCATAATCTTAACATGTCATATTTACAATGAACTTTTCCTTTATCATTACATCATTTTCCTCATCATCATTATCAAATAACATGCATAAAAGAACGTCATATAATATTAGCTACATGTGGACATAGTGCACATATTTCATTTCCTTAGGTGACTTAAAATCTTATCATCATCATTATTTTCCTTAGGCCACCCTATACTCCACCCTTTTGGGAGTAATTTAGGTTATGAGCTCATACTTTACTAGTCGTCACTAGCATATACTTATCCCTTTTGATAAGCTAAAGTCCCGACTCTACCCTTTTGAGAGAACGGGTTAGGGGCTAAAATCACCTTTTCACCACCTATAGTCCGATGGTTCCAAAGGATCATTTTCTTATAAGTTTAAGTCACCATTAAATCTTTGCATGTTATATCATAATACAATTCATAAACATCATAACATTTTCTCATTTATAGTCTTAAGCTAGAATAATATATATCAACTGTAATCATGCATATGGGAGATTCCCAGAAAGAGAGGTGGGTCACAATGGACACGCTTAAATACCAAGTCTTTCCTTAGCGTAACCTTTCCAAATTACACTTTTACAATGATACACTATCTTCTAGCAACAAAGGTAAATTTTACATAATAAAGAGCATTTCATGTATAAGCATTCTCATTATTTGCAACAAAGAACTATAACATGCAAGCCGGAAATCATTCAATGATATCAAGTACTTAATAAGCATCCAATCCTTACATAGAATTATCAATTATAGAACTAATTAGTTACTAAACCAATTATGAATCATTCTCTTAACAATAAACCATAATTATCACAACTTCAATCATATCAAATCATTATCACACATTGATACTAAACTCAGATCATGGCGAATCATGAACCTCATGCAATTACATAGAATCATATTTTAAGTGCATATAAAATACTAGTTCCCGTGAAAATCCTTGCAAAGCCTTAAAACTCATTTAGAAACTAGTTCTTTTGTCAAATTTGGGAGGATCTTCACAATTAAAATTCTCACTTAAGATAAAAGGAGTAAGTCTTGAGCTTTAGAGATTTAGGTGACATCTTAGAATTATAAACATGCTATGCAACCTTATTTTAATCTTATCTTTATAAGGTGATAGCTTGGAATTATAACCATGGTATGCAATTCCATTTCTTTATCTTTAAGATTTAAGGTGATGACTTGAAAATTAAACATGATGCAAGAACTTGAAATATAAACATGATACAAGAAATCTGGAGCGGCATGTAATCCGCATGTAACCAGAGAGAGGAGAAGAGAATATTAAGAAACCGGAGCGCATGTAGTCCGCATGACCAGAGAGGGAGAAGAGATTATTAAGAAATCGGAGCGGTAGTCCGCACAGACCAGAGAGGGAGAAGAGATTATTATTACATCTTTTTAAGCTCCAATCTCAAGACTTTTTAAAGAATAAATTCTTTAACTCCAATAATCATATTTCTTTGCTTGTGATACATGGGCAAGTCTTTGAGCTCTAGGATCTTTAGGTGATGGCATAAAATAAACATGCCATGCTGATTCTTTTAGCCATTATAAAATATAGTGAGAGCATAAATTAAATATGAGATGCAACCTCTTTATTATCTTGAAAGATTAAGTGATGACTTGAAACATAAACATGAAATACAAGCTTGGAATTTAAACATGAGAAATGCAAGTTCATTTATTCATTCTTGAAAATTTAGTGATGACATAGAAGGTAAACATGGTTATGCAAAGCATAAACTTAATCATGGATGCAAATTCATTTTGTTTCTTTACTAGAGCTCCTTCAAGACTTTAAAAGAATTATAAATTCAACCCAATACATATCTTAACAAGAAATAAAACATAAAAGGAAAAAAATACATCTTTCAAGTTCTAAACTAAAAATCTTTGTTTTAGCATCATAAAGCATTATTCTTTAAAGTTTTGCATCAAGTGGAATTTTCAAGCTTTAGAGGCCTAACTTGTGATGGATTTACAATCCACCCTCAAGGTCCTCATCATCAAGCCATCATCTTAGTTCCACCTAGGCCATATGGTTGAATTGGTTAAAGAAAAATTGAAGAAGAAAACCAAAATGAAAAGCTAAGGTAAGTTCATAATTTCATCATTTTGAGCTAAAAACACAACCCTCAAAGCATAGAAATAAATTTAGAAACTACTCCTACCTAATCTGAGTTGAAGAAGAGGAAGAGAACTTGGTTTCTTGAAGTGAAATGAAACAAAATCTCTTTGAAAAAATTGAAGAAAGAATTCAGCCAAAGAGGAGGAAGAAAGAAAGTTTTTGGTGCTCTTAAAAACTAGTTATGAACTAAGCATTCTAAGACCACTCAAGCAAGCCTATTTATAGAAGATTTTGAGGCTTCTAATTGGCCAAAATGATGAGGTAGTGGACGGAATTTTGCAGGAGAAATAAGGGAGGAAAAATCATTTTAGACAAAGTTGTATGAAATTAAGGAATTATGTCTCTTATGGTGACATTTTGGCATTTTGTTTTAGTGCAACTTTTGGCAATAATTCAGCTGCATAATGGCATCAATAATTTCATCCATTACAGCCCAAAGAAGTGAAATTTGTGTGCTCCATGCATTATTTAGGTGTAGGCAAGGTATTCATGTAATTTAGAGAATTTACGGTTAAGGGTTTAAGTGAATTAGTAAGCAATTTGGGTGTTTTTGAGCAATTTTGGGTTCTAATCAATCTAAATACATAATTTTGACTCTAGATTAATATTTAGAATTTAATAAGCTTTAATTGCTTAGGTTTCGGTATACGAATCAAAAATCCCAAAATTCGCAAAACTGCCCAAAAACAGGGGCAAAATCGTACTTTCACTTAAAAATTGCCCGAGGCCACCCGAGCTTAACCAATGGTTAATCATGGCTTAAAAACACATTTTAAAACATTTTAGTGAGGTTCGGGCTCAGTCGGCACGCACATCGGAGTTAAAACAGCCGCAGGGGCGTTTTGGTCATTTCGGGTCTCCGAACTCAAAATTGAGATCCTTCTGCTCTATTAACACACATAACACAAACAATCCCTTATTATCCTCAAAATATCCCCTTGAGAATAGGTGGGGCCCATGATCCTCATTTTCTGAGTAAAATAACTTCAGGGGCATTTTGGTCATTTTATACGTACAGAAATTCGGGATTTGCGACTCTCGCATGAATCGTTCCTAACCTCTCTTCTAATGTTATATTCCTTTATTGAGGATTGTTCGGCCTCAAATCTTATGTAATAATTACCTATGGTAATTCGGTAATTGAGTAATTTCTAATGACAGTAAAAATTACAGTAAAAATTGGGGCGTTACATTTCATGGGTAACCAAATTAAATCTATGATAAAGGACCTATTTTCTACAGTGAGATGGCAACTTACACAACAAAAATAAGTATTTACAGGGTGATTTGTAGGGGTAGAAACAATAAGATCAAAAGGAAGTTTGGAAGTCTTTAAGTTTACAGACTCGACACTAGCATATGAAATGAAAGAATGTGTAACACCAGAGTCATAAGGTACAGTTAAAGGTTTACCATTTATTTCGCACGTACCTTCGATGAGATCATTGGACCTTTCTGCTTCGTCCGCGTTGAGGGTGAAGACCTTCTCTTGGTGTTGCGGCCTGGGTTGATTACGGCCTCCGCTATTGTATCTGTTGGCGTGAGTGGCCGGCTTCCGCATTTGAAGCAAACGTTTTGCCCAGCCAGGCAGGGATGGTTGCAGTGGTCCTTCCTGCACTGGGGACACACCATTGCCGGTGTGGGTCTAGCAAAGGTGGCGGGGGCTCCTTGGGGCGTCTTGTTCTTGGTCCCGCTGGACCCTCCTTGTTGAATGTTGCTCCGGGGGCCTCCCGACACTCCTTGTCGGTTATTGTTGTTGTTTTTGTTTCGGTGGTTGTTGTGTTGGAATGGTGGTCTGTAGTGTTGCTTGGGTTGTTGGTGGAAGGGGGTTCTTTGTTGTTGTTGATGTGGCTTGAATTGGTTGGTGTGGTAGGGGTTGTAATGGTTTCGTGATTGGCTTTGGTGTTGTGGTTTGAACTTCGGGGCTTGAGGTCCTAGCCCCTTGGCTCGTTCCGCCCTTGTAGCCTGGAGCTTTCCTTATCCTTCCTCCAGAATGCGGCATTTGTTGACCAGGGTGGGGAAGTCCCTGATCTCCATATGTGCCATGGCATAGTTCAATTCCGGTTTCAATCCGGCCTCGTACTTCATGCATTTCCATATCTCGTCGGGGTTCCCTTGGAATACTCGCGAGAACTTAGTCAGCTCTTCGAACCTCACCGTGTACTGGGCGACGGTAGATCCTCCTTGAGTCAGTTGCATGAATTCAATGTCCTTCGCGTTCCTTACTAGCTCCGGGAAGTACTTCTCATAGAAGTAAGTCTTGAACAGCCCCCTGATGTGCCAGCACTGCGTAAGCTTCTAGCAGTCTTTGGGTGCCGGTCCACCAGAATTCGGTATCCGATTCCATCATGTAGGCAGCGAATGTGACCTTTTGCTCTTCTGAGTAAGCGACCACGGAGTAGATCTTTTCCATGTTCTTGATCCACTCGTCGGCTCACAGCCGGGATCCATGGCTCCTGTAACATCCTAATTTTTAACCCAATACTCTAGAACATAATTAGGTTAATCATTAGTCTGTTACGTCATAGCTTTCTCATTACTTTAAAATACTTAGCGGAAATACTGGTAAATTTTTTTTTGAATTATAAAAACTAAGTGAGAGCCGCGCGACACGTTAACTAGTAATGCGCGAAAGGTAATACAGCAAACATCGCATAGCAACATCACATAAGCAAAGTAAAAGGCACATCATAATAATATCAAACTGCATATTTATATAATATGCTAACTTAGGTAGAGTGGGACTTAGTTTAGTACAACATGAGCAATACAACTAAAAAGGAAATACAAGAAAAAGTGCAACGGTAACTATAAAAGCAACTCCCCTACCCAAGTGCAACTAACGGGATGACCTCTAAAACAAAAGAAGGTTCATCTCCATCTAAGTGGTGTGTGCTCTACCCGGGTACTCCATCGATCGATCGTCACCTCCTACCGACATCCATCTCGCGAGCGAGGCACATATCCGGGAAACTGGGTGAGCTCCTCGGGCGTAAAGAGGCAGAACGGGGATCGAGAGTGACCCCCGCGGTGTAGCCACACCTCCGGTCAGCGTGCAAGCCATGGCTGGGTCACGGTATCCTCACTGCCCTCCCTCATCAATGGTGGAGAGAGGGCAGAGCTCTCGCTATACGGATGGGTAGGCAGGTCCTCGGACGGGTCGGTCTCTGAGAAGTAGGTCCGGGGCACATAATCGGGATAGTTTCACATGGCTGAGGTGGCAGTGTGCATGCGGAGCACTCTCTCATTATGCATACACGCGTGCTCAAAAACCCGCTCGTTGTCGCCGTAGGGTGCTGTCGGGGAGAAGCGATGGGTGTACATGGGGTGAGCGAAGGGACGTCCTACGAACATGAAAACTCGCACCGTGAACTGTCCCTCAAAATGGTATGACCCGTGAGCTGGGACATAGTGCACCTCCCACGTCGGGGTGTCCACGGAAACCACGAACGTCACCATTTGAAGACGTGACGAAAAGAAAGAGATAGAGGGAGTGAGAATCTTGCTAAAGAATCTCAGTAGGGCCTCCTACTACCTAGGTGTCATCATCTACGTCCTCAGGAACCTTGGGTTTAGTTATAAAAAATAAGTGAGCATGCATTAAGTCCATTTTTAGGTTCTAAAACATAATTTAACCAAGGTCCATTCATTTTAGCATGATTCTTAATGTCATGGATGCAAGCATATTAAAGAATGTATGCATGGCTCTACTTAATGCAAGAATAATCATCATATACTTAAGAACATCATAATAGTAGTGGCATAAAGTGGCAAATAAATTCTCTTTGTGACATAATCATCATAACTTCCTCATAGGCCACCCAAAAGACAAGTGCTCTGGGGGTGCTCGGCCGAACCGGTGTCACCCAGAATGTGTCACATCTCTAGGTTATAAGCTCATACCTTGACTAGTCATCACTAGTTCTTACTTATCAATCTCGATAAGCGTAACATAATCATAAACATAATCCCGACTTATCCAGTACGGGCTAGGGGGCATTTCTTGGGGTGCTCGGCTGAACCGGTGTCACCCAAGAATTAAATCCTGGTACTGATGTCACATGAGTTCTCTGGAGGTGCTCGGCCGAACCGGTGTCATCCGAGAACCCATCTTAGTACCTCATAAAAATTTCAAGGTTTTAAAAAACTTTCTGAGTCCTGAATTTGTCAGAAATTCGGCGGCATAACTGTGGCATGCCGAATTTCTTCCAACTTCTTCTTTATGCCACATAAGTCAATCAAATATGCATCCTTCATCATACTTTCATGCAATCACATAATCATCCTCATACTTTCACAAGCAATATTAAAAGTTCGTTATGCACTTGATCCTACGGTATCTTATGCTCTGACCTTACTGGCCTTAAACTTGAGATGTAGTTAACCTATCATCTTCTATCAAACTTTTATGCACCTAAGGGTTCTCTCTTATCAAACCTTATCATTATTCATGCTATCTATTAAATCTTAACATCACAATTCCTTAGGGGCAGCGTTATCAACTTATGATTACGGGGTTCTAGAACTTGCGTTTTAGACCCTTTCTTGGTTCTGTCTTCGCCTAAGGCGCTGTAAGTCAATCCTAAACCAATTATGAGTCATTCCTATATCAAGTAAATATTTATAAACCAGGTTCTCTACATTTTAAGGTTGCTGTACAGATTCTAAGAATTTAATGTTCTAAGAGTTCTAGAATTGCGGTTTTACGGTTTTCTAGTTACTAGTTTCTCGATAGGTGCTAAAATTCATTCCTACTTCAAATGTAACCAAATTTTTCATATTTAATCAATCCTAATCTGAGCATATCCCCATTAAAACAGTTTGGGCAGTGTCCATAATTAAATGGGATAAAACTATGCAAAATCTTGACTTTACGGTTTTCCTAGAAAGATAGTTTTTCTTCCCTAACTTGCATAGAATTGTTCCTATTTCGTCATACATAATTTTTCACTCATTCAAACACATCAAACATCATCACATGGCAGCAAACACATTCATGGAAGAACCGAAACATTAAATCTCAAAAAGACACATAACTTGATATTTTTAAAACACATAAGTTACTAGCTTCTCTTGGAATCATTTTCAAGACTTCTAAGACTCATTTGCAAACCATTTTATCATGTCAAAGAGACTAAACACACATTCTTGGGTCAGTGACCACTTAACCCCTTCTCAAAAGAGTGTTAAATTCATAGAACCTTGTTGGTCTTAAACTTAAAAAAATTCATGAGCTTTGAAAAGATTTCTAAAAACTTGACTTATTGGCCCTTGAAGCTAGATGGAACTCATTCCAAGTTCATCATCACTTCATGGCCGAAATCATGCATTCAAAGAATGCTCCCTCATTAAACTTTAACTTGAGATGAAATGGGCAAGTCTTTGAGCTCTAAGATCTTTTAAGTGATGACATAATTTAAACATGCTATGCACTTCATTTTTATTCTCCATTACAAATTAAAGTGAGAGCTTAAAGTAAACATGCTAGACTTGAATATAAAAATGCAAGGCTTAAAATAAATATGCAAGACTTGGAATATAAATATACAAGTTCAATTCTTTATTTTAGTGCTCTAGGCCCAACAACAATCGACTTTAAGGCCGAAATAGAAAGGCTTTGAGATTTTAGTTAGGTGATAGTGCAAACCTCATTTTAAATCTTTACGTTCTTTAGTGATGAAAGGTAAATATGCTAGACAAGAATATAAATATGAGATGCACTCCATTCTTTAGCCTTTAACTTTAGGTGATGGCTTGTAAATTAAATATGAATGCAAAACTCATAGTAAATATGTAATGCATAAGCTCAAATTTAAATATGAATGCTAGTTCATTTTATTTCTTATTAGAGCTCTTACAAGACTTTAAAGGAACTTAAACCTCAACCCAAACTCATCATGACAAGGTACAGAAAAACAAGAGTGAACCTCAAGGGTTCTTTAAACACAAAGTTCTTTTCCTTGGAATGTAAACATAAATAACATTTTTATTAAAACTCAAGCTCTAGAGGCCTCATTGTGATGAACACATAGTCATCATCTAAAAGCTCTCATCATTAAGCCATTGTGAACTCCCTTGGCGAATATGGCCGAAAACATGAAGGAAGGAAAGGAAAAGGAACCGAAAACTTTTTAAAAGGAAAAGAAACATTTGGAACTCTAGAGACCATGATCTTGATGATGCAATAACACCAACATCATGAGTCCTCATCATTGAGTTCATGTGACCATTTTAAAATATCATCAAAGTGAAAGGTTTCAAAGATTCAAGAAGAAAACTAAAAACATCTTTAACTCAAGATCAAAGATCAAGCTTTAGAGATTGTTCAAGTGATGAACATCATCATGAAACTCTCATCATCAAGCTCTCATTTCTTTTATTCACAAGCCTCATGGCAGAAACACAAGGAGGAGAAGAAAAAGAAAAGAAGTTCTAGAAAGGATTCAAGAGAAACTAAGAACACATAAAGAAATTAAGAACTTTTAATGAAAGAACTCTTGAAAGAAAATCCCTACCTAGAGATTAGGAGGTTAGAATGAGAGAAGAGGATGAAGAACTTGAAGAACTTGAAGACTTGAACTTGAGAGAAAAAGGAAGCTTTGAAGTGTTTCTTTGAAAACTTACTCTTTGCAAATGAACCCAAAATGATACAAGTTCACCCAAGCAAGCTATTTATAGAGAAATGAAGCAAATGAAAGGTGCATGGAGGGGGAGGGTGTTCGGCCATCAGATTGGAGGGAACCCATGAGTTCCATGAGGTGAGATAATGTGGTCTTGAGGCATGGTGAGGTATGGTTCAAGGTATGGCCTCAAGCATGGTTCTTTGAGTGAGAAACAATTCAACATGCATGGTAATTGAGAGAGAGAGAGGGCCGAAATACATCAGCCATGGGGAGAGGGTTTCTTTCATTTTAATTGTGGTTTAGAGTTGTGTTTAGGTGTATCTTTGATTAGGATTAAGATTAGGAGTTTGTAATAAACTGTTTAGGTGAGAAAATGGGTAATTAAGGTTGCCAAGACATAATCAAAGAGTGTTCTTGCATCATTAGTGAGTTATAAATTCATTTTAGTGTATAAACAATTCTAGACACAATTCCTTGATTTAAGGAATTGGAGAGAGAAAACACTATTCAAGATTCCAAGTGTGAAATCTTGAGTTTTAGGAAAGAGATTTAAATCTAATCTAAGAAATCTTAGGTTCTAATTAATTTTAATAATTTATTTTGACTCTAGATTAATTATGAAAATTAATTAATCTTCGTTTAGAGTCTAATATTGCTTAGGTTTGCTTAATTACATCATTAAGCTCAAAAACACTATTCCAGGGGCAAAATCATAATTTTGTACTAAAACCGCTGGGATCACGGACTCAAACAGATGTTTTGAAATATGTAATAACATGGTTTTAAACCTTTGGGGAAAGTTTCGGGCTCAAATGGCACCTTTACCTGCATAAAACGCTATAGGGGTATTTTGGTCATTTTGACCCGAAACTGCGGAAAATGAGACTTCCATCTCCAAAACCACTCAAGGGTCACTCAATCCCCTTCAAACATTGAGTTGGCCCTTCGAGGACTGCCGGGTCGGCCATCCTCGAATTCCGGGCCGAAAATGACCTCAGGGGCATTTCAGTCATTTTCTACTCAGACAGAAAATCGGGGCGTTACAGCTCCTCTAAAGGCCGGTGGGTTTGCTTTGCGGAATTCACCGAACCTCGCTTGCTCGATCATTTCAGCAGGAGGGGGAGCACGTCCGGTGTCCCCTTGTTGGTTCATTCTCTTGAACATCCGCTCCATGGCTCTTGCGATGTCATGGACAGCAGTGGCAGTTGCATCCTCCTGGTTACCCTCGGTCGGGGTCCTATTCTGTCGTCTGGGTGCCATTGGTTCCTAAACACATAAGACAATAACCATTGAGTTGATCAGGCTCAACGTTTCATGTGAAATGAGCTTGTTACCATGGCACTTACAAACAAACAAGGGTCATGCATCTCTAACCTATAGCTTGTCTCTAGCAAGCTCTACACATGACATATCTACCGCATTATGCTCCAAAAGCATAGTCAGTCCAATCCTTAGGCTCCATGAGAATCGAACTGCTCTGATACCATAATGTAACATCCTAATTTTTAACCCAATACTCTAGAACATATTTAGGTTAATCATTAGTCTGTTACGTTATAACTTCCTTATTACTTTAAAATACTTAGCGGAAATACTGGTAAATTTTTTTTAGATTATAAAAGCAAAGTGAGAGCCGCGTGACATGATAAATAATATAGCACGAAGGGAAATAAAATAAGCATCGCATAGCAACATGACATAAGCAAGTAAAGGCACATCACAATAGAACTGAACTACATATTTATATAATATTATATGATACGCCCACTCATGGAGAGTGGGGCTTAGTTTAGTATATCATGAACAGATACAACTAAAAAGCAAATACAAAGGAAAGTATGACGGAAAATATAAAAGCAACTCCCCTACCCAAGTGCAACTAAAGGGATAACCTCTAAACAAAAGGAGGTCCATCCTCATCTAAGTGGTGTGTGCTCGACCCGGGTACTCCATCGATCGTATGTCACCTCCTACTGACATCCATCTCGCGAGCGAGGCACATACCCGGGAAACTGGGTGAGCTCTTCGGGCGTATAGAGGCGAAACGGGGATCGAGAATGACCCCTGCGATGTGGCCGCATCTCCGGTCGTGGTGTGAGCCGTGGTCGAAGTCACGGTATCCTCACGGCCCTCCCTCATCAGTTGTGGAGTGGGGGCAGAGCTCTCGTTGTACGAATGGGTAGGGGGGTCCTTCGACGGATTGGTCTCCGAGAAGTAAGTCCGGGGCACGTAGTCGGGATAGTCACGCATGGCTGAGGCAGCGGTGTGCATGCGGAGCATTCTCTCATTATGCGTACGCGTGCGCTCAAAAACCCACTCATCATCGCCGTAGGGTGCTGTCGGGGAGAAGCGATGGGTATGCACGGGGTGAGCAAAAGGACATCCAACGAACATGAAGATTCGCACTGTGCACTGTCCCTCAAAATGGTATGATCCGTGCTCCGGATCATAGTGCACCTCCCATGTTGGGGTGTTCACAAAAACCACTAACGTCGCCATCTGAAGACGTGACGGAAAGAAAGAGATAGAGGGAGTGAGAATCTTGCTAAAGAATCTCAAGAGGCCTCCTACTATCTAGGTGTCATCATCTACGTCCTCAGGAACCTTGGGTTTAGTATTTAAAACAAGTGAGCATGTATCAAGTCCATTTTTAAGCTTTAAAACATAATTAGCCAAGGTCCATTCATTTTAGCATGATTCTTAATGACATGGATGCAATCATATTAAAGAATGTATACATGGCTGTACTTAATGTAAGAAAATAATCACAACATTAAGAATATCATAATAGTGGCATAAAGTGGCAATTAAATTCTCATATGGGAAACTGTGACATAAATGTAACGCCCCGATTTTCTGTCTGAGTGGAAAATGACCAAAATGCCCCTGAGGTCATTTTCGGCCCGGAGTTCGAGGATGGCCAACCCGGCAGTCCTCGAAGGGCCAACTCAATGTTTGGAGGGGATTGAATGACCCTTCAGTGGTTTCAGAGGCGAAAGTCTCATTTTCTGCAGTTTCGGGTCAAAATGACCAAAATACCCCTATAGCGTTTTACGCGGGTAAAGATGCCATTTGAGCCCGAAACTTTCCCCACAGGTTGAAAACAATGTTTTTACATGATCCAAAACATCTGTTTGAGTCCCGGTGGTCCCGGGAAGTTTTAGTGCGAAATTACGATTTTACCCCTAGAATAGTGTTTTTGAGCTTAATGATGTGATTAAGCAAACTTAAGCAATATTAGGCTCTAATCGAAGATTAATTAATTTCCATGATTAATCTAGAGTCAAAATAAATTATTAAAATTAATTAGAACCTAAGATTGCTTAGATTAGATTTAAATCTCTTTCCTAAAACTCAAGATTTCACTCTTGGAATCTTGAATAGTATTTTCTCTTTCCAATTCCTTAAATCAAGGAATTGTGTTTAGAATTGTTTATACACTAAAATGAGTTTATAACTCACTAATGATGCAAGAACACTCCTTAATTACGTCTTGACAACCTTGATTACCCATTTTCTCACTTAAACACTTTCTTACAAATTCCTAATCTTAATCCTAATCAAAGATACACCTAAACACAACTCTAAACCACAATTAAAATGCAAGAAAACCCTCCCCATGGCTGATGCAAGTTTCGGCCATCTCTCTCCCTTTTACATCACATGTTGAATTGTTTCTCACTCAAAGAACCATGCTTGAGCCATACCTTGAACCATACCTCACCATACTTTGAACCATACCTCACCATGCCTCAAGATCACAACATCTCACCTCATGGAACACATGGGGGCTTCCCATGATGCTGTAAATGGCTGAAGCCTTCCCTCATCCCTTGCACCCTTGCATTTGTTTCATTTCTCTATAAATAGCTTGCTTGGGTGAACTTGCATCATTTTGGGTTCATTTGCTAAGTGTAAGTTTTCAAAGAGCACTTCAAAGTTTCCTTTTTCACAAGTTCAAGTCTTCAAGTTCTTCAAGTTCTTCCTCCTCTTCTCTCATCCCAACCTTCAAATCACTTGGTAGGGATTTTCTTTCAAGAGCTTCTTTTATTTAAAGTTCTAAATCTTTTTATGTGTTCATAGTTTCTCTTGAATCTTTTTTTAGAACTTCTTTTCTTCTTCCTCTCCTTCTTTGTTTCGGCCATGGGCCTTGAGAACAAGGGAATGAGAGCTTGATGATGAGGTTTCATGATGATGTTCATCACTTGAATAATCTCTAAAGCTTGATCTTTGTTCTTGAGTTAAAGATGTTTTTAGTTTTTCTTCTTGAATCCTTGAAACCTTTCACTTTGATGATGTTTTAAAATGGTCACATGAACTCAATGATGAGGACTCATGATGTTGGTGCTAATGCATCACCAAGATCATGGTCTCTAGAGTTTCAAATGTTTCCTTTCCCTCTTGAAAGTTTCGGTTCCTTTTCCTTTTCTTTCTTCACATTTTCGGCCATGATGGCCAATAAGGTTCACAATGGCTTGATGATGAGGGCTTCTAGATGATGACTATGTGTTCATCACAATGAGGCCTCTAGAGCTTGAGTTTTAATAAAAATGTTATTTATGTCTACATTTCAAGAAAAGAAGCTTTGTGTTTTTAAGGAACCCTTGAGGTTCACTCTTGTTTTTACTTTATCTTGTCATGATAAGTTTGGGTTGAGGTTTAAGTTCCTTTAAAGTCTTGTATGAGCTCTAATAGGAAATAAAATGGACTAGCATTCATATTTAAATTCAAGCTTATGCATTACATATTTACTTTGAGTTCTACATTCATATTTATTTTTCAAACCATCACTTAAAGTTAAAGGATAAAGAATGAAGTGCATCTCATATTTACATTCTTGTCTAGCATATTTACTTTTTGTCACTAAAGAACGTAAAGATTTAAAATGAGAGTTGCACTATCACTTAACTAAATCTTAAAGCCTTTCTATTTCGGCCTTAAAGTCAATTTTTGCTGGGCCTAGAGCACTAAAATAAAGAAATGAACTTGCATATTTATATTTTAAGTTTTGCATATTTATATTTCAAGTCTTGCTTTTTTTTATTCAAGCTTTGCATATTTATAATTCAAGTCTTGCATATTTAATTCAAGCTTTGCATATTTATAATTCAAGTCTTGCATATCTACCTTAAGCTCTCACTTTACTTTGTAATGAAGAATAAAAATGAAGTGCATAGCATGTTTAAATTATGTCATCACTTAAAGACCTTAGAGCTCAAAGACTTGCCCATTTTATCTCAAGTTAAAGTTTAATGTGGGAGCATTCTTTGAATGCATAATCTCGGCCAAGTAGTGATGATGAACTTGGAATGAGTTTCATCTAGCTACAAGGGCCAACAATCTAAGTTTTAAGAATTCTCTTTAAGCCTCATGAATTCTATGAGATTAAGACCAACAAGATTTATGAATTTAATACTCCTTTAAGGAGGAATCAAGTGGTCACTGACCTAAGGATGTTTTTAGCTCTTTTACAAAATAAAATGGTTTGCAAATGAGTTTTAGAAGTCTTGAAAATGATTTCAAGAGAAACTAGCAACTTATATGTTTTAAAAATATCAAGTTATGCATCTTTTTGGAGACTTAATGCTTCGGTTCTTCCATGATGTGTTTGCTTCGGCTCATTTCCATGCATGATAGGAGAGAAACTAGCTTTCTAGAAAAATCGTAAAGTCAAGATTTAGCATAGTTTTAACCCATTTATTTTTGGACACTGCCCAAACTGTTTCAATGGGAATATAATCAGAATAGGATTGTTTAATCATGAAAAATTTGGTTACAATTGAAGTAGGATTGAATTTTAGCACCTATAGAGAAACTAGTAACTAGTAAACCGTAAAACCGCAATTCTAGAACTCTTAGAACATTTAATTTTAGAACCTGTCCAGCAACCTCATAATATGGTAGACATGGTTTATAATTAGTCCTTAGACATAGGAAGGTCTCATAATTGGATTAGGTTTAACTTATAGCGCCTTAGGCGAAGACAGAACCAAGAAAGGGTCTAAAACGTAAGTTCTAGAACCCCGTAATTTTAAGTTTATAATGCTGCCCCTAAGGAATGATGTTGTTCAGATTTAATAGAGGGCATAAATAATAATGAGATCTATTAGAAAAGAACCCTTAGGTGCATAAAAGGTTGATAGAAGATGGTAGGTTAATTACATCACAAGTTTAAGGCCCGTAAGGGTTAATGCATAAGATACCGTAGGATCAAGAGCATAATGGACTTTTTTAATGTTGCTTGTGAACGCATGAGAATGATTATGTGAATGCATGAAAATTATGATGGAGGATGCATGTTTGAATGACTTATGTGGCATAAAGAAGAATTTAGAAGAAATTCGACATGTCATAGCTTATGCTGTCGAATTTCTAACAAATTCGGGACTCAGAAAGTTTTTGAAAACCTATGAGATTTTTATTATGAGGTACTAAGATGAGTTCTCGGATGACACCGGTTCGGCCGAGCACCTCCAGAGAACTCATGTGACATCGGTACCAAGATGAATTCTTGGGTGACACTGGTTCGGTCGAGCACCCCCAAGAAATGCCCCCTAGCCCGTACTGGATAAGTCGGGATTATGTTTATGATTATGTTACGCTTATTGGGATTGATAAGTAAGAACTAGTGACGACTAGTTAAGGTATGAGCTCATAACCTAGAGATGTTACACGTTCTGGGTGACACCAGTTCGGCCGAGCACCCCAGCAGCGCTTTGTCTTTAGGGTGGCCTATGAGGAAGTTATGATGATTATGTCACAAAGAGAATTTAATTGCCACTTTATGCCACTATTATGATGTTCTTAAAGATATGATGATTATTCTTGCATCAAGTAGAGCCATGCATACATTCTTTAACATAATTGCATCCATGTCATTAAGATTCATGCTAAAATGAACGGACCTTGGCTAATTATGTTTTAGAACCTAAAAATAGATGTTTATGCATGCTCACTTATTTTGTATAACTAAACCCAAGGTTCCTAAGGATGTAGATGATGACACCTAGGTAATAGGAGGCCCTACTGAGATTCTTTAGCAAGATTTTCACTCTCTCTATCTCTTTTTTTCCGTCACGTCTTTAGATGGCGACGTTCGTGGTTTTCGTGGACACCCCGACGTGGGAGGTGCACTATGACTCGGATCACGGGTCATATCATTTTGAGGGACAGTGCACGGTAAGAGTCTTCATGTTCGTAGGACGTCCCTTCACTCACCCCGTGTATACCCATCGTTTTTCCCCAACAGCATCCTACGGCGACGACGAGTGGGTTTTTGAGCACGCGCGTACGCATAACGAGAGAATGCTCGCATGCACACCGCCGCCTCACCATTCGTGACTATCCCGACATGCGTCTCCTGACCTACTTACCAGAGACCGACCCGTCCGAGGACCCGCCTACCCTTCCGTATAGCGAGAGCTCCGCCCCCACTCCACCCCTGATGAGGGAGGGCAGTGAGGATACCGTGACTCAGCCACGGCTTGCACAACGACCGGAGGTGCAGCCACATTGTGGGGGTCACTCTCGATCCCCGTTCTGCCTCTTTATGCCCGAGGAGCTCGCCCAGTTTCCCGATATGTGCCTCGCTTGCAGACGGACATCGTGAGGAGGTGACGCATTTAATCCGATGGAGTACCCGGGTAGAGCACACACCACTTAGATGAGGATTGACCTCCTTTTGTTTAGAGGTTACCCATTTAGTTGCACTTGGGTAAAGGAGTTGCTTTTATGTTTCCGTAGTATTTTCCTTTGTATTTTCTTTTAGTTGTATCTGTTTATGATGTATCAAACTAAGCCCCACTCTACACAAGTGGGCATATCACATATTATATAAATATGCAGTTCAATGTTATTATGGTGTGCCTTTACTTGCTTATGTCATGTTGCAATGCGATGCTTGCTTTATTACCTTTCGTGCATTATTAATTAACGTGTCACGCGGCTCTCACTTTGCTTTTATAATTCAAAAAAAATTTACCAGTATTTCCGCTAAGTATTTTAAAGTAATAAGGAAGCTATGACGTAACAGACTAATGATTAACGTAATTATGTTCTAGAGTATTGGGTTAAAAATTAGGATGTTACAATAAACATCATACTTGACTTCCTCATAGGCCACCCTAAAAGACAATCGCTTTGGGGGTGCTCGGCCGAACCGGTGTCACCCAGAACGTGTCACATCTCTAGGTTATGAGCTCATACCTTAACTAGTCGTCACTAGTTCTTACTTATCAATCTCGATAAGCGTAACATAATCATAAACATAATCCCGACTTATCCAGAACGGGCTGGGGGCATTTCTTGGGGGTGCTCAGCCAAACCGGTGTCACCCAAGAATTCATCTTGGTACCGATGTCACATGAGTTCTCTGGAGGTGCTCGACCGAACCGGTGTCATCCGAGAACTCATCTTAGTACCTCATAAAAATCTCATAGGTTTTCAAAAACTTTCCAAGTCTCCGAATTTGTCGGAAATTCGGCAGCATAACTGTAGCATGCCGAATTTCTTCCAAATTCTTGTTTATGCCACATGAGTTATTCAAACATGCATCCTCCATCATAATTTTCATGCATTCACGTAATCATTCTCATGCGTTCACAAGCAACATTAAAAATTCATTATGCTCTTGGTCCTACGGTATTTTATGCTTTGACCCTTACGGGCCTTAAACTTGTGATGTAATTAACCTATCATCTTCTATCAACCTTTTATGCACCTAAGAGTTCTCTTCTAATAGATCTTATTATTATTTATGCTCTCTATTAAATCTGAACAACATCATTCCTTAGGGGCAGCATTATAAACTTATAATTGTGGGGTCTAGAACTTACGTTTTAAACCCTTTCTTGGTTTCGTCTTCGCCTAAGGCGCTAAAAATTAAATCTAAACCAATTATGAGGCACTCCTATGCCTAAAAACTACCGTTTTTACCATGTTATAAGGTTGCTGGACAGAGTCTAAAAGTTAAATGTTCTAAGAGTTCTTGAATTGCGGTTTTACGATTTTCTAGTTACTAGTTTCTCTATAGGTGCTAAAATTCAATCCTACTTCAATTGTAACCAAATTTTTCATGATTAAACAATCCTAATCTGATTATATTCCCATAGAAACAGTTTGGGCAGTGTCCAAAAATAAATGGGTTAAAACTATGATAAATCTTGACTTTACGGTTTTTCTAGAAAGCTAGTTTCTCTCCTATCATGCATAGAAATGTTCCTACTTCAACATACATAATTTTTACTCATTCAAACACATCAAAACATCATCATACAGCAGCAAACTCATCATGGAAGAACCGAAGCATTAAGTCCCTAAAAAGATGCATAACTTGATATTTTTAAAACATATAAGTTGCTAGTTCCTCTTGGAATCACTTTTAGGACTTCTAAGACTCTTTAGCAAACCATTTTATTTTGTAAAAGGGACTAAAAACATCCTTAGGTCAGTGATGTAACACCCTAATATTCGACCCAATACTACTAGTACGTACTTAGGCCAAATATTAGTCGTTACTTGCTGGCATGGTTCATCTTCTTGAGAAAATAGACTTAACGAAAATACGAGCCAACTTTTTTTTTTGAAATCATTACTTAAAATAGAAGTCACAGAATCTTTACGAGCCTGCATCATAGTATACAGAACGATAACATAGGAATGGCTCCAAAACATAACATCGAACATAACATCGATCATAACTGAAATACCTCATAGATAAAATGCCTACCCACTGGGTAGGACTCTTCAAGTACATAATGTATAAATAAATACAACAGAAAACAGAAATACATCGAAAAGAGCTGGAAGAAAACATCCCGATCCCCGTGCAATCTATGATGGATAACCCCAACGCAAAAAGGGGTTTCATCCATACTAGTGGTGTGCGTGCACTAAGGCCTACCCTCTGTCTATGCAATGAGATCACAGGTATGGAGGGACGTAGCCAATCCATGGGCGGAGCTCGCCGGCGTGCATGCCTGTGGATCGATGGGCCGCCCACGTCGAGGTCGTGGTCCTGGTGCCGGAGCTCTCCGACGCTGGGTAACCGTCTCCTCATTGCCCGTCGGTCGCTGCGGTGGAGTGGGGGCAAAGTCCTCATGACCCATAGGGACATCCTCTATAGGGTCCTCCTCCGAGTGTTATGTCAACGGCACGTATACCGGCAAATCGGCCGAACGGTCAGAGGGGGCCCGCAGGTTCTGCTCCCATTGGGGTTGTGCATGCTCGAAAATCGTGGGATCGTCGTAGGGGATGCCGGGGTGAAGTGGTGGCTATAGAGATGGTGCGAATATGGCCGTCCAATGAACATGAATACACGTAAGGTACATCGGCCCTCAAAATGATAGGACCCATACTCCGGGTCGTGGTGGATCTCCCACCGTGGAGTGTCAATGAATAGGACGAAGGTCGCCATCTCGCTCTGAAGATGTAATGGAAAGGAAAAGATAGAGGGAGTGAGATTCTTACTAAAGAAACTCAGTAGGGTTTTCCTTCTATCCTAGGTGTCATCATACACGTCTCCAGGAATCTCGGGTTATTTATAAATTAATTGGACATACATAGGTTCAATTATGAGTTTTCCAAAATCTCACTTTCCGAGAATCCGTTCTTTTTAACATGGCACTTGTGTTACATAGGCTATATACTAAAATCATAGACATAAATCATGTAGCTTGGTACGTAGAACATAAATCATATAACTGGTACATGGAACATAAATCATATAACTGGGTTACTTAGGTGACATAAGAACCTTTACTTAACTGCGCCGCCTCTAATATTTCTCCCTTGAGAAAACTCTAGGTTATGAGCTCATACCACACTAGTCGTCACTAGCATCTAGACTTTATCCATTTGGATAAGTCAACTTCCCGACTTTAAGTATGGGTTTAGGGGGCTAGAATCACATTGTCCCCACCCTTAATTCGGTGGTTTCAAAGGATTACATTCTTATGTTCTGAGTCATCCTAAGTTTAACATGTTTCTTTAAGATACCACATAATTAATGCATAGCACGTAATTACTACCTCGGCATCTCCAAAGTTCTTTTAAAGAAATAATAACATGTTAATACAAGCTATCACATAGGGATAATAGTTCACATGGCACCATACACGTCATGAGCTAACACATCAATTCATCATCAAACTTAGAGGCGCATAATCATCCCTTAAGGTAAAAATCCCTAAATCGGGTAACCTCAACTTTCCCATTACTTTCTAGTATGTTTATGGGATTGATTAACCTCATTACCATAATCCATTAAGTTCTAAATCCTAATTAATTATGGTTGGACAGCTTTATGTAGTTGTTCATATTTGATGAATTACGTGTTCTAGAAAATGCTTTAAGCCCTTTCTCGCATCCGACTTTTTCTATGGTGCAATAATTAATACCTAGGCCAATTATGAGTCACTCCTTCACGTCTAGACATAATCTAATGTGATTCTAAATATTTTATCAAGGCTGGGCAGAAACTCATTTTGCCATTCTTTATAGTTCTAGAATTCACATATTGAGCAAACAAAGTCACTAATAATGCTTTAAAGAGTCTAGAACAATTATCACATACTTGGCAAGGTATTACAACATATTTAGACCACCCAAAACAGAATTTAAGGTGCTGAAATTACTAAGGCAGAACTGAAAACCTTTAAGGCATAAAATCATGAGAGATACCTTTCTTTCAACCATATAACTTGCTAGTTTCTCTTGGAACCTTTTTGGGACTTCAAGACCATGAAAAATCAAAGTTTATTTTGCCAAAACTCATCATGGAACATCAAGGGCAGCAGCGATTTCGCTTGCTCTTGACAATGATTCAAAACTTGAAAACATGTTTAAAACCTTGGTTAAGTGCATCAAAGCTTAGAAAATTCTAAGACATGCATTATAGGCCCTTGTAGTTAAATGAAACTCATCCTAGAGCCATTTACACCACATGGCCGAATGATGTTCAAGGAGGTACCTCCTTGATTTAATTATTTTCTTAAGATGAAATGGGCAAGTCTTTGAGCTCTAAAGTTTCAAGTGATGACATAGAATAAACGTGCTATGCATTTCATTTTATAGTCCTTTAGAAAATAAAGTGATAGCACAAAGTAAAAGATGAAATGCATCTCCATTCTTATTCTTAGAGTTTAGTGATGACTTGAAATATAAAATGAGATGCAAAGCTTGAAACATAAACGTGCATTGTGCAAGTTCATTCATTATCTTGGGTCTTAGTGATGGCATAAGAAATAAACGTGCTAATGCAAAGCATAAACGTAAACGTGGATGCAATTTCTTTTATATCTTGTTTAGAGCTCTTGCAAGACCTTAAAGGAAACAAAGTTTCAACCCATAACTCATCCTCACAAGAAGAGAAAACACTAGTGTTGCTAAGTTGTATAAAAGAAAATCATATCCTCAAAGTCCATGAGGTGGCTGAATCCTCATCATGAGGGAACAACCTTATTTTTGAACTCTAGGGACCAAGATTTTGGTGATTCAAACACCAACATCTCAAGTCCTCATCATTGAGTATTTTTACAATGCTCTACATTTATTAACAACACAAAACTCATGACCAACATAAAGGAAAGAAACCGAAACATACTTGGCCTAGAACCCAACTTTATGCTCTAGAGTTTTGTTCATGTGACATACATCAACATGAAGCCCTCATCATCAAGCTACCATTTTTCTGAGTCCCAAAGGCCTTCAAGGCCGAAAACTCAAGGGAAAAGAAATGAGGTTTTCAAGGTTCAAGAGAAACATAACTATGTCTTGAGCAAAACTTGAAAATAGTAAACTTATTTTTTTTTTTTTGAAAACTCAAGCTTTAGAGGTTGTTCATGTGACAAACATCATCACACAACTCTCATCATCAAGCTTCTCATATTTCAAGTCCAAGAGGCCTTCATGGTCGAAACCTAAACAAAAGAAAAGGAAAGTTTCAAGACATCAAAGAAACATGACTCATTCTTGACCAAGACTTGAAAAAGAGAAACCTTTCTTGGAAAAACTCAAGCTTTAGAGTTTGTTCATGTGACAAAGGCCAACATGAAGCACTCATTACAAAGCTACCATTTTTCCAAGCACCTTAAGCCTCCATGGCCGAAACATATAGGAACAAAAAGCACAAAAGAGTTTTCATGAAAAACATAGCCTTGTCTTAACCAAAACATGAAAAAGATAAAACTTTTCTCAAACAAAACTCAAGCTTTAGAGGTCTCATGTTAGGATGAACACATGGTTATCCCAAGAGAGCACTCATCATCAAGCTCTCCTCATTTTGGTCTTGAGGCCTAAATGAAAGAAAAAGGAGAAATGATGGAACTTTTTCTTAAGAAAGGTTCAAGCTTTAGAGGCCTCACTTTAAGATGAACTCATGGTTTCAACTTCGAGAGCACTCATCATCAAGCTCACTACCATGGCCTTAAGGCCGAAAATGAAAAGGAAGAGAAAAGAAGAAACCCAAATAATGCTTGGGAAGAAAACTTACTAACAACACAACTTTCAAGCAAGATAAACATTGAGCATGAAAATAAAAGAAAGCATTCTTGAAGAGCTCCCTACCTAGAGTTTGGGATTTGAGAGGAAGTGAAGAAGATGAAGAGGTTGGAGAGGATGAGCTCTTGAATCTTGAGAGAAAGAAACTCAAAGTGCTCTAACTCAAAGCTTTAGTGAAATGAACAAAGGTGCTTCAAGTTCCCTAAGCTACCCATTTATAGAGAAGTGAAATGAATTGAATATTGGAGGCTTTTTGGGGGGAGAATTTCGGCCACTTTACAGCCACATGAGGGAGGAAAATCTTGTTCAAAGCATGGTGTAAAGTCATTCAAAGCATGGTGAAAGTTCTAGCTATGCATGTCCTAAAGTATGGCTAGCATGTACCTTGTTTTCAAACCTTTAAAAATGCATAAAAACTTAAAATTTGGGCTGCAAAATCTGAAGAGAAACCATGCTCCTCATGCCCAAAAAGAGGAGGAAATTTTCTAGACTTAAATTCCCAAAGCATAGGTAATGTGTTGTAAGACATGTTGTCTTTGAAAAAGTTTGATGGAAAGCTTGAATGACCACAAAACAAATCATTCTTTTTTGAGTTTGAAAGACATAATTATTTTCATTTTAGAAATGAATTGAAAGCCTTGATTGACCATATAAAATACTCTTTGAGTCTTGAGTGACAATTTTCTTGAAAGTTGACCATTGATTGAAAGTGTTCAAGACATATGTCACAAGATAGCTAGAACACATAGACTAACTTTTTGATGATTTTCTAGGGGAAAATGGCGCCATTCTTGGCAGCCTTGGGGAGGAGAAATATCTCCTTAAACCATGTTCTAGAAGTGTGCTTTGGTGTGACATAGATTAGTCTTAGGATTAAAAGTTGCTAAGTAGGTACTTAGGTGCACTAATAGGTTAATTAAAACCACAAATCCCTAGGTTAGAGGTGGTCTAGAAGGATTAGGGGAGTCAACACCTCTAAGACTAGTGATATGGGTGTGACAACTTGTCTTGAAAAGAAAAGTTGATGTGAATAGTGGAAACACTATTCGACACTATTCACAGATTCTTATTCCTTTTTAAAGAATAAGACTAGGATGAGATTTGAATTTTCCTAAGCAATTTTAGGTTCCAATTAATTCTAAATGATGGTTTTGGCTCTAGATTAATTATGGAAATTAATTAACCTTTAATTAGAGCCTAATATTGCTTAGGTTTGGAGTTAAACGGCCATTGTCAAAATGCGATATGCAGGGGCAAAATCGTAATTTTCACCAAAAGTTGCCTGGAACCTCCGGGACTTAAACAAACATAGTTCATGCCTTAAAATAATTGTTTTGAACCTATAACAAAGTCCGGGTCGAAACGGAACTTAAAATCGCTTTAATTTCACATGTGGTATTTTGGTCATTTACGTACAGAAATCTCAGAAATGAGGTTTTCCTGCTTTGTTAGGCACTCATGCTCAGACAATCCCCTTCATATAACATATGAACCCTATGAGGATGGCCAAAGCCGTCAGCCCTCAGAGCTTCGGGTAAAAATGACCTCAGGGGCATTTTGGTCATTATGAAAGTTTAGCGAAAATCGGGGCGTTACAAGTGACCACTTAATGCCTCCTAAAAAGAGGATTAAGTTCATAAATATTGTTGGTCTTAATCTCATAAACTTCATGAGGTTTTAAAGAGAATCTTAAAATTTAGATTGTTGGCCCTTGTAGCTAGATGAATCTCCTTCCAAGTTCATCATCACTACATGGCCGAAATTATCCATTCAAAGAATGCCTCCATATTAGACTTTAGGTGACGACATAATTTAAATATGCTATACATTTCAATTTTATTCTTCATTACAAAGTAAAGTGAGAGCTTAAAGTAAATATACAAGACTTGAATTATAAATATGCAAAGCTTGAATTAAATATGCAAGACTTAAAATATAAATATGCAAGTTCATTTCTTTATTTTAGTTCTCTAGGTCCAAAGAACAATCGACTTTAAGGCCAAATAGAAAGGCTATGAGATTTAGTTAGGTGATAGTGCAAGCTCTCATTTTAGATCTTCATGTTCTTTAGTGATGAAAAGTAAATATGCTAGACAAGAATGTAAATATGAGATGCAATCCATTCTTTATCCCTTAACTTCAAGTGATGGCTTGGAAATTAAATATGAATGCAAAGCTCAAAGTAAATATGTAATGCATAAGCTTGAATTTAAATATGAATGCTAGTCTATTTTATTTCTTATTAGAGCTCATTCACGACTTTAAAGGAACTTAAACCTTAACCCAAACTTATCATGACAAGATAAAGTAGAGACAAGAGTGAACCTCAAGGGTTCTTTAAAACACAAAGTTTCTTTTCTTGAAATGTGGTCATAAATAGCATTTTTATTAAAACTCAAGCTCTAGAGGCCTCATTGAGATGAACACATAGTCATCATCTAGAAGCTCTCATCATCAAGCCATTGTGAACCTTATTGGCCAACATGGCCGAGAACTTGAAGAAAGAAAAGGAAAAGGAACCGAAACTTTTAACAAGAAAAGGAAACATTTGAAACTTTAAAGACCATGATCTTGATGATGCATTAACACCAACATCATGAGTCCTCATCATTGAGTTCATGTAATCATTTTAAAACATCATCAAGTGAAAGGTTTCAAAGTTCAAGAAGAAAAAATAAAATATCTTTGGCTTAAGAGCAAAGATCAAGCTTTAGAGATTGTTCAAGTGATGAATATCATCATCATGGAACCTCATTATCAAGCTCTCATTCCTTTGCTCTCAAAGGCCCATGGCTGAAAATGATGAAGAAAAAGGAGAGGGAAAGAAGTTCTAAAAAGACTTCAAGAGAAATCATAAACACATAACTAGAAATGGAACTTAAACAAAGAAAATGCTTGAAAGAAAATCCCTACCAAGTGTAAGGAGGGAGGGAAGGTTTTGGCCACAATGAGCAGCTCCATGAGTTCCATGAGGTGAGATGTTGTGATCTTGAGGCATGGTGAGGTATGGTTCAAGGTATGGCTCAAGCATGGTTCTTTGAGTGAGAAACAAATCAACTTGTGTTGTAAATGAGAGACAGAAGGCCAAAATTGCATCAGCCATGGGGAGGGTTTTCTTGCATTTTAATTGTGGTTTAGAGTTGTGTTTAGGTGTATCTTTGATTAGGATTAAGATTAGGAATTTGTAAGAAAGTGTTTAGGTGAGAAAATGGGTAATCAAGATTGTCAAAACATATTTAAGGAGTGTTCTTGCATCATTAGTGAGTTATAAACTCATTTTAGTGTATAAACAATTCTAGACACAATTCATTGATTTAAGGAATTGGAGAGAGAAAACACTATTTATGATTCCAAGAGTGAAATTTTGAGTTTTAGAAAGGAGATTTAAATCTAATCTAAGCAATCTTAGGTTCTAATTGATTTTAATAATTTATTTTGACTTTAGATTAATTATGAAAATTAATTAATCTTCAATTAGAGCCTAATATTGCTTAGGTTTGCTTAATTACATCATTAAGCTTAAAAACACTATTCTAGGGGCAAAATCGTAATTTTACACTAAAACTGCCAGGGACCACTGGGACTCAAACAGATGCTTTGAAACATGTAAAAACATTATTTTAAATCTCCAGGGAAATTTTTGGGCTCAAACGGCACTTTTACCCACATAAAAATACTATAGGGGTATTTTGGTCATTTTTACCTGAAATTGCAGAAAATGAGACTTTCGCCTTCGGATCTACTCAAGGGTTATTCAATTCCCTTCAAACATTGAGTTGGCCCTTCGAGGACTGCCGGGTCGGCCATCCTCGAATTCCGGGCCGAAAATGACCTCAGGAGCATTTTGGTCATTTTCCACTCGCATGTAAAATCTGCGCTACAAAACCCATCATTTACTATGATAATAAAATCACACAATTTTATTGCCTCAACTTCAATATTTCAGACAGCATAGTCACAACTTCGGTTCTTGAATTTTTTAAACACAGAAAAAGTGCCTAGAATGACCCTAAATTTTTACTAGAGACTCCCTAACATGTTAACTACATCCTATAAAAGTTTCAACTGAATCCAAGATCTCTAGATATATCAGAAAATTTGACAAAATTTGCTTCTTGCTTCAAATTGGGATTTTCTAGCAACAATGTTCAAGAATCATGAATTTTTTTCAAGCAGAGAAAATCGTTCACATGACCTAAGGAAAATCATGGGGTTGTCTTAGGATGTTACCTTCAACATATAATTTTTATAGCCCATAAAACTGAACACAATTGCACCAGAAAATTTGTCAACAAGTTCTGCCTTGTTGAAATCCGAAAATCCAGCAAACTAATTCCAAGTCTCTCTTGATGAAAATGATTTTTCCACAACACCAAACACTCCACTAAAATTCATACATCAATATCAACATATGATTAACCAATAAAATCAGAAATTTTAGGACAAAACCAATCAGAATTTTCAAAGGAAATTTTGAAACAAAAGAGGACAAATAAACCCTACCCTTAGAAGCTAATGCTTCTTTAGCTTTTGTATACTTCAAGATAGATGTTCTCCACCCCAAAACTCTTGAAACACACCTAGATCCTCCACTAATCAGTGCTGAGTGAGGTACTAAAGTGAGGTTTTGAAAAATATAATCGGTTATATTTGTGGAGGTTGAAGTTTAGAACAAGTTTGCTTAAGGAAGTTTTTTATTCTAGCAAGATTTGGTCTAGGATTTTGGAGGTTGAAATTCAAGGTTAGCAAAGGTTTTTGGATGAAGAAGGAATGAGTTTACTGCTGCTCTTCACTTGGCCAGGGATGATGATGAACAAGATGAGATTAGGTGGGTTAAATATATCTATTAAGGAGTATTTTGATTGGTTGAAAAATAAAATATAATTTCTTTCCATTAAAAGGGTTTAAAATCAATGGCTAGGATTTGATCTTTCATCCAAGATGAAATCCTAGCCATTCACTTGGTACTCAAGTGGATATACTTCATTATTTGTAGATATTAACTAATTTTCGGTGTTAGAAATCTAACACTCTAAATTTCTGCAAACTAAGTAAACAATGTACCCGAGAAATCAAAGATTGCCCAAAAAATAATTTTGGGTATAAAATCATTATTCCTACCTATTCCTAAACATAATCTTATAATTTCTCAATTTTGTGCATCTCCTGGCCCAATTCTAGGATTTCATTGTCTGGCGGACTGTGGGGCCCACAAGACACTATTCACGCTTTTGCTTCCTTGAGTTAATCTCATCATTTCCACATCTATCAACATCTTAAAATTCTCATTAATAAAACCTCATTTAATTTCTAAAAAGAATAAGGTATTACAATCCACCACGGTCACCGTGGTCATTCGTGGTATTCATTTTCGTTGGACTACCCTTCACCACCTGCATAGTCATCGATTCTTTCCCGCTTCACCTTTCGCGATGACTTCAGATTTGAGTGAGCACACCCTCGAGAGGAGTGGATCTCGCCACACCCCACTAATGCCTTTGCCATCCCGGACTACCCACAAGATAAAGCGCCGCCGCCTCATCATTCTCCGAGAGACGCACCTTTCAGAGGACTCTGCCACTCAGGTACATTCCGAGGGATCCTCCCCCACTGTGCCGATGGACTTTGGGAAGGTTAGCGAGGCTTTTGTCACTCAGCCGGTACGTGGAGGACGGGTGAGGATGATTCCCCGTCATGGAGCTCATGCCCGACCGATGCAGCATATAGCCACCTCGGCAAAGATAGCCCAAATGATCGAGCACGCCCTCCCTTCCGCAGAGGCCCGCAAGAGGAGACGACTGCCGCCGTGCCCGAGCTTTGACTAGACCAGGATAGCCTCCTTTTGTCTTAAGGCTATCTATTTGTAGGCATACTAGAGTTAGGAGAGTTTCTTTTTATGCCTTCTGATGTACTTTCGTTTTCCATGTATTACTATTGTACCAAACTAAGTCCCGCTTTTCTTGGGTGGGTATGATATATATATATATATATATCTACTTATGCAGTTTGCTAGATTATTCTGTGCATTTACATGTTTTATGATCAGGTGTTTATGATGTATTTATTTGGATTGCGTTTCATTCCTTTCATACTTCATTGTTCGTCAAGTCGCGCGGCTTTCACTTTGCTTTTATAATTCAAAAAAAATTTACCAGTATTTTTCGCTAAGTATCTTAAAGTAAAAAGGAAACTGTGATGTGATAGACTAATAATTAACCTAAATATGTTCTAGAGTATTGGGTTAAAAATTATGATGTTTCACTATTGCCCCCATCTCGTACTCTAAGAGTCGGGTGTTAACTTATCATAGGATAAGATTATGCTAGTGACGACTAGTGAGGTATGAGCTCATAACCTAGAACTCTCAAAAGGCGAGAGAAATAGGGTAGCCCTAAATGAGAGAAAGAATAAATCTAAGTCATCTAAAAGATAAATAGAAGAAAGTCATGTTATAATTGTTATGATCCATGAGCATCTCTTGTGATTGGAATTAGTAGATTGTACCTTGCATTGCCATGTATTCCATGATAAGGTATGTGGCATTCTTGGCATCCAAGATGCATACTAAAATGAATGGGCCTCGGTAAATGGTACTTTAGAACCTTAAAATTGAACCTTATGCATGTTCATTTTTTTATAAAGAAACCCGAGGTTCCTGAGGACATAGACGATGACACCAAGATAGGAGAATACCTTACTGAGATTCTTTACCGAGTTTGTTACTCCTTCTATCTTTTCTTTCCATTGCGTTTTCATAGGATGATGGCAGCCTTTGTGATTTACGTTGATGCACCGACTTGGGAGCTGCATTTTGACGCCACGCACTAGTCCTATCATTTTGTTGGTTGTTATTCAATCCGTCTGTTTGTATTCCTGGATTGCCCTTTTGCTCACCCGACATTAGCTTCCTTTCACCAACCTCACCCTTCACCGATGACCTACTCTTCAAGTGCACATGCCCCCAAGAAGAGCGTATTTGTCGCACTCCCGCTGCCGCTTTCTCCGCCTGGCCCGAGACTACTCGGAGTATGTTCCCCGTTCACCCACGGCCTTTTCTAAGATAGACCCCTTCAAGATTGACATCCCATCCATGGGGTCTTCCCTCACCGTACCCATGGAGTTAGGTAGCGAGGCTACTGTGATGTAGCCACTTCGAGGAGGCAGGGTGAGGATGGTACCCTGTCGTGGAGCACATGCTCAACTCTCTCACTACTTGGCCACCCTGGCCGAAATGGGTTTAGTGGATTGGTTGTGTACTTCCTTTGATGCAAGGTGGGAGTAAGAGCTGGTAGCTAACTCTAGTTCACACACCCGTACATGTTTAAGATAGCCTTCTTTTGCTTTTAGAGGTTATCTATTTTAGATGCACTATCGTAGATAGGAGATTCAGATGTATTTTCTTTATGTTATACACGGATGACTATATTAACACTACTACTACTTGTCTGGTGCATGGTATAATTATTTATATATCTAACTGTGATGTTGTTTCATTTATGGTTTTATGTTCCTTTGATATGTCGTGATTCCCTTTTTACAAGGCAACGGTGTAGTTTACTTTATGCGTGCGTATGGCTCACATTTTTGTTTTTCATTCAAAGAAGAAAATAAATTTTACCCATATTTTCTTAAGTATTTTCTAAAACCAGAATTAAGAACTGAAACAAAAAAGTAATAACTAATAATTAACTTGAATACATCCTAGGTGTATTGAGTTAAATATTAGGGTGTTACAGTTCTGTACTAGCCTCTCCATGATAACATGAGTAGTCTTGACTTTGGCTTCTCCAAGCTAACCATGACTGACAGGCAACTCTTTTAGCATGTTGTTAATAGTCTTTGCCCAGCCTCTCCAAGTTGCAAGTAGTATTGACATTGGCCTCTCCAAGCCCAACTGAGTAGTCATGACACTGGTATCTCCAAGGCTAATCGTGACTGATAGGCAACTCTCTTAGCACATTGCAAGTAGTTTGTTCCCAGCCTTTCCAAGCCGCAAGTAGTCTTTCCCCAGCCTCTCCAAGCTGCAAGTAGTCTTTGATTAGCCTCTCCAAGCTAAACTGTGATAAGCAAGAACATCTTATTATCAAGTTCCAAGTAGTTTTACCTTAGCCTCTCCAAGTTATGTCTCACTCTGATCATTGATGGATCAACGATACAAAGCTTAAGTGTTTGGATTGCCACTCAAACTAACCTACACTCAAGTTTCCTGAAAGATGATACATTTTAAAAGATCCTGGGAGAATTTGAATGACTTCCTTTTTCTACTTCTTTCACAAGAAGAATATAAATCTAACTAAGAATATAGAAGGAAGATTTTCTTTACATTTCAAGGATAAAATTGAGTACTTGATAAAGATTGAATATTCCAGGAAGTGGGAGGAGGATTTTGCAGAGTTTCCCCTCTTGAATCTTCAAATCTCTCACTATTTTTCAAGGTTAGCATCTCTTTATATAATGGTCTTTCTTTGTGACTGTTGCCATAGATTAGTTCTTCAAGTGACACTTGTTGATCATCAGTTGTGTCTTGGAAGAAGCAGCTAGAACAAAGGTTGACAGAACTGTCATATCGACAAGTGTGGCCATTGCAAATGTGAGCTTTCTAATTTCCTATAAGAACCTACTTTTCTACTTTCTAACCAAGCTTTCTGAACTCCTCCTTCATAAAGCTATGGTCATTGATCAAAAAGGCAGAAGAGATAATGTACCATTTTAAAACTAGGTTTGACTTGATAATTTGAAATTTACATTTCAAATTTCTTTCTCTTTCCTATAGCATTCTTTGCTCCACTCACATGTGAGCTTTCTGATATATTTAATTAGCCCTTGAAGAGTTATTTTGCTTTCAGATCTTCAATCAAATCTTTTTGATGATGTTTTCTTTTGCAATTGTGATGATTGAAGATTTAGTAACACGTTGCATATGGACATATTTCAATATCTTCATCTTTAGAGCACTTTTTGATGTCCCGTGCTATTTTCTGAAGTCTCTTTCTCGTGCTACATTTCTTGCCCTGCATTAGTGTTTTTAAGCTTAATGATGTGATTAAGCAAACCTAAGAAATATTAGGCTCTAATCAAAGATTAATTAATTTTCATAATTAATCTAGAGTCAAAATAATTTATTAAAGCTAATTAGAACCTAACATTGCTTAGATTAAACTTAAATATCTTTTTAAAACTCAAAATTCCAAGTCATGGAATCTTGAATAGTGTTTGAATAATATTTTCTCACTCCAATTTCCCTAAATCAAGGAATTGTGTTGGCATTGAATTCTAAGTTAATGAGGTTTGACTTCATTAATTTAGAAAGATCACCTCCTAATCTAGTCTTACAAGCCCTTAATTACCTACTTACTTACCAAAACACTTAGTTACAAACCCTTAATCTTTGATCTAATCAAACCATTACTTAATCACACCTCTAATCCACATTAAAAGAGATGATTTTTCCCTCCCCTTGGCTACACAATTCAGCGCCACCTCATCCCCCACAATTCATCACATGTTGCTTTATTCTCACCAAAAGAATCATGCATACACCATACTTTGAACCATACCTACCCATACCTCAAGCCATACCTTGGAATGACACTTTGTAAGAGATATTTCCTCTCCTCCATGGCCATGAATTTCGTGGTTCTTCCTCCCCATTCACTCTTTCACATTTTGTTCTTCTATAAATACTTGTGTTGAGAGCACTTGGTCCATTTTTGCTTATTTTGTGCATCAAAGTTTCAAAGAGAATTGTTCTAAGTTTCTTTTCGTTTCCAAGAGCTCAAAAGTTCTTTCTTATTCTTTTCTTCTTCATCTTCCTCCTCTACCACAAAGAACCACCACTTCTTAACCGTACACAACCTTCTAAACACTTAGCCTTGCCTTTCCAAGGATCAAGTTCAAGAAACATAACTTCCTTTCTTTCTTTTTCCTCCTTGGCTGAATATACCATCAAGCTCCAAGGAAGATTTTCCTTTCATCCTCTTCTCAAGATCAAGTCCTTTTCATCTCCAAGAAAACATACCTTGGTAGGGAGTTGTTTTGATAATTATTTCTTTGCTTTGTTAAGCTTTATTCTTGGTGCTTTAATGCTTTACAAAATTAGTTTCTTCCATTTCTTTTCTTTTAACATTTCAGCCTTCATGGGCTTGTTGGTTTCTCATGATAGCTTGATGATGAGTGTCTCTAGATGATGAATTGAGTTCATCACAATAAGATCTCCAAAGTTTGAAACTTAGTTTTGATCTTAACACATTTTAGTTTTTCCTTTCCTTTTCTTTAACCTTGGTTTTGGTTTCCTTTTCTTTTCTTTTCCTTTTGGTTTCAGCCTTTTTTTCCTTTTCTTTATGGTTTTGTTTTCTTTGGAATCCATTTCCTTGAGCTTAATGATGATGTTCCAAAAGGTTTCCTTGAAATCTTGGTACTTAGAACTCTAGAGCTTACTTTATCTTGATGAGATTAAGTTGGGATTAAGATGTTGGTTCTTTAAAGTCTTGTATGAGCTCTAGTAATTATATAATAATGAACTTGCATTCATGTTTACTTTTTAAGTTCGTGCATTGTATATTTATGTTAAGCTTTGTATTCACGTTTAAGTTTCTTTGCCATCACCTAAAAACATAAAGATTAAAACAAGAGCTTACATTTGCATATCACCTAATAATTAATCTCAAAGCTTGCCTATTTCGGCCTTAAAGTCGATTGTTGTGGAGTGTAGAGCACTAAAATAAAGCATTAGACTTGTATTCATGTTCACATTTCCTTGTCTGGTATATTTATTTTTCAAGTCATCACCTAAACCTTGAAGATAAAAATGAAGTTGGATCTCACATTTATTTTAAGCTCTCACTTTACTTTTCTAATGAAGAATAAAATGAAGTGCATAGCATGTTTAAATTCTTGTTATCACCTAAAGATTTTAGAGCTCAAAGGCTTGTCCCTTTATCTCAAGGCAAAGTTGGATATGGAAGCATTCTCTTGAATCCATAATTCGGCCATATGATGATGATGTGCTTAGTGTGAGTTTCATCTAGTCACAAGTGCCAACAACCTATGTCTTAGGATTTTCTTAAGCATAGGTGAACTCAAAGAATGTTTCATGCATGATTTTATGTTTTAAAGAGCAACCATGGAAGATTTAAATTAGTTGCTGCCCCTATCTATTTTATAATGATTTTGACGAAATAAGTTGATTTCCAAAGAGTTTTAGAAGTCCTAAAATGATTCTATGAGAAACTAGTAACTTATGTGTATTAAAAATGAAATTTTATGAATGATATGATGATGTATGACCACATTTCTACCTTGATGATTTGCTCATCAGATGATGATGATTTTATTATGTAACATCCTAATTTTTAACCCAATACTCTAGAACATATTTAGGTTAATCATTAGTCTGTTACTTCATAGTTCTCATTTATCTTTGAATTACTTAGCAGAAAATACGGGTAATTTTTTTTTTGAAAAACAAAGTGAGAGCCGCGTGATGCGATAGGCGGTAAACCATGTATGGTAAACAAATGTCTCACAACATCATAACATAAGGCACACCATGAGTAACACTGAAAATCATCTCATATATATATAATTTGCCCACTTATAAGTGTGGGACTTAGTTTAGTACAAGGAAAGTACAGGAAAGGAAATACAACATAAACATGAACATAATCTACTCCCCTATCCGAGTGCATCTAATGGGAAACCTCTAAACAAAAGAAGGTTTATCCCCATCTAAGTGGTGTGTGCTCTAACTCGGGCCATCCACGGCCTCCCATCGCGACTATCTCGTGATCGGGCAGATATCCCGAAATCGGGCGAGCTCCTCGGACGTGAAGAGGCGGAGCGGGGATCGAGTGTGAGTCCCGGGGTATGGCCGCATCTTCGGTCGTCATGCACGCCTCGGCTGAGTCATGGTGGGCTCGCTATCCTCTCCAAAGTCCATAGGTATGGAGGGGGAAGATCCCTCGGAGGGTGCCTGGGTTGCCGAGTCCTCGGAAGGATCCGCCTCCGAAAAAGACGACGGGCAACGGGGCACATACTGGGGGTAGTCTCGAGCGGCGGACGTGGATGATGGGGTACGACGAAGCCTATCCTCTAGGGGACGTGCGCGCTCGAACACCAGATCATCGCCAAAAGGTGAAACGGGGGAGAAATGATGGGAATGTACAGGGGGAGTGAAGGGTCGACCCATAAACATGAATACTCTAACCGTGCATCGACCCACAAAATGGAATGACCTGTGGTCCGGGTCATGGTGCACCTCCCATGTCGGCGTGTCCACGAACACCACGAACGTCGCCATCTGAAGACGTGACGGAAAGAAAGAGGTAGAGGGAGTGAGAATCTTGCTAAAGAATCTCAGTAGGGCCTCCTACTACCTAGGTGTCATCATCTACGTCCTCAGGAACCTTGGGTTTATTTATACAAAATGACTGAGCATGTATTAAGTTCATTTTAAACTTTAAAATATATTTTAGCCAAGGTCCATTCATTTTAGGATGATCTTAATGTCATGAATGCAACATAATAGACAATGTATGCATGGCATTACCTAATGCACATACATAAAACATAACATCAAGCATCATCATTCTTGGTGGCATAAAGTGGCAATAGTAACATTCATATGGGACAAAACTTAGTGACATAATCATAATCATGAAACTTCTCTTCCTCATGGGCCACCCTAAAACACAATCGAACTGGGGGTGCTCGGTCAATCGTGTCACCCGTAACGTGCCATACATCAAGGTTATGAGGTGATACCTTAACTAGTCGCCACTAGTTCTTACTTACGACTTAACGATAAGCGTATCATAAATCATAAATCCCGACTATCCGAGTGCGGGTTAGGGGCAAAACTCTTAGGGTGCTCGCCGAACCGGGTGTCACCTAAGAGTGTAAAATGGTACCGATGTCACATGAGTTCTATGGAGGTGCTCAGCCGAACCGGTGTCATCCTAGAACCCATCTTAGTACTCTTAATTTTCAAAATCTCTTTAAGTCCCCAAATTTGTCGGAAATTCGGCGGCCCAACGGTCATTACACCAAATTTCCTTCCAAATTTGCTTTATGCCACATAAACATATAACCTCATTAATTCCTCATATGAATAACATCATCATCATTAGCATACTTCATGCATCATCATAAACATCCAAACGCTTACCCTTACGGTAGCTTATGCTTTGACCCTTACGGGTCTTAATCTTGAGATATAGTTCTCTACATCCGTCGCTCATATCTTTATGCACCTAAGGGCTCATATTTAATCATCATTCCTAATCCTCATGTTCATACTTAAATCTGAAAAGCATAGGGCCGAATTTCTAACTTGTATTTACGCGGTTCTAGAACTTACGTTTTAGACCCTTTCTTGGTTCCATCTTCGCCGAAGGCGCTATATATTAAATCTAAATCAATTATGAGACATTCCTATGCTTAAGGACTAATTATTAATCATGTTTATCATTTTGTAAGGGTGCTGGACAGAATCCAGAAAATTAAATGTTCTAAGAGTTCTACATTTGCATTTTTACGGTTTTCTAGTTACTAGCTTCCCCATAGGTGCTAGAATTCGATTCTAATCCAAATGATACCAAGTTTTTCATGTCTAAACGATCTAAATCTGATTATGTTCCCATTAAAACAGTTTGGATTAGTTCCATAAACAAATGGGTCAAAACTATGTTAAATTCTAGCTTTACGGTATTTCTAGTTAGCTAGTTTCTTACCTATCATGCATAGGTTCGCTTCTACATCATCACATGATATTTTCACACATTCCGACACATCAAAACATCATCATACAGCATCACACTCATCACATCAGAACCGAAAACATTTAACTTAAATGAGAGAGTTAAATTGACATTTCTAGGTACATAAGTTAACTAGTTTCTCTTGGAATCGATCTAGAACTTCTAAAACTCTTTGCAAAACATTTTAATTCCTCAAGAGGCTAAGTGAAGCCTTAGGTTAAAGACCAAATATATTTCATCTCCTAAAAGAGGATAAAATCACAACTTGTGATAACATAACCTTATAAAGATTTGTAAAGCTTTAAGGAAAACTTAAAACATAGACTGTTGGACCTAGTAGCTAGATGAAAACTCATTGCAAGTCCATCATCACTACTTGGCCGAAATTATTCATTCAAGGAATACATTCACATATAACTTTAACTTGGAATGAAATGGGCAAGTCTTTGAGCTCTAGGTTCTTAAGTTATGACATAAACTAAACGTGCTCATGCTTTTCATTTTTAATCTTGCTTACAAAGTAAAGTGATGACTTAAAATTAAATATGCAAGGCATAACTTAAACGTGCAAGCTTTGAAAGTAATTATGCGAGGCATAAACTTAAACGTGCAAGCTTGAAGGTAAATATGCATGGTTCAATTCTTTATTTTAGTGCTCTTGGCCCAACAACAATCGACTTTAAGGCCGAAATAGATAGGCATTCGAGAAATTAATTAGGTAATAATGCAAGTTCAATTCTTTATTTTAGTGCTCTAGGCCCAACAACAATCGACTTTAAGGCCGAAATAGAAAGGCCTCGAGAATTAAATTAAGTGATGATACAAGTTCCATTTTAATCTTTATGTTCTTAGGTGATAGCTAGAAAGCAAAGATGCATAGCAAGAATGTAAATATGGATGTAAGCATAAAATAAATTATGCAAGTTTCATTTTATCTTTCTAGAGCTCTTAACAAGACTTTAAAGGAATTTAAACCATAACCCAAACTCATCCAAACAAGGTAAAGTCAAGCTTAGAGTTCTTGAAACTCAACATAATATTTTTAGGAAATCAAACCATGAAACTTAGAAAATTAATGGATTTGGCCGAAATCATCAAGAAGAAAAGGAACATTTTAAAACTCTAGAGTTCATGATCTTGATGATATATTAACACCAACATCATGAGTCCTCATCATTGAGTTCATAGAGCCATTTTAAAACATCACTAAAGCTAAAGTTCTCAAGAGTTCAAGAAAGGAAAACTAAAAACATTTTTGCTCAAGAACAAAGATCAAGCTCTAGAGTTTGTTTCAAGTGATGAACATCATCATGAAACTCTCATCATCAAGCTCTCATTCCTTTGTTCTCCAAGGCCTATGGCCGAAAATGAAAAGGAAAAAGGAGTGGAAATGAAGTTCTAAAGAGAAACAAGAGAAACTATGAACATCAAGCTTGAAACAAGAACTTTAAAGAAAAGAATACATGAAAGAAAATCCCTACTTGGTGTGATGAACTTGAAGATGGAAGAAGAAGATGAAGATGATGAAGAACTTGAAGAACTCCAAGAACTTGAAGAACACAAAAACTTTGAGAGAAAAAGAAAAGCTTTGAGTGCTCCTAAACTTAGCAAATGATCTAAAAGTGGTGCAAGCTCCTCAAGGCATTCTATTTATAGAGAAATGAAACAAATGGAGGGTGTGAGTGGGCTGATGCATTTTCGGCCAAGAGGGGCAGAATTGAGGGTTCCGTGTGTTCCATGAGGTGAGATAATGTGTTCTTGAGGCATGGTGAGGTATGGCTTAAGGTATGGTGAGGTATGGTTCAAGGTATGGCCTCAAGCATGGTTCTTTGAGTGAGAAAATAATTAAACATGTGGTCAATGGGGAGTGGGATGTTCGGCCATGTTGCAGCCAAGGGGAGGATTAGTTTGCATTTTAATGGTGGTTTAGAGTTGTGTTTAGGTGTATCTTTGATTATGCTTAAGATTAGGAATTTGTAAGAAAGTGTTTAGGTAAGGTAAATAGGTAATTAAGGTGGTCTAGACATAATTAAGGAGTGGTCTTGCACCATTAGAGAGTTAAATCCTCAATTTAGAGTTTAAACAACTCTAGACACAATTCCTTGATTTAAGGAATTGGAAAGAGAAAACACTATTCAAGATTCCAAGACTAGGAATCTTGAGTTCTAAAAAGGGATTTAATGTTTAATCTAAGCAATTTTAGGTTCTAATTAACTTTAATAAATTATTTTGACTCTAGATTAATTAGGGAAATAAATTAATCTTCGTTTAGAGCCTAATATTACTTAGGTTTGCTTAATTACGTCATTAAGCTCAAAAACACTATTCTAGGGGCAAAATCGTAATTTTGCACTAAAACTGCCCGGGGCCACCGGGACTTGAACAGAGACCTCTAGACACATGAAAACATGTTTTTAAACCTCTGGGGAAAGTTCCGGGCTCAAACGGCACCATTACCCCCGTAAAAACGCTATAGGGGTATTTTGGTCATTTTGACCCGAAACTGCGGAAAATGAAATTTTCGCTTCTGAAAGCATTCAAAGGCCATTCAATCCCCTTCAAACATTGTGTTAACCCTTCGAGGATGACCGAGTTGGTTACCCTCGAGTTCGGGTCAGGAAATGACCTTAGGGGCATTTTGGTCATTTCCCTCGGACAGAAAAATCGGGGTGTTACATATTATGTTAAAATGCATGGAATCATGTATATGTGATGTTAGAATTGATTTGAGGAAGCTAGGGAAAACTAGTAACTAGAAAAATGGATGGCAAATGAGAATTCTAGAACACTTGGAACATAGAAAATTTTGTTTTTATCTAGCAACCTTCTAAGGCAGTAATCATGGTTTAGAATTAGTTTATATGTATAGGAACCTCTCATAATTGGTTTAGAAATTAATTATAGCGCCTTAGGTGAAGATGGAACTTAGTAAGGGTCTAAGATGTAGTTTCCAGAACCTCGTAATTTAATGACATCAATTCTGCCACATTTTATGATGCTATTCAAAATTGTTTAGGATCATAAAAAGAAGTGAAAATCATTAGTCATGAACCTATAGGCGCATAAAAGGTTAAAAATGGATAATAGGTTGGCTAGATTTCAAATTTAATACCGGTAAGGGTCAAAGGCATGAAGCCTTGGGAGTTAAGTAACATAATAAAGTCCATTAGTGTTAAAGCATGTGCTATGAAGAATATGTTTATATGACTTTGATGGTTTGATGCTTTATTTTGAATATGAAATTATGATTGAATGTACGTACACTATATGTTTTGTGGCATAAAGCAAGTTTGGGAAAATTCGGTGCACAGCCGTTATGCTATCGAATTTTCGCCAAACTTGAGTACTTGGAAAGTTTTTGTTTTAAAAGATATGAGACACGTTCTGGGTGACACCAGTTTAGCCGAGCACGCCCAAGAACAAACGTGACATAGTATTGAGATGTGTTTTGGGTGACACCGGTTTAGCCCAAGAACAAAATCGTGAGGGTATTGACATCGAGCTTGCCAAAGCGGACAAATAACTATGTACTAGATACCAGTAATTGCATTTCAAAGAAGAAAATGATGTATTACCCCTTCTATTACCCCATATTAAATCTAGTGATGACTAGTTAGGATTGAGCTCATTCCTAGGCGATAGGTGAGATATAGTTTGGTGACCAGATTATCACCGAGGCTAGTAAATCGGTTGGATTTTTGGTGATTATGCTAAGAGGGTGGTCTTTAAGGAAAAGAACTTAAGAGTTTGACTTATGAGGAAGATGTCACATGAAAAGTACTGTGCCCTTTTATACCACTTATATGATTTATGTTTCTTTATGATGTGCTCAAGTACTATGATTTTCATGTTAATGTGAATATGGTATTGTCATGCATTCATCCAATATCTATTGCATTCATATCATTAAGACTCATATAAAAGACACCCACTTCGGATAAATAGATTTGAAAAGTTTTAAACCAATCCTTATACATGTACACCTTTATCATAATTAAAATCAAAGTGGCTGGGGACGATGATGTTGACACTGGTGTTAAAGTTGGAAATCCCTACTGAGAATCTTGAATGAGTTTCTTATTCCTTTCTTTTCTTCTGTGTCATCTCCAGACGAGGATAACAACAAGGTTCATGAATTCTTCTAAGGCTCGTGTTTAAGGGTCACACTAGCAAACGGAGCAGAGGGTCGCTGCAGAAGGATAGATAGTTTAGCTTTTGGGTTGATACTTATTTAACCTCGTAGGTGGATAAGGAACACTTTATTTATATGTGCATGTTTTGATGTGAATGATGGTACAATGATGCCAGTAATTTATGTATCTACGAAAATGTGATGATACTATGTTGTTATGTATAATACCATATTTCATGATTATGTATGGCGTGATTACTTTTTCTTGTACGTTATGGTTATGATGACCGTTAGGTTAGTGGGTGGCTTGCGTTTTGTTTTCAATTTTTAAAAAGAAAAATTTATTCATATTTTATGCTAAGTATTTTAATAAAGAAAGGTTTTAAAGAATGAGACTAAAAGAGTAATAGACTAATGGTTAACCTAAATATGTTCTAGGAGTATTGGGTTAAAAATTAGGATGTTACACTTGCACTTGGAAAGTGAAACATTATTCTTGCTTTAAGTTTGTAACATACTAACTGAATTTAACCTGTTATACTTTGTCAAGAAACTCAATAGAGACATCAGTTGTTCTTCAAAGTATTTTCTTTGAATTGGTTTTGTTGTCATTCAAAACTCATGATTGAAATGGTTTTGGAGCTAACAATCTCCTCTTTTTTGCTGATGACAAACCAATTTGAAGAAAATCTTTTGAAGAGATAATTGAAAGAATTATTGTAGAAATGTAAACAAGATAAGCATATTCTTCCAAGATATCACAACAAGTGATTTTCAGGAAGTTCTTTTTCTTACGCATGATGTGAATCATAAAAATATTTTTAGCCTTAAATGACACTTAATCAATACTGCTGTTGTTTTATTTTAAGTGTACTTTCTGATAATAGTGAGAACAGATGTTAAGGAGAAAGATGGTTAAGCTATAGATAAACAACCAGCTTGATCATTTGTCAAAAGAAGGAACTTTCTGAAGATCCTTATGCTTGAAAACTTAACAAGTAAAACTTGTGATACTTTATCTTTGCAAGATCTGTTTTCAGCAAGTCTTAAACAAAAAAAAAAAATTTGAAAAGAAAGCTCAGCGGTATATAAGAAAACGAAGCAGAGCATCCATAATATTTTAAAACAAAACTAAAGCTTATGTAGTTTCTGATGCTCAGAGAAACCATATGAGATAAGATCAATATTTTAGTCCTTGAATCATCAAGAAGGAGCTTTTGAACTGAGTTATGAAACTTTTCTCATAAGAAATAGATTATGAAGAATGTTGTTTTTGAAAACAGAAGATGTATGATCCTTTTTGAAACAGGTTTTGTGAAAAAAAAGAACACATAACTCTATGAGAGATTTTTGAAGCTTGCTCACTAATCTTAGTCTTTTTAACACATTTAAGCGCAGGTTTCTGAAGACAAGTCAGAAACTATATTCATCCAGACTTTGATCAAGTTAAGTGTAATGACTCGCCTATTTATATTTTCCTTTGCTAATATAATTAATTGTGAATAATCAGTAGGTATTTTAAAAATTTTGGTCGACACCATTAGGATGGGAATAATATAAGGATTCTATAAAAAAAAATGAAAATTAATTTAATATGATTAAAAATTTAAAATAATAATATTTGAATCAGGAATATAGTGTGATATCTTATAAATAATATTTGAACAAAAAAATCAAGATAATGTTAAAAGTATAATTTTACCCAAGAAAGTTATTTTTATGTCAATCGAGTACTGATTTGATAAGAAATGGTACACCGAAACAGTAATAACCAGTATACTGAAACATTGAGTTGGCTCAATTAATAGACATTATCATATCTTAAATAAATTTTTACTTAGAATAATAAAAAATGTATAGATATTTTCAATACTGATACAAGGTAAATTGATCTGCAAAATGAAATATTTATCCTAGTAATACTATTTAGCTTGCAAGTAACGTGAGATATAAAAATCAAAAAGGAACAAAGCATTCTTTTCATTTCCTTTCTCTTTGGAAACCCCACTAAACTACTCCTTATGCAAACAATATTTCTACACAAAACTCTAAACTAGCTTAAGGACATATTCTTTATATCAAGATCACTTGAAGACCTTATCTTTTCTTGCTCTTTGGACCATCAACAGTACACAAAAAGAGGCTAGAAATAGGTGGGGCTGAGGTTTGTTGGAAAGGAAAAAACTAGAGAAAAAGCTTGGAGGGAGGTAGGAAATTGTTCTAGTCTTTTACCCCATGATGTTTTATTATCTTGCTAAGATAAATGCTTGAACTTGCTGAGGTTATGTTGCTGAAATCTGAAACCAAATTTTAGGATTTAGGATTGCTTAATTTGTGATGAAGTCATGCCTATAGGAATCAGAATTTTTCTTTGAAATTTCATGTATTGAATGTGATAGATATGGAAGATACATCAAGCACAAGTTTTATGAACTTGCTGAAATGTATACATGAGTTTACTATTGGTTGAAGATGATTTTAATATGTAACAATAAAAGCTTAAGAAAATATTGGCAGCAATACTTAGTTTGAATGATTTTTGCTATGTGTAATGACCAAAGCTTGAAAAAATGGAAGCAAGATTTAGTTTGAAAGATGGACAGTAAGACTTGGTTTGTTATTTCTAAAATTTAGAGGAACTATGTCCAAGGAACGTGGCTGAAACATTGATGGTATAAAAGTTAGTAAAAGTCTAGAAAAGCTCACCAAATATATATATATATATATATATATATATATATATATTATCATAAAAGAATTAAAGAGACATAAGAAATGTTGATGCATAATAAAAATAGCTTGAAAATCTATTGCAAGGAACTTTGTTCAATTATTGGAAAATTGATAAGAATTATTAATAACCAAGAAATGTAACAGAAATTCAGATGATATAAAATCTATTAAAAACCTAGTAGACCTTGCCGAAAAACATCGCAACAGTATACCAAATGTTATGGAAAGTATCTCATAAAAGTTAAAGAGAGGCATTATACGTATTCAAGAAAATTTTAAGAGAATATTTGACAAGAGTTTAAGTAGATTCCAAGTAAAAGTCTGAAAGTAAAGTATGGAAAAAAAATATAATTCTTAAAGACTAAATCTTACTCAATAACTATGAGTATTTTTATACAAATGAGAAAAGTGCACACAAGAAAGGAAGCTTAAAAAAATGAACTTTATGTAATATTATTTGCTTAGTGGCAAGCTCATGGATTCATGGGTAGTAGTAGACGTGCTACACCCTTAGAACTATATCAGGTTGTAATCGCAACGGCGTTACATCATTATGAGAAAAGGGATGTACTGAGAATAGCAAGGCTATTCTAGATGAGATGTAGTAGACGTACTCCATCTAGTGAACTATATCAGGTTGTAATGTGACGACATTACATCGTTGACAGTATAATCCAAAGAGAAGTATATCAAAAGAGTCCTATGAGTTCTGCCATTAAGTTTAAAATTTTTGAATAAAATTAAGCCATAAGAAATAATGATTCTAACTAATAAAACCATTCTATAAATAGCTGAAGTTGAATATCATTGAGTAGTAGACTAGTATATTTTCCTACTGGGAATCATTGATTGTCATCCTCGCTGTATGATGTATTTTATATAGATGGCCTCGATCATGCTCTTTCTTGAGATGCCTGAATTGCAGTGGTATTATAACCTAGAGTTAGGGTTACTGTACCTGGTTGCTGAGTCTTGTATCCATGTTTATGAACTATTTGCTCGTCTGTCCACTACTACTGTTATGAGTCCTACATTTGCTTAGATTCCCTCATATCCTGTGACTATCATTGGCTTTTATATCTGACTTTTTGGTAAGCCACCTGATCGAGGAGTTAAGTTATCTCAGATGTGGTCGATTGTATTTTTGATAGGCCCTAACCCGGACTATGTGGTCACTACGAGGGCCAGGGTAGGGTTATGTACAATACATATGTAATTAGGTATGAATGTATATCGTAAAATAGTATGACTTGACATACTATGGGAGTGATATGAAATGTAAATTATGTGTGGCTGACTTCTTAGGATGTGCATTACATTAAGGCTATTTCTATACGTTGACTATTATGTTGTAAAGATTGTGAATTGCGACAAGTTAGTATAGTTTTTAGTGCAAGGCTCATATTTATTACAACTTATACGTATATATTTCATATAATTAAGAAATTGCAAATTTATAAGATAAGTTATAAGTAACGACTACTTCATCAGAATGTTATGACTCGAGCATAGCACTATAGTAGGAGGGGTGTTACATTATGGTATCAGAGCAGTTCATCCTATTAGAGTCTAGGGATGGTCTGACTTGCTTCTAAAGCACACTCTGAGATTTTAGTGTCATGTAATAGAGTCTTATCTATTGAGATAAGGAGTAGATTTTTATAAGCGTGGCTGTCTACTTTTGAAGTGCTTAGTTTTGTCACACTTAGTTTTGTATTGAGATTGATCACGTCGATGTCTTTGTTATGTGTGACAGGAACCAATGGCTTTTGCTAGGCGTTCTAGGACTAACAATAACCCCAACGGCATGCTTGATGAGAACACAACAACCTTCATACAAGATTTTTGGAATATGGCCCAGGCTGTTAGAGAACAAGCAAGGGTCGCTAATCGGATGATGGAAACACTAGGAAGACAAATAGGACAAGGGAATGATAATGGCAATGGCCATGAGCGGTTAATGTTCTCAGAATTCCAAAAGGCATGTCCACCTCGTTTTAGGGGAACTGTGAACCCTAATAAGGCAGAGAATGGATGCAGACAATTAAGAAAATCTTTTCAGTGCTAGATTGCTCAAATCAAAAGAAGGTAATCTTTGCTGCTTTTGTACTGGATACTGATGCAAATTCTTGGTGGGTTGGAACACGGAGGCTCTTGGAGGAAGTTGGTATTGAGATTAGTTGGGAGGTGTTCAAGGAAGCCTTTTACAAGAAATATTTTCCTATTTCTGTAAGGAATGCAAAGGAGTTGGAATTCTTGAGACTCCAACATGGGAATATGATTGTGCCTGAGTACATAGCTAAATTTGAGGAATTATGTAAGTTTTCTACCATCTATCAGCAGAACCCCAACGAGGAGTGGAAATGTGTGAAATATGAAGCGGGTCTATAGGAGAATATCTTGATGACTGTAAGACCGATGGAAATTAGAGATTTTCCTATTGATGAATAAGAGCACTCTAGTGGAGGAATATAGTAAGACCTCTGCAAAGAAATATGATAATAGGAGGAATTTTGCACTACAAGGCCCAAGATTTAAACCTGTCCTACCACCACGAAGGGACTTTTCTCATGGGAATGGAAAAGGGAAGCAGCTGCAGAGGTCGATTACTAACAAGGAATGCCCAAAATGTGGGAAGCATCATGGTGATAAACCATGTCTATTTGGACAGAACGTTTGCTATCGCTGTAGAAAGCCAGGTCACATGAATGGAGAATGTCCGACTAGATATTTACCTCCTTTTTCTAGGCCACAACAATAGGGTCGTGTTTATACTATGAATGCTGAAGAAGCTACACTATCCGAGGAACTCATCCAAGGTACGTGCAGAATTAAGCAAGAATCCCTAACAGTGCTGTACAATTCAGGAGCCACACACTCATTTGTATCTTTGAAATGTGCACATTTTCTGAAATTGCCTATATCTGATTTACCCCATGATTTGGCTGTTCACACACCTACTAATAAACTTGTAAAGACGAGCTAGGTTTGTAAGAGCATTCTTGTTCAAGTTGAGGGTAGGACATTCATAATTGTCTTAGTCTGCCTGCCATTAGTTGGTCTCGATCTTATTCTTTGCATGGATTGGCTTTCTGCCAACCATGTGATGTTAAGATGCTATGATAAGACAGTAGTGTTCCCATCAAATATCCTTTCTGAACAAAAAGTCTCCATATGTTTTTACGTAAATTCCTTAGAATTAGGATGTGGAAGGTCTAGTAGACAGGGGTACATATTCTTGATGACTAGCGTAGTAGAGGGTGAGCAGGAATTTGAAAAGATTCCAATAGTCTAAGAATACTCCGATGTATTTCCAGAAGATATACCAGAATTTTCCCCACGGAGGGAGATAGAGTTCTCTATTGACCTGGTACCAGGAACGACTTCGATTTCAATAGCTCCTTACCGGATGTCTCCTTTGGAATTAGTAGAATTAAAGAAGCAAATTGAAGAGCTGTTGAGTAAACAATTTATCTAACCCAGTGCATCACCATGGGGAGCTCCTGTACTCTTAGTGAAGAAGAAGGATGGACGTATGAGGCTATGTGTTGACTGTAGACAACTAAATAAGGTGACAATAAAAAATAAATATCCTCTCCCAAGGATTGATGATCTCATGGATCAACTAAGGGGAGCGACAATATTCTCCAAAATTGATTTGAGATCGGAGTATCATCAGATTCGAGTTCGGGAAGTACATATTCCAAAGACTGCTTTTAGAACACGGTATAGACATTATGAATATACAGTAATGTCCTTTGGATTAACAAATGCTCCAGTGATTTTCATGGACTACATGAATCGAATTTTCCGACCTTATCTCAATAAATTTGTGGTTGTCTTTATAGATGATATTCTCATATATTCAAAGACCGAGGAAGAACATGAGACACACCTCCAAACGGTGCTACAGATTCTGTGAGAGCAGAAACTGTACGCGAAGTTGTCAAAATGTGAGTTTTGGATGAAGAAAGTAAAATTTCTTGGCCATGTCATATCACAGGGAGGAATCGCAGTTGATCCAGCAAAGATTGAAGCAGTTCTAAAGTGGGAAAGACCAACCACTGTTACAGAAATTCAAAGTTTCTTAGGATTAGCTGGGTATTATAGAAGATTTATCAAAGGATTCTCCTGGATATCTTTGCCTTTGACAAAGCTAACTCACAAGAATACACCGTTAACTTGGATGATAGAGTGTAAGAAGAGTTTTCAAGAACTCAAGCAGAGATTGATAACGACACCAGCGTTGGCCTTGCCAGATCCACATGGTCCACTTGAGGTCTACTGTGATGCATCAGGAAGAGGCTTAGGGTGTGTTTTGATGCAGAATAGAAATGTGGTGGCCTATGCTTCAAGGCAGTTGACGTTGCATGAGTTGAACTACCCTACTCACGATCTTGAACTGACAGCGGTAGTATTCGCTTTGAAAATTTGGAGACACTATCTTTATGGAGTGAAGTTTGAAGTCTTTTCTGTAACATCCCCTGCTGCTTTATGGATTGATGACTGTCCCCACAAACCAACACGGGTCTTTTCAGCGTGCTTTGTCTCTTCATGACTTCTAAGAAAACTTCTCAGAGGTCACCCATCCCAAAATTGCTCCAAGTTACACGTAAGCTGTGGAGTTCTTTTAGTTTGGGCTACCAGAAAGAAGATGCATCTTCTTTCTGTAGTCTAAATCGAAAGAACTCCACGCTAAGCGGCGTGGACTTGGAGCAATTTTGGGATGCGTGACTTACTAAGTTTTCCCAGAAGTGTGCGAAAGTGAGGACAAAGCACACTAAAAGACCTGTTGGTTTGTGGGACACGATCAATCCATAAAGCGGCGAGGATGTTACAAATGGTATCGAGCCCACCTCTCCCAAGACGGTGTGGTTCGGGATCTAACCAGGCGGAAGGCTGGTGGGCATGTAACGCCGGGATCGCGAAGTCGGGAGTGATCGCCGGTGCAAAGAGGCACGGACAAGGAGCGGCTCCTAGCAGACTTCGAAAGCGGAGGGGTACATGAATGAACCGATTACACACCCGAATGAGAGGGATCCTAAGACTGTATAGGTATGGGACTATACAGTTGAGGAGGGCTTATATGAATTGATTTGTACTACCTATAACAACAAGATGCATCTTCTTTTCGGTAGCCCAAACTGAAAGAACTCCACAGTTAAGCGTGCTTGACTTGGAGCAATTTTGGGATGGGTGACCTCCTGGGAAGTTTTCCCAGGAAGTGTGCGAGTGAGGACAAAGCACGCTGAAAAGACCCGTGTTGGTTTGTGGGGACAGTCGTCAATCCATAAAGCAGCAGGGGATGTTACATTTTCTAATCACAAGAGTCTCAAATATCTTTTTAATCAGAAACACTTGAACATGAGACAACGTAGGTGGATGGAATTTTTGAAAGATTATGACTTTGATCTAAGCTACCACCCAGGAAAGACAAATGTGGTAGCAGATGCTTTCAGCAGAAAGATCTTGCATATTTCTTAGATGATGATTAAGGAGACAGTTAGAAGAGACTTTCTGAAACCTTAAGTTAGGAGTAGAAGAAAGGCCTAAAAGTGTCTATTTGGGTCAAATTAAGATCACAAGTGACATCAAGAAAGATTTCACAAGCTCAGCAAGAAGATTCAGAATTTCAGAAAATCATGGCCTCAGTTCAATTTGGGAAACAGACCGGGTTTGCCCGAGATAAAGATGGGATATAGAGATATCAAGATCGCATCTGTATGCCAACAATGGGAAATCTTCGTCGTGATATTATAGAAGAGGGTCACCAAGGTAATTTCTCTATGCACCCAGGAGCTGTAACGCCCCATTTTTCTCTAAACTTTTAAATGACCAAAATGCCCCTGAGGTCGTTTTTACCTGAAACATGAGGACGACTAGCCTCGGCCATCCTCACAAGGCTTTTATGATATATGAAGGGGATTATATGTTTATGAATGTTAACAAGCCAGAAAAATCTCATTTCTGAGGTTTCTGTGCACAAATAACCAAAATACCCCTAACTTGATTTAAGGCAGTTTTAAGTTTTGACTCTGACCCGGACTTGTCCTGGAGATCAAAAATGATGTTTTAAGGCATGAACTATGTTGGTTTAAGTCCCGAAGGTCCTGGGAAACTTTTGGTGAAAATTACGATTTTACCCCCGCTTAATACATTTTATGACTAACGAGTTACTTAACTCAAACCCAAGCAATATTAGGCTCTAATGAAAGGTTAATTAATTTCCTTAATTAATCTAGAGCTAAAATAATTATTTGAGATTGATTAGAACCTAAAATTGCTTAAGGGAATTTAAAACTTATTTCTAATTCTTTTCTTTCTTTAAAGAAAAAGCAACTATGAATAGTGTTTTCACTATTCATGCTCACATTCCCAAGAACACTTTCATTCCCAAGAAAAGTTGTCACATTTCAATCAATGATCATAGGAGTTTGACTCCATCAATCCTACAATAGTACTCTTAGTCCAAGGTATTAGGGTCCTAATTACCTAATTAGTTCACCTAAACACTTGATTACACAACCTTAATTAGTGACCTAACCTTGTTTACTCCTACACACTTCATTAGTACATGATTAAATTGGATCAAATCTTCCCTCCCTTGGCCTTATAATGATCAACCGCTTGTTCCACCCAAAAATTTAAAAGAATGATATTTTATGTAGTCAATCACATTGTCCATCAAAGCCACCCTAAGACCTATGACCTATGACACCATGAATGACAACACAAGAGATATTTTTCCTCATTCTTCCTCAAGAAGTTTCGGCCAACTTCTTTCCCTCCACTCCTTCATGATTCATTTGCCTATAAATACACAACACTACACAACTTCATTCCTTTGCTCACTTCTTGCAAAATCTCTAAAAGTCTCAAGCTTTCTCACTTCTTTTTCTCTCAAGCTTCCAAGAGTTCTTCAAGCTCAAAGTTCTTCCTCTCCTTTTTCGAAAACGACAAGGTAGGGAACCTTTCTAAATATGTCTTTGATTTCTATGTTGAATCTTGTTGGGAAATGATGAAAGGTGGAACCTCCATGTTGCTTTTTATTTTTGGTTTCTTCCTTTTCTTTTCCTTTCATTTTCGGCCTCAAGGCCTTCAACATGATAGCTTAATGATGAGTGCTCTCTAGAGGTAACTATGAGTTCATCTCACATGAGACCTCTAAAGCTTGAATTTTCTTAAAGAAAAGTTTCATCTTTTACAAGTTTAGTCAAGAATGAGGTTATGATTCGGCCATGAAGGCCTTTGGCCCTTGGAAAATGAAAGCTTGATGATGAGGGTGTTATGATGGTGTTTGTCACTCAACAACCCCTAAAGCTTGAATTTTACACAAAGAAAGTTTCATCCTTTTTCAAGGATAAGTAAAGGAGGAGTTTATGTTTCTCTTGAACACTTCTTGGACTTCCCTTTTCCTTTCATATTTTCGGCCATAAAGGTTTCTAAAGCTTGGACAAATGAAAGCTTGATGATGAGGGTTTCATGTTGATGCTTGTCACATGATCAAACTCTAGAGCTTGAAACTTTGATCTTAAACCAAGCATGGTTTCGGTTTTGCTTTCTTCTCTAGCATAAACTTTGTTTTAAATGTTGGTTTTAAGGAAGCTATATACTCAATGATGAGGACTTAGGATGTTGATGTCAAAGATCATCAAGATCTTGGTCCCTAGAGGTTAAAAATGGTTCATTTTTCATGATGAAGATTCGGCCATCTTCAAGTTTTTAAGGTTATGATTTATTTTAAGTATTCTAGCACTAGTAGTTCTCTTTTCTTGTGAGGATGAGATTTGGGTTAGAACTATGTTCTTTTTAAAGTCTTGTAAGAGCTCTAGACAAGAGATAAAAGTAACTTGCATTCACGCTACTTTATACTTTGCATTGCACGTTTATTTTCTATGCTATCACTAAACTCCAAGATAAGGAATGAACTTGCATAATGCACGTTTAAATTCCAAGCTTTCCACTTCATGTTATGTTCCAAGCCATCACTAAACTCAAAGACTAAAAATGAAGGTGCATCTCATATTTATTTTGAGCTATCACCTTACTTCCTAATGGACTATAAAAATGGAGTGCATAGCCCGTTTACTTTTATGCCATCACCTAAAATGACTGGAGCTCAAAAACTTGCCCAATTCATCTTGAGAAAAGTTAAATCAAGGAGGTATTCCCTTGATAATACATTCAGCCATGTGATGATGGGAACTCTAGGATGAGTTTTCATTAGTTACAAGAGCCTATAGCTTATGTTTTAAGTTTTTCCTAAACATAAGTGACATTTATAAGTATTTTGAGTATGTTCTTCTAATTAGGATTTCAACCATGAGAAAAATTAAAGAGTTGCTGCTCCATGTATTTTATAAGAGTTCTTGATATGACAAATTGATTTCTAAGATGTTTTTGAAGTCCTAAGATTGTTCTAAGAGAAACTAGCTACCTATGTACATTGAAAAAGAAGTTTATACATGATTTAATGACTAACCATTTTCGGTTCTGCCATGTTCATTTCCAGCACCTTAAATCATGTTTTGGGTGGTCTAAATATGTTTAAATACCTTGCCAAGTATATGCTAATTGTTCTAGACATTTTAGAGCATGTTTAGTTACTTAAATTGCTTGAAATGTAAATTCTAGAACCCCATAGGTACAGAAAATATGAATTCTGTCCAGCATTATTAACATCCATGGAATCACATTATATGGTGTCTAGATCAGTGAGAGTGACTCATAATTGGCTTAGGTATTAATTGTTGCATCATAGAAAAAGTCGGATGTGAGAAAGGGTTTAAAACGCATCTTTTAGAACACCGTAATTCATCCTAGTTTAGCTTGTCGCTAATGCTGACCAACCATAATTAATTAGATTTTAGGACTTAATAAATTATGGTAATGAGGTTAATCAATCCCTTAAAGATATAAGAAAATAATTTGGAAGTTTGAGGTTAACCGATTAGGGGTTTTCACTTTTAAGGGAAAGGTTTAAGCATTACTCTATGGATGATGAATTGGTGTTTACCTTATGACTTATGTGATGCTATGTGAACTATTATTCTTGAATGATAGTTTTATTACATGTGATTGTTCTTCAAGAACTTAGAGATGCCTATGTTGTAATCATTGATACTTGACATGTATGGACTAAGTGGCTTCTCAATAAACATGCTAAGACTTAAGGTGACTTAAACTATGAGAAGATGATCCTTGAACCACCAAGTTAAGGTTGGGGATAAGGTGATTCTAGCCCCCTAGACCCGTACTTTAAGTCGGGACCTTTAACTTATCAAAAGGGATAAGTCCATGTGCTAGTGACGACTAGCGTGGTATGAGCTCATAACCTAGAATTTTTCTCCACAGGAAGATCAGTTAGGGTGGCCCCAGGAAAATAATGATGATGTTTTAATGTCACCTCAAGTAACCAAAATATGTACCATGTACCATGTTCCATGAACTATGATTCTATGTACCATGATTATATGAGTTTATGTGCTATACCCCATGATATAAGAAACATGAAGTTATGAGTTTATGTGCTATGACCCATGATATAGGAAACCATGATTTATGATTAATGTACCGTGACTTGTGATCCATGTTTTATGACTAATGGACTATGTAACCAAGAAGTTTTCATAATTAAAAGGAACGGGCCTCGGAGGTTAATGTTTGCGAACTTCATAAATGAACTATTATATGCCCACATTTTTACTAAGAAACTGAGGTCCCTGGAGACGTATATGATGACACTTAGATATGAGGAAAAACTCTACTAAGTTTCTTTAGTAAGAAATCTCACACCCTCTATCTCTTTCTTTCCGTTACATCTCTAGATTCGGATGGCGACGTTCGTACTCTACGTTGTGGGAGTACTACTACGATCCGGAGCACGGATCGTACCATTTTGAAGGCCGCTGCACTGTTTGTGTCTTTATGTTTCCTGGACGGCCTTTCGCCCATCCTGTAGATAGCTACCTCTTCTCCCCAATGTCACCCTATGGAGATGACATGGTTTTTGAGCGTGCTCGCACACGCAATGAGAGAATCCTTCGGACTTACACCGCAGGCTTGGGCGCCATACCCGAATATGTACCCCGCTCACAAAGATTCGGAGGAGCCACCTGCCCCTATGTATGAGGAGGACTCTGCCCCCACTCCCTCACTTGTGCCAGCAGGCAGTGAGGAGATGGTTACCCAGCCACGGAAGGCTCGGATGCCCGAGGTGCGACCTCACCACGGTGGACGTGTCCGAGTGCCCACTCCTAACGAGCTTCGCCCGTGGATTGGCTATGTCCCACCTTACCCGCGGATCGTGGCCGTAGGGTTTAGAGGGTAGTCCTTAGTGCACACAGGTCACGTAGATAGGATAAACCTTCCTTTGTGTTGAGGTTATCCATTTCAGACGCACTTGAGTGTGGGTATTCTCTTGCTTGTAGCGTTTATGTTCCCATGTATTTCCTTCTTTCAGTTGTATTGCACTTTATGTATCAAACAGTCCCGCCGCTATTGGTGGGCATCTTAAGTATTAATGCATGAGGTATTTCAGTATATGTATTCATGATGTTGTGGATGGAGCCTTTTATGTGTTTATATTTCTGCACTTTACATTATCGTTCGAATTACATTATACGCGGCTCATACTTTATCAAGGTTTTGTTACAAAAAAAAATGGCTCGTATTTTCAGTAAGTAATTTCAAAGGTAATAGAACTAAAGCAAGAAGTAATGACTAATATTTGGCCTCAGTACATACTAGTAGTATTGGGTTGAATATTAGGGTGTTACATAGTCACAAAAATGTATAGAGATCTTAAGAAGATGTTCTGGTGGCCAAAAATGAAGGCTGATGTAGCAGAGATAGTATCTAAGTGTTTGACTTGCCAAAAGGTGACGATTGAGCATAAGAAGTGTAACATCCTAATTTTTAACCCAATACTTTAGAACATAATTAGGTTAATCATTAGTCTATTACGTCATAGCTTCCTTATTACTTTAAAATACTTAGCTAAAAATCTTTGGTAAATTTTTTTGAAACATCAAAGCAAAGTGAGAGCCACGCGACACGATAAATGATAAAACGTGATTGAAAGTAAAGCAAACATCTCATCATATCATAAGGCAAGTAAAGACACATCACAATAACATTGAACTGCATAATTATATAATATATGATACGCTCACTCTTAAAGAGTGAGGCTTAGTTTAGTGCAACTAGAATGAAAATACATGGAAATGAAAATACAACAAAGGTGATAAAGAAACTCTCCTAACTCTAGTACGCCTACAAATGGATAGCCCAAGGACAAAAGAGGCTATCCTCGTCTAGTCAAACTCGAGCACCAGAACCACGACAATTGTCTCCTACTGCAGGCCTCTCTGGAAAGAAGGGATGTACCCGATCCACTGGGCGATCTCAGCCGGGGTGGCGATGCACTGCATCGGTCGGGCGTGAGCTCCATGGCGGGGAGTCATCCTCACCCGTCCTCCACGTACTGGCTGAGCGACAAAAGCCTCGCTACCCTCCCCAACATCCATCGGCACAGTGGGGGAGGATCCCTCGAAGGGTACCTGGGTGGCAGAGTCCTCCGAAGGGTCCGTCTCGGAGAAGGATAAGGGCGAGCGAGGTACATACTATGGGTAGTCCCGGATGGCAGAGGCCGTCGGTGGGGTACTGCGGATCCGCTCCTGTCGAGGACGTGCGCGCTCAAACACGAAGTCATCACCGTAGGGTGAGACAGGAAAGAATCGGTGGCTATGTATGGGGTGATTAAAGGGCCATCCAATGAACATAAACACTCGGACGACGCAGCGGCCCACAAAATGGTATGACCTGTGGTCCGGATCATGATGTACCTCCCAAGTTGGGGTGTCCACAAAAACCACGAACATCGCCATCTGAAGATGTGATGGAAAGAAAGAGATAGAGGGAGTGAGAATATTGCTAAAGAATCTCAGTAGGGTCTCCTACTACCTAGGTGTCATCATCTACGTCCTCAGGAACCTTGGGTTTAGTACACAAAAATAAGTGAGCATGCATTAAGTCCATTTTTAGGTTCTAAAACATAATTTAGCCAAGGTCCGTTCATTTTAGCATGGTTCTTAATGACATGGATGCAAACATATTAATGGATGTATGCATAGCTCTACTTAATTCAAGAATAATCATCATAACTTTAAGAACATCATAATAGTGGCATAAAGTGGTAATTAAATTCTCTTTGTGACATAATCATCATAACTTGCTCATAGGCCACCCTAAAAGACAAGCGCTCTGGGGGTGCTCAGCCGAACCGGTGTCACCCAGAACGTGTGACATCTCTAGGTTATGAGCTCATACCTTAACTAGTCGTCACTAGTTCTTACTTATTAATCTCGATAAGTGTAACATAATCATAAACATAATCCCGACTTATCCAATACGGGCTAGGGGGTATTTCTTGGGGGTGCTCGGCCGAACCGGTGTCACCCAAGAATTAATCTTGGTACCGATGTCACATGAGTTCTCTGGAGGTGCTCGGCCGAACCGGTGTCATATAAGAACTCATCTTAGTACCTCATAAAAATTTCATAGTTTTTCAAAAACTTTCTAAGTCCCGAATTTGTCAGAAATTCGGCGGCATAACTGCGGCATAACTGCCACATGAGTCAATCAAACATGCATCCTTCATCATAATTTCATGCATTCACATAATCATCCTCATACTTTCACAAGCAACATTAAAAGTTCGTTATGCACTTGGTTCTACGGTATTTTATGCTCTGACCCTTATGGGCCTTAAACTTGTGATGTAGTTAACCTATCATCTCCTATCAAACTTTTATGCACCTAAGGGTTCTCTCTTATCAAAACTTATCATTTATTTATGCTCTCAATTAAATCTGAACATCACCATTCCTTAGGGGCAGCGTTATAAACTTATGATTACGGGGTTCTAGAACTTGCGTTTTAGACCCTTTCTTGGTTCTGTCTTCGCCTAAGGCGCTATAAGTTAAATCTAAACCAATTATGAGTCATTCCTATATTGAAGAACTAATTATAAACCATGTTATCTATATTATAAGGTCGCTGGACAGATTCTAAGAATTAAATGTTCTAAGAGTTCTAGAATTGCGGTTTTACGGTTTTCTAGTTACTAGTTTCTCTATAGGTGCCAAAATTCATTCCTACTTCAAATGTAACCAAATTTTTCATGATTAATCAATCCTAATCTGATTTTATTCCCATTAAAACAGTTTGGGCAGTGTCCATAAATAAATGGGTTAAAACTATGCTAAATCTTGACTTTACGATTTTTTCTAGAAAGCTAGTTTCTTTTTTAACATGTTTGGATGTGTTCCTACCTCATCACACATAATTTTCACACATCATAACACATCATAACATCATCATACAGCAGCAAACCCATCATGGAAGGACCGAAATATTAAATCCCAAAAAGATACATAACTTGATATCTTTAAACACATAAGTTGCCAGTTTCTCTTGGAATCATTTTCAAGATTTCTAAAACTCTTTTGCAAACCATTTTATTTCGTGAAAGAGACTAAAAACAATCTTAGGTCAGTGACCACTTAATCCCTCCTTCAAAAGAGTTGAATTCTTAGCCTTGTTGGTCTTGAACTCAAACAAATTCATGAGATTTAAAAGGATTCTTAAAACTTGACATATTGGTCCTTGAAGCTAGATGAAACTCATTCCAAGTTCATCATCACTACAAGGCCGAAATTATGCATTCAAAGAATGCTCCCTTATTAAACTTTAACTTGAGATAAAATGAGCAAGTCTTTGAGCTCTAAGATCTTTTTAGTGATGACATAATTTAAACGTGCTATGCACTTCATTTTTATTCTTCATTACAAATTAAAGTGAGAGCTTAAAGTAAACGTGCAAGACTTGAATATAAAAATGCAAGGCTTAAAATAAATATGCAAGACTTGGAATATAAATAAGCAAGGCTTGAAATATAAATATGCAAGTTCATTTCTTTATTTTAGTGCTCTAGGCCCAGCAACAATCGACTTTAAGGCCGAAATAGAAAGGCTTTGAGATTTAGTTAGGTGATAGTGCAAACCTCATTTTAAGTCTTTACGTTCTTTAGTGATGAAAGGTAAATATGCTAGACAAGAATATAAATATGAGATGCACTCCATTCTTTAGCCTTTAACTTTAAGTGATGGCTTGGAAATTAAATATGAATGCAAAGCTCAAATTAAACATGCAATGCATAAGCTTGAATTTAAATATGAATGCTAGTTCATTTTATGTCTTATTAGAGCTCATACAAGACTTTAAAGGAACTTAAACCTCAACCCAAACTTAACATGACAAGACACAGTAAAAACAAGAGTGAACCTCAAGGGTTCTTTAAAACACAAGGTTTCTTTGCTTGGAATGTAAACATAAATAACATTTTTATTAAAACTCAAGCTCTAGAGGCCTCATTGTGATGAACACATAGTCATCATCTAGAAGCTCTCATCATCAAGCCATTGTAAACTCCCATGGCCAATATGGCCGAAAATATGAAGGAAGAAAAGGAAAAGGAACCGAAAACTTTTTAGAAGAAAAAGAAACATTTGAAACTCTAGAGACCATGATCTTGATGATGCATTAACACCAACATCATGAGTCCTCATCATGGAGTTCATGTGACCATTTTAAAATATCATCAAGGTGAGAGGTTTCAAAGTTCAAGAAGAAAGAACAAAGAAAACATCTTTAACTTAAGAACAAAGATCAAGCTTTAGAGATTATCCAAGTGATGAACATTATCATCATGGAACCTCATCATCAAGCTCTCAAACCGAAACAAGGAGGAGAAGAAAAAGAAAAGAAGTTCTTGAAAGGA